>JAGFBZ010000949.1:0-165488 GCA_018398805.1 Hirundichthys speculiger
ATAAAGTCGAAATGCGAGAATAAATAAATGTCGGGAATAAAGTCGAAATGTCGGGAATAAAAAGTCAAATGTCAAATAAAGACGAAAATGTCGAGAATAAAGTCGAAATGTCGAGAATAAGCAAATGTCGAGAATGTGTCGAAAAGTCAAATGTCGGAAAAAAGTCCGAAATGTCGAGAATAAAGTCGAAATGTCGAATCGATGGAAAAAAGACAAATGTCGAAATAAGTCGGGAATAAGTCGAAATGTCGGAATAAAGACGAAATGTCGAGAATAAGTCAAAAATAAAGTCGAGAATAAAGTCGAAATGTCGAGAATAAAGTCGAAAGAATGTCGGGAATAAATGGTCGAAAATGTCGAGAATAAAGTCAAATATTGAATAAAAAAAATCGACGAAATAAAGTGTCGAGAATAAAGTCGAAATGTCGAAATAAAGTCTAAATGTCGAGAATAAGTCGAAATGTCGAGAATCGAATGTCGAGAATAAAGTCAAAAGTCGAAAATGGTGAGAATAATAAGTCGAAATGTCGAGAATAAAGTCAAAGAAATAACGAGAATAAAAAGTCGAAATGTCGAGAATAAAGCGAAATGTCGAGAATAAAGTCGAGAAAAAACGAAATGTCGAGAATAAAGTCGAACAAAAAGTGTCGAATAAAGTCGAAATGTCGGAATAAAAATGTCGAATAAATGTCGAAATGTCGAGAATAAAGACGAAATGTCGGGAAGAAAATGTCGAATGTCGAATAAAGTTGAAATGTCGAGAATAAAGTCGAAATGTCGAGAATAAAGTCAAAATGTCGAGAATAAAGACGAAATGTCGAGAATAAAAAAGTCGAAATGTCGGGAATAAAAAGTCGAGAAAAAGTCAAATGTCGAGATAAAGTGTCGGGAATAAGTCGAAATGTCGGGAATAAAGTCGAAATGTCGAGGAATAAAGTCAAAATGTCGAAAAGACGAAATGTCGAGAATAAAGTCGAAAATGTTCCAGAATAAAGTCAAAATGTCGAGAATAAAGTCGAATGTCGAAATAAGTCAAAATGTCGAATAAGTCAAAATGTCGAACGTCGAAAAATAAGTAAATGTCGGAAAGGTCAAATGTCGAAATGTCGAGAATAAAGTCAAAATAGAATAAAGTCGAAATGTCGTGAGAATAAAGTCGAAATGTCGAGAATAAAGTCGAAATGTCGAGAATAAAGTCGAAATGTCGAGAATAAATCGAAATGTCGGGAATCAAGTCGAAATGTCGAGAATAAAGTCGAAATGTCGAGAATAAAGACGAAATGTCGAGAATAAGTCGAAATGTCGGGAAAAAGTCGAAATGTCGGGAATAAGTCGAAATGTCGAGAATAAAGTCAAAATGTCGAATAAAGACGAAATGTCGGGAATAAATGTCGAAAGTCGAGAATAAAGACGAATGTCGAAAAAATGAAGTCGAAAGTCAGAATAACGTTGAAATGTCGAGAATAAAGTCGAAATGTCGAATAAAGTCAAATGTCGGGAATAAGTGTCGAAAAAGTCGAGTCAAATAAAGTCAAAATAAAGTCAAAATGTCGAGTCGAAAGTCGAAATGTCGAGAATAAAGTCGAAATGTCGATAAATCGAAATGTCGAGAAAAAAAAAGTCGAGTCGAATAAGTCAAATGTCGAGAATAAAGTCGAAATGTCGAGAATAAAGTCGAAATGTCGAGAATAAGTCAAAATGTCGAGAATAAAGTCGAAATAATAAAAGTCGAAATGTCGAGAATAAAGTCGAAATGTCGAAAATGTCGAGAAAAAGTCAAAATGTCGTAGAATAAAGTCGAAATGTCGAGGAAAAAAGTCGAAATGTCGGGAATAAAGTCGAAATGTCGAGAATAAAGTCAAAATGTCGAGAATAAAGTCGAGATGTCGAAAAGTCGAAATGTCGGAATAAAGACGAAATGTCGAGGATAAAGTCGAAATGTCGAGAATAAAGTCAAAAGTCGAGAATAAAGTCGAAATGTCGGAATAAAGTCAAATGTCGAGAATAAAGAAAATGTCGAATAAGTCAAAATGTCGGGAATAAAGTCGAGAATAAAGTCAAAATGTCGAGAATGAAAAGAAAAAGTCGAAATGAAATGTCGAAATAAAGTCGAGAATAAAGTCGAAATGTCGAATTTTCTCTTTTGCCATCGTGTCTTGCTACAGATTGTCTCCCCCCCCACCCTTATCGTCAGGTTTTAACCTCTGTAACCGTCCTTTGTAACCTTCTCTTTTACGGTATTTATGAATCTTGTCTATTGTCCTGTTTCATCTTGACTGACCTCGTCTTGTCTGTTTAGGTCCCATCTCGTCCCGTTTAGTTTGTCCACTCTCGCTTGCATCACTGTCCTGTCCTGTCTCCTCTGTCTCAGGTTTAGGGTCGTCTCAGTACCGTCCTGTTTTGTCCTTCACTGTCTGAACCTTCCTTCTTGTCCCTCCTTGTCTCGTATCGTCTTACAATAGTCGATATGTTTTATCTTTATTGGATACGTTGTTTATTGTCTTTGCTTGTTTTGTCCTGAACCGTCTTGTCTTCTCTCTCTGGTCTTATCTTTTATTCCCTTGTCCTGGTTTTATGTCAAAGATAGTTGTGAGACGGTGGAAGAACAACTATCACTGAAGGACGTTTTGACGCTGAAGGTGTAGAAACGGATCCGACTGAAACCCTTAAATGATCAGGTGTGGACAGATACGATGGTGTCTTCTCTAATCCGTCTTCTTTCCTGTCCCATCTTGTGTTTCCTCTTGTCTCGTGTCGATCCGTCTCGTGATGTTGAATCTTGTCCGTTGTCCAACCTTCTGCTAGATGTGTTTTGTCTCAACTTGAACCGTCTTATCTCGTCCCAACTCATCCTGCGTTGTCCTTCTGTTACTGTCCTGTCCCATCTACGTTGTCCTCTTTAATCTCCTTATAACTCGATCTTTATTTCATTTTCTGATCTTCTCTCGTCATGCCTCTTTGTCCCGTCGTTACACGTTTCACGTCGTGATCATGTGATCCCATCGCGCCTCGTCACATCTCGTGTCCTGGTGTCCGGTCCTTGTCCAGCTCGTCCCGTCTATTGCCCCAATAGTGGGGTGCACCACTGTTGGGGCGCCCCAATTTTGGGGCAATTATCAGGGGGCACGCCCCACTATTGACCCAATGGTGGGACGCGCCACTGTTGGGGCAATAGTGGGGCACGCCACTGTTGGGGCGCACCACTATTGGCAGCTTTGGAATCGAGACACTTGTTTCTGCTGCTTTTATGTCCATGTTGGACTATGGCAGTCCTTCTCAAATAGTGGGGTGCACCACTGTTGGGGCGCCCCTCTATTTGGGCAATTATCAGGGGGAGCGCCCCACTATTACCCCAAAAGTGGGGCGCCCCAACAGTGGCATGCCCCACTATTGGGGCAGGACCCGAGCTCTGAGGAGACAAAATAAGATTACCGCCACCGTACCACAGCTGGTTCTGCCCTGGACGGGTTACTGACTGGCACCGGGCCGTGGTACCGGCGTCTAGAAACACTGAAGCTGGCACGCCAGCGAATGAGTCCAGCAGAGACGAGACTCCACTGAGACGTCTGACCTTTAACTGGACCTTTAACTAGGACCGATGAAACCCAGAATCCTCCTGGGTCGGAGGTCCAGCTGTGGACCGGACCCTCGGACCTTCAAGGTCTCTTTTCTACGGCGGCGTTACTTCAGATCGCCTCACGTCACACACCTGCAGATAGATGACGTTACCGTGTCCCTGCTGACGCGTCCTGGGTTCCTGCGGTCCACTCGGGCCCCGCCGCTCAGGGCTGCTCCCCGCGGTGGCCCGCCGGGGCCCGGACAGGGGCAGCGGCGCCGGCAGACCCTGCTGCTGCCGTCCCTTGAAGAACCAGGCCCCCGAGCGTTTCTGCACCTGTGGCGCATGTGTCAGCGGGACGACCGGCGGACGTGATTAGCTCCGACAAAAACCGCGGACAGAACCCCACAGCCGTGACTCCTGATCCGTTATCAACCGGGGACCGTGGGTTCAGACGTCTAAAGATGGTGGTCTTGGAGAACGTTCTCGGACCAATAAGAGGCCGTCTACCTGTCTGTAATTGGGTCATTTGACGGGAAAAGGACCTGAAGCCCAGGAGCAAATACAGGTTCTGAACTCAGGCTGACTGAAATGCTCCGGCGGGACCTTCAGGATCAATGTCGTGAAGAAGAACGGAGCAGAACTCCTCCAGAACCACGTGAGACACCAGTGAAGCCAAAGCTCCTGAATCATGAGCTCCTGGAGGCTCAGACCATCATCACCTCTGAACTAACGAAACGAGCAGGAAGAGGACGGCGTTATTCATCTCTCCACATCGAATCAGTGCAGATATGAAGATGGTTTCTGAAGCTTGAGGAGCATCAGCTGAAGACAGTTTTCCAGGCCAACGAGCAGCGAAAGGCAGCTCTGCTCTGAAAGACCATCATGAGAGCTGGAGAGCAGATCAGGTCAGAGGAGAAGCTGAGATTCTGGTATCAGAGGATGACGTGGTCCAGGACCAAAGACGCACAAACACAAACACACACAAATACACAAATGTCATTGCGTTAGATCAGGGTCCACTGGACGGACGACACCAGAGAAAAACTGCGGTGGACGCTCTTAACTCAGAGTCAACAAACTCAGACTTGACTAAACCAGCTCTAAACCCAAACTGAAAGTTTATCAACTGTGTGTCGGTTTTATTTTATTTTATCTTTGTTGTTTGTTGAGGAGTCCTTCTGAAACAGGACTCCTGGTCTCCATCAGCTCCCTGGACACCAGAGCTTTCTAGAACGTCCGTCTGTCCAGCAGCTGAACCCGAGTCATGTGACCGGGTCATGTGACCGGGTCATGTGACCGGACCATGATCCCAAACGCAGCAGCAGATCTGCGTCAGGACGGCTGAACAATGAAAGGATCCAGGTTCCGGATCATTCCAGTCAACGTCCGGATCTGAACCTGACAGAGACGTCGTGGTCGAGGTCTAAAGAGACTGACAGGACCATCGTTACCATAGTGACCATGGAGACCTGGTCTGATCAGGACTGTGCTGTTACTGGGTGTGTTTGTAGCGATCTACCTCGTAAAAATGTATTATTCATAATTAATAAAAATAGAAATTAATTATTCATAATTATTCTAATTATTTTTTTTATTATTTAATTATTCATAAAATTAAGCGGGGAACCACCCACTTTCATAGATAAGAGGGAAACTAAAATGTATCAGTCTCTGATTAGACGCAGTTCTCATTGAGTTTGGATTGGCTGGATAAATTACAAGGAAACAACTAATTTTGACAAATTTATTTTACATAGACACACACAAACACAGCTATAATATATATAATATATATATATATATATATATATATATACAGTCATGGAAAAAATTATTAGACCGCCATTTTTCTTCAGTTTCTTGTTCATTTTAATACCTGGTACCACTAAACGTCATCATGTGACTAAAACAGACAGAAAAGAAAACACTGAATGCATAAAAGCAGTGTTTTGGCAGTACAACGCCATAGCTATTGATGTAAAACTTAAGTGATTTAGGTTATAATCAAGAAAACCATGGAAAATGGTAAGATATCAGCTCTTAATAAAACTCTTATGAGCAATCTTTGTGGTTATCGTTATGTTTGTCCAAACAAATGTACCTTTAGTTGTACCAGCATTAAATGAACAAGAAACTGAAGAAAACAAGGATGGTATAATAATTTTTTCCATGACTGTATATATATATATATATATATATATATATATATATATATCATCTAATCTATCTATATATCTATATCTAATCAATCTATATCTATATAGATATAGATTGACGCAAAATATCAATATTGTTGACGCAACATAATTTTAATAACAATTTTTTAACGCGCGATAATGCGAGTGGCTTGATGTACAACAGGAGAAGGAGGTAGGTGAGCACTGACGCTGCATGCCGCAGACAACAGACGTTAAACAAACCTCCTTAGCAGTAGCTGGGAAAAATGGATACAAAATACTATTTAAATGGAGTTTAGGCTTCAAACCTTGCCTGATGGCTAACTCCCAGATAAATGTTTGTGTTTACTGTCGAAATTTAGATACACGGAGTCCGTCTCAAATATCACTTGTCGGCTACTCAGAGGCTGAGCAGAGAGCCCTGCCCCCCCCCTCGTTTGACCCAAACCATGAAAATATTTTGTATGAAGAAAATAAGAAAAATTGAGTATATATATATAATATATAATGGATTTGCCATGTACAATAAATAAACATGCATTGTTTTGCAAAGGCTAGCATTTGTGTACTCTCAAGAAAGACTTTATTTGTAGAACACAATTCTTACACAAGCATTCAAAGTGCTTACTGCATAAAATCACACGAGGCAATAGAATCATTCCATACAAGCATAAAAAAATCATATAAATAAATAATATAAAAAAAATAATTAATTAAATTTAAACTGAAGAGTGCAGATAAAATCCTTCCATCATCATCTTCACATCTACCAGAATGTTTTAGTCTGGATCTGAATTGTCGAGTTATGTCTGTCTCACCTCTTCTAGAAGACTGGTCCAATTTTAGGAGCATAAAACTGAAATTCAGCTTCACCCTTTTTAGTCCTGACTCTGGACACCAGCAGGAGACCCTACCTGAGGTTCTCAGAGCCAGGTTGGTTCATAGGATCCATGTCAGGATGGACTTTGGAGCCAAAGATACTTGAGTGTTTTAAAATTCTCTGAGTGACAGGGCCAGACCT
Source organism: Hirundichthys speculiger (assembly GCA_018398805.1). NCBI lineage: Eukaryota > Metazoa > Chordata > Actinopteri > Beloniformes > Exocoetidae > Hirundichthys > Hirundichthys speculiger. The sequence goes on from JAGFBZ010000949.1 coordinate 6,758, forward strand.
CAGACTGACTAATATGGTCATATTTCCTGGTTCTAGTCAGGACCAGTACAGAGACTCAGGACTGGACTAATAATGGTCTATTTCCTGGTTCTACAGGACTCTTATTAATAAGAGTAATACAACTTGAAAAAGCTGTAAAGGTAGATTTAGAACAGATAAAAATATGCGATTAATTTGCGATTAATCATGAAAATTGACAGTCTGCGATTAATCGATTAATTATTTTGAGAAGTTGACAGCCCTAATATATATATATATATATATATATATATATATATATATATATATATATATAACTATATATATATATATATATATATATAATATATATATATATACATATATATATATCAGTATACAGACATTTGTTTGTACAATTGGAGTTATCAACTAAACAAAAAAAAAATTTTTAATTTCAAGTCTCTATGAGTTGCAAATGTCCAAAAAGATGAAATGATGACTCCGACGGCTCCAGATGCACAGAAACTTAGTAATTTACAACGTTCAAAAATTATGAGAAGCGCAGACAAAAACAAGATGAAAAATTACTCACAAAGAGAAGCCAAAACGACAAAGTAAAACTACGAGTTAGGGAGAGAAAAACTTTTGATTAAAGTGACGAATAAAAATCTCTTGTAGAGAAAAAGGGAATCTGACTCGATAAAATTATTCTAATGAAAAAGAAAATAACCCTTGGGAGGAAATAAAAGGTCAAAAAGAAAATCAGCAAAATGAGTCGATGTTTAGCGCGTGGACAGAACCAACAGATGACTCAGGGAGCCGGCGGCAGATTCGAATAAGCCGCGTCACAAGAAATTGATGAAAAATGAAAAATAATAACTAAATGAGTGGCCTTTGTGGAGTAAGGCCAAAATTAAATGAGAGAGATTGAGCGATCGGCTAAAAAAACATTTGGTATCCAAGATTCCAGACGCAAAAATCGATAAAATAAGTAAACAAAACAGAGACAAAGAGAGGGACATGAGGGACGTGTCGCAACAAAAGGAGAGGGTTTTACGGCAGAGATAACACGGCAAAAACAGGAAACAGAAGACGAAGAAGAGGCGAAGAGAGAGACAGATGCAAGAGACAAAAAGCAAGAGGGTGCAAACAAAGAAAAACTTATTACTTATACCTCAGGGTCCCGCCCTGAACAAATCATAACTGACCAATAGGTGTCCTGGGAGGACACGTGCTATTCCCAGCTGAGTTTTGATTGGTTTCAGTCAACAGGATAATAAACTTTGAACATTCCATTCGAAAGTGCTTTTCGGGAGAGAACGTTAAAGTGGAACACATTTTAAATACAACAATAAACAGTTCAAACTCAATTTGGAAAAGTAATTTTTATGTTGTTTGTTTTTTTTCCGTATTGTTTTTATTCACAGTTATAACTTTTCTGTTTAGAAGAAACTTAATTTCTTTTTGGCAATCCAGTTGTCTACGCCTGTTTCCATGCGCTGGTCCGTTGGCACTCCCCTGGCCACTCGGGGGAGCTGTTGCTCCATCCTCCTTTGGCTCCAGCGGTGGCTGATTTTTCTGGCATATGTCAAAATGGCAGCTGTATTGTCCCTGTCAAGTCAACAAATGCATTTAGTGCGTTCAATAAATGTTTTCTTGTTCGGCCCGCGACCTGAAGTGGGTTTTGATTTTTGGCCCGGCGCAGTTGAGTTTGACCCCCCTGATCTAGAGGGACAAACAAACGGTCAGATGTCATGACAGAAGACTGGAGGACAAACAGGCCGCCGAGGGAGACGGCGGTCAGAGAAACCCCGTTAGTGATGTCAGAGCCAACTGGCCTTGATTTAGTTATAAACGTCAACATTTACTCCTGGATCAGCAGCTCCAGCTCATCTGTGTGTTCTGGAAACTTCCCAGCATTATAAATAAACTGCTCAGCCTCCCTGGCGTTCGTCCTGCAGGTGGGTTTACCTGCAGGTGGGTTTACCTGGCGGTGCAGTTGCAGGGGTACAGCGTCCGCCGCTCTGCGTTGTGGAGGCCGTATCTGCTCTGCTGCGGCGGGATGGCGTTGCGACATCCATCCAGCTCTTTAAAGATGCTGCATGTCTCTGCGGAGGAGAGGACGCAGCGGTGGACGTGTTCAGCTCTGGCTGGACGCTGTGGACGACCGAACTGATGTGGCTGCTGGGTACCTGCGACGGCGGCGTGCTGCTCCGTCACGGCCTGGCGTCTGGCTGGCAGAGCGTTCTCCAGCTCGCCTCTCGTCTCTGGGACGGATGCCGACGTCTCTGGGACGGATGCTGACGTCTCTGCGCCGCTGGAGGCGGTGACCTTGGTGACAGAAGAGACGGAGGCGCCTGGAGGTGTCAGGAGGGTGGGTGTGGCGGTGGTAGGGGCAGCAGGGGCGGCGGGGGCGGCGGGGGCCGCACCCCACACTTGATCTTATGGGTTCTTGAGGAGCATGTATCCATACTTACATAAAACAGTCGATCTGTGAGATAGGAGTGAGACCATTTTAAAACAGTAGCGGAGAGGCCCACCAGACTTCTAAGTCTGTTTAATAAAATGTTGTGATCTACTGGATCAAAGGCAGCGCTCAGATCCAGTAGAACCAGGACTGAAAGTTTCTGTGCGTCCAGTTACATCTTAGGTCATCAACAATCTTTAATAGGGCCGTCTCTGTGCTGTGGTTTGTCCTAAAACCAGACTGAAACTTCTCAAAAATAATGTTTTTATTCAGAAAATTATTTAACTGAATAAAAACAACCTTCTGTATCATTTTCTTCAGAAGAGGCCTCACCACTGCTGTTATAAAGGCAGCGGGGAAAACACCCGTCTGAAGAGAGGAATTCACAACATTTAAAAGCTCATACTCGTGTTTTTAACAGTGATGTTGGAATTGGGTCTAAAAGGCAGGTTGTTGGATTTAGTTTGGAGAAAACTGGACCAAGCATCTTGGGATCAACCAGGACAAAACTCTCCAGTGTTTCCTGAGATAAAAGCAACGGTTCACATGTGGTAAAATCAGCACATCGCTGAGATAAAAGACTGGATCTACTGGTATCGATTTTATTTCTGAAGTGGTCTGCAAAGTCCTCACATGCAGCATCTGATGGAAACATGGAGGACTTGTTAACATCTCGGTTCATTAAGAGGTTAATAGTTTTAAAAAGGAATTTCTGGTTGTTTTTATTTTCGATGATGAGGTTTGAGAAGTGGAGAGTTCTCGCCCGTTTGACTGAGTTATTGTAAGTTGTGAGTTGTAAACGTAAAATGTCATAGTGGATTATCAGTTTTGGTTTTCTCTCTGCTCTCCTGCACTTTCTTTTCAGCTCCTTTACGTCTCCGTTCATCCATGGGTTTGGTTCTGATTGTTTTTATTCTAATTGGAGCTGCAGCATCGATAGCTGATTTCAATTTGCTGTTAAAATGATCAACAATAAAATCACATGGTGCAGGTAAAATCTGATCAGGAGTTTGATTTAAAATGCCAATAAAATTTCAGCAGTAATGTATGGTTTCCTCACAGTTCTCACCGGGGCCTCCTGCTGGCTAAAACTGGTGATGTTAAAAACACCCAGTAGTGATCAGACACACCAGTAGACAGGCCAGAGGTTCTGACCAGAGGTTCTGACCCGATCTAGGGTGGGTCCTCTGCTGTGAGTCGGCTGTCTGACGTGTTGTTTAAAATTCATACTGTTTAAAAGGTTTGAAAACTCACTGGCATACGGATCATTTGTAATGTCCATGTGTATGGAAGTATTTCTGTGCCACCTGAGTTTGAATACGAATTTTTAAGATTGAAATTTTTCAGCATCAAAATCAGACTTTGAATTTTAAAAAACATCAGATTTCTAGCACTGAATTTTTTTTGCCTCTGAATTTTATTTGTTAAAATAAATTCAGTGTTAAAAAAATTATTGTCTTAAAATATTCAGTTTTTCAAAATTCAACATGTAAAGTAATTCAACACCCCAAAAAAATCCAGTGTAAAAAATAAATCAACATCTCAAAAAAATTCAGTATAAAAAAATTCAATTTCTAAAAAAAAAAAATCAGTGTAAAAAAATTCAACCTCAAAAAATTCAGTGTAAAAAAATTCAACCTCAAAAAGAACCAGACTCAACATCTGGGTCACCAGGGAGAAGCAATCGATCCCTGTCTCAATTCAGCCAACGTCCAGCCAATCACGTTACGCTGCATTGGTCATGTGACACCCACCCAGATAGTAAGACGGACCGGTCGGCCATGGCAGCAAACTCAGGTGATGGTGCTGCGGTGAATCTGTTTACTTTAATTGTACAGTGTACAATTCTTTGAGGTTGAATTTTTTCACACTGATTTTTTTTTTAGAAATTTAATTTTTTACACTGAATTTTTTTGAGATGTTGATTTTTTTTTTTTTACACTGAATTTCTTGGGGTGTTGAATTTCTTTGCGTGTTGAATTTTGAAAAACGGAATATTTTAAGACAACAATTTTTTTTAACACTGAATTTATTTTAACAAAATAAAATTCAGAGGCAAAAAAAATTCAGTGCTAGAAATCTGATGTATTTTGAAATTCAAAGTCTGATTTTGATGCTGAAAAATTTCAATCTTAAAAATTCGTATTCAAACTCAGATGGCACAGAAATACTTCCATACATGTGCAAGTTAAAATCGCCAGTTATCAGAATTCTATTGTAATTCAAATGAATTGTTGATAAAAACTCAGAAAATTGTTGAATAAAACAGGAGAGAGGGTTTGGTGGTCTGCAGAAATAAAAAAGGTGGGTTGCTAAAAACAAATGCATGGTGCTCAAATGACGAATAAGTATTTAGTGTAATATTAATTAATTCTTTGTAAAAACAAGTTGCAAGCAATTGATGCAGTTCAGCCACCTTTTTTACCCTCCCTAACAGAAAATAAAATATGTCATATCAGTATCTTTTCAAAAGGTTTTCTAGTGGCCTTTATTGGATAGAGCGAAAGAAATGGCAAAAAAGGGACACAACAAGATATTACAACACTGGAAATTGAACACACAGACCACTATATGACTCCACCCACTTAACCACTAAACTATCAACAAATACTATTATAGGACCCTGACATTATAGTCATTTTTCTAATTAAATTGCCCCATGCAGCAGTGCTGCTGTGATTAGTTAGGGAAACCATTTAATCAATCATTCTTCAAACAACATTTTTAGCCTTTTCCACAGACATAACACCACCACGCACCACAAAAGAGAAGACAAAGATAAATAGTAACTAAATGTAAACACTTCTCCCCCTCAAACTTACTTGTCTTTCTTTAGTTTTTATTTTTTCCCATCCACCTTTCTCCTTGCATTTTCTGCTGCCATCTTTCTGTTGACAGACACTAACTAGTCTGCTTTGTTGGTTTTTAGGCCGATATCTGATAAATGAGCGTCTTAGCGCCCCCTGCTGTTAGTACATAGACTGAAATTTTTGGTTATTAAACGGGGTTGACGGCCGTAGACGGGAAGGTCGTTCTGGACTTTTCCAGAATCCACAGATTACCCGTCTGCCCCTGTACAGATCAGGTGGATGGACGTGAGTGTGCCGCGCCATCCGGGTCTCTTTACACCTGCGAGTGGAACAACTTCAGTGAACCTTTCTGCTCGTCCATGTTCTCTACAGAGGTGAGATCACCTGCTGATTAATATTACCTGTATTTCTACAGGCTAATGACTGACAAAATAAATAAATAAATAAATAAATAAAATAAAATGTTTTAATACAAAATAAAATTTAAAAAAATGAAATAAAATAAATATCTTTTAATACAAAATAAAATGAAAAAAATGAAATAAAAATAAATGTTTTAATACAAAATAAAATAAAAAGAAATGAAATAAAATAAATATGTTTTAATACAAAATAAAATAAAAAAAAATTAAATAAAATAAATATCTTTTAATACAAAATAAAATGGAAAAAATGAAATAAAATAAATGTTTTAATACAAAATAAAATAAAAATAAATGAAATAAAATGAAAAAAAAATAAAAAAATAAATGTTTTAATACAAAATAAAATAAAAAGAAATGAAATAAAATAAATGTTTTAATACAAAATAAAATAAAAAAAAATGAAATAAAATAAATATCTTTTAATACAAAATAAAATGGAAAAAATGAAATAAAATAATGTTTTAATACAAAATAAAATAAATAAATAAATGTAATAAAATAAAATCTTTTTATAAATATAAATATAATATAAATATGATTAAATAACAAAATAAATAAAATAAAAAATAAATGAAATAAAATAATATATTTTAACACAAATTAAAAAATGAAATAAAATAAATATGATTAAATACAAAATAAAATAAAATAAAAATAAATAAATATAATAAATATGGTTTAATACAAACTAAAATAAAATAAATGAAAAATAAATAAATATGATTAAAGACAAAATACGATAAAAAAAATAATGAATTAAAATAAATATAATCAAAGACAATATAAATAAAATAAAATAAAATAAAATAAAAAATAAAATAAATGAAATAAATAAATATAATTAACAAAATAAAAAAAAAAGAAAATAGGTACATACCCTGCAGGTTTGGCTACCAGGAGACTGATATACAAATATGACATCAAGGTTTCACTTACATCCCAAACCAGTTCCTCTGAGTGCACTGGAGTTGGTGGGAGAAGGTGAAGCAGGGCATCTTCACCAGGTTGAAGAAGGCGTATCCCAACACATCAGCGATGTGGTCCTTTGCCTCCCTCAGACACTTTCGAAACCTTAAACAGACAGATGGACAGGTCACAGTCGGTCCCAGTCTCAGATGAGCTGGATGTGATCTGTGGGGGTGGGGGGGGGGGGGGGGGGGGGGGGGGGTGGGGGGGTCAGTACTTGTCATCACAGGCGCAGTGAGACATCGTGAAGATGTTGCTGTTGCAGACGCCAAACTGGCACTGAAAGGACAGGATGTTGTATTTGCACTGGTCGTGTTCCCGGCAGCAGCTGTCTGTGTCCGAGAAGACACCTGAAACAGACACAGTTCACCTGTCAGTCACCTGACAGCCTTTCAACAGGCTCCGCCTTCCTGTTTCATTCACCCACTGATGGTTTCTGGGGCCAGAAGATCCAACAGCGACGGCTGAAACGAGAGCGAGAGCCGTGTTGGGTATTGAGCCTGGGTCTCATGTTATGATGTTTGGCCCTAGGAGGCTACTGTAACCCCCCTGATGATCTCGGGGCTGACTTCCTGTATACCGTTCAGTCCAGTTTTCAGTAAACGAACGCAACCACACTCCTGTCTGTCTCCTCATTATTAACATAAATTAAGGTAGATACATAACAGCTGGCGACGAGGATTCGTCTGATCTCACGAGCAGAAGTCAGAGTGTTCGTTTTTATTAATAGACGTTTTGTTGTTACTCGCGAAGTGGATTATTACTGCCGACCGAACGGTCCCTCGTCCGACGACGGCGCGGGAGGTAACGCCGAAAGCTTTGCACTGCTGGTCCTGCCTGGAACCAACGTCGACCGAGAAGGTTCATCGGAAGTGACTACCACCTGAAAGACGAACGTAAGACAGCGCAGTGCAACTCCTGTGATGGCTGGTGTGTTGGGGAACATCGGCCCGTTTGACGACACGGTGGAACAATGGAGCGAATCCTCGTCGCCAGTTGTTATGTATCCACCTTATACGGAGCGCTTTGAATTCTTCGTCTTGGCCAACGGATTCAGCGCGGAGAAAAAGGTAGCCACGTTCTTAACCGTGATGGGCGCAAAGACATTTAATCTGTTCCGAGCACCGGCACAGCCCAAGAAGCCAGGAGAGTTCACATATGACAATATTGTTAAAGCTCTAAGTGAACATTTTTCACCTAAGCCCTTGATGATTGCTGAACGGTTCAGATTTTATAAACGTAATCAGGAGGAGGGGGAGACTGCGACTATGTTTGTTGCTGCGCTCAGGAAGTTAGCGGAGCGCTGTGAATTTAAAGAGGACTCGCCTAATGATGCAGTTCGTGACCGGCTGGTCTGTGGACCGCTCAGAGGAAACTGCTAACTGAGGACAAATTAACTCTGACCAGAGCAATTGAAATCAGCGTGTCAATGGAAATGGCTGCAAAAGAGGCACAACAGCTGAGTTGTTGCTAAGGTGGCTAAGGTGCTGAAGATAGCCAGTAGTGAGGACAGCTCAGCTACGAGGCCAACAGGACCATCTGGCCAGTAGCGGAACATGTCACTGCCGGGCCGGGGGCGGGGCACATGACCGGGCCCTGTGATTACATCGTTTTACAACATACGTATGCCCGCAACAGCGGGGCTTACAAGCATTACTACATTTATGACACATTGCTTACGTTTTGTAAAATTGGCACAGCGGCCCACACGTTCACGTACAAATATAGATTCAATATAAAATAGCAGAACTACTCACCACTATTGAAAGGGTACACGACGAGCTCATCATCTTGTGCTTGCTGACGTAACCCGACAAAACCGACATGAAGTCTAACAAACCATGAAAACAAAAACATTAGGCTACCTGGTCCCTAATAATAACGTTAGGTGGCCGGGCTACTCCATTAACAATCACATTAGCAGTTTACAACTAACTCGCGTATTGTTTTCTGTGTCAGTGATTGTGAGAATTTGTACCTGTGAATCTGGCTCCCTGACCGCGCTGCCACATTTTGCGGGCTTCACTCGCTGAACAACAATGTCAGCTTCATCTCCAGGATTGGGACGAACAAAATACGTGTCCAACTTTTTAAGTTTCGTTTTCTCCTGCGCTCTCTTTTTTCCTTTTCTTTGCATTTTGTCGCTCCACTTTTATGTTTATATGAACTGCCACTCATAATTAAATTAGTCTTTGATCCACCAGCCTCCACCGCGTTGACTCTGTTGACTAGTGATTGATGATGACGCTGATGGACAGCTGTTGATGACGATTTTACCCAAAATACATTTGGAGATCTTGTAACTTTGCACATTGTAAAGTTAATTGTGAGAGTGAACATGAAGCCAGCCATGCAGCACAACATTTAATTTACTGTGTTGAATAAACCTTCACGACCAAAATCAGTCTTAAATTTTTTGACCAACCATGATTCATTCTGGCTGGAGCAACATATATATTACCTCAGACGAAGCGTGACATATTCCGCGCAGAAATTGTTGAATCCACGGATGTGCAAAGGGTAATCGATACTTAGGGAAGGGCCTGTTTCTTCGTCTTTCACCGGGCCCCCCAGGGCCCGGGCCGGGGGAGTACCGCCCCCCCCAGTCCCCCCTAACGCTCCGCCGCTGCATCTGGCAGCAGAGTGCTGGTGTAAAGAACTGGAGTGCCAAAAAAGGGTCACATTGAAAAGGCCTGTCGTGGTAACAAAAAGGGAACTCAGTCAATGCAGAAAAACACTAATAAACACAAGAAAGCTGCAGCACAAAGAAAATGGTGCCAGTGAATCCACTGAAGACGAGTTGCCCCTTCACATTCTTTCGCTGGCTGGAGGGTCTGACAGCTACTGGACGACACCTTTGCTGGAGGGTAAACCAGTGCAGATGGATAAAGTGCGGACTGACTGACCTACTGTCCACATGTTGACTCAAGGAGAGACAGCTCTGGAAGCTATATTAAAGAAACATGGCGAACTCTTCACAGAAGGACTAGGGCACATGAAGGGTATCACCGCAAAGCTGACCCTGAAACCAGGGAGCAACCCCCGATTCGTTAAAGCGAGGCCGGTCCATACTCACTGCGACCAAAAGTTGAAAAGGAGCTGGACAATCTGGTTAGTAGTGGGGTGCTTGAACCGGTGCCTGTCAGAGACTGGGCTACACCAATCGTGCCCGTCCTTGAGTAAAATGGAAGCCTACGAATGTTCGGTGATTTTAACGTGACTGTTAACCCCGCCTTGCTAAATGAACACTACCCGCTGACCCTCATAGAAGACCTGTTCGCGGGTCGAGCAAACGGCAAACAGTTTAGCAAAATCGACCTGAACCAGGCCTACCTGCAGATGTCAGTGGACCCCGAGTCCAAAGAGCTTCTGACCGTCAGCACACATAAGGGCCTTTTTCGGTACTGCCGCTTGGCTTTTGGAATCACGCCTGCACTCTTCCAAAAGGCCATGGATCAGGTTCTGGCGGGCCTACCAGGGGTCCAGTGCTACTTGGATGATATCCTCATAACGGGGAGGGACAATGCTGACCACCTCCACAACTTGGACTTGACACTACAGAGGCTTAGGGAATATGGACTGAAAGTACGCAAAGAAAAATGTGAGTTTTTCCAGTCCTCCATCGAATACCTAGGCCATGTGATCGATGGCAAGGGTCTACATAAGGGCCCTTCCAAGACTAAGGCCGTCTTGGAAGCCCCAGAACCACGAAACGTGACCCAGTTACGCTCATACTTGGGGCTCCTGAACTATTACGGCCGATTCATTCCGAATCTCTCCACCTTATTGAAACCACTCCAGGAACTGCTGAGGCAGGAAAGAAATGGGAGGGTCAGAGACCAGCTCCAAGAAAGCCCTTCTGGACTCTGATGTACTGACCCACTTTGATCCGGCACTGCCACTTCAGGACTTGTAGTTTAATCCTTGCCGCAGAGATACCATATCCTTTTATTTAATACGTTTGATTCGTTACTATGTTTTACATTCAGGTTATTTATCTTGTGTGAACTCTGGGGTTAGTCTTACAGAATAAGGGGGGGGGGGGGGGGGGGATGTTGGGTATTGAGCCTGGGTCTCATGTTATGATGTTTGGCCCTAGGTAGGGTTGGGCATCGTTTGGATTTTAACGATTCTCGATTCCGATTCTTTGATGTGTAGTTCAACAGATTGCGACTTATCTAACAGTAGAATTTTATCTTTAAAAAAAACCGACACATTTACACAGGCAACAGGCCATTTTTATTCTAATAAATGCTTGCATATGTGCATACACAAGATTCACTTAGAGCCTAAATGATAAACAACTTAGTTGGCAGTTGGCCTCCAAAAAAATTTTGCCCAACAAAAAACGAAATCAACAGTTTTGATTTTTTTAAAACACGTTCACTAGGTGTGGAAAGGCCTGTACACATATATATGAGAAAGAAAGAGATGAGAATAAAGGATAAGTCTCTCTGTGGGTCCAGAACCAGGCAGCAGGGTCAAATGAGTGATGGTTGATGCGTTTTTCTTGGTATGTTTGGATCTCTTTTTCAAAAGACTCTTCTATGGTCATCATCCGCTCACTTGAGGTTCTCTTTACTGCATCCTCCTCGGCAAAAAGTAGCTCCAGTGGAGACATTTTTGGATGTTTGAAAGGAGGAGCCTGCTAAACAAAAAAAAACAGATTATAGTGAAAAAAAAACAAACAAAACACTTCATGGCTGAGAAGAACACACCTAACATAATTCCATTCATCTACTTACCCTGTCCTCTTCCTCTGAGTCCTCAGTATCCCAGTATCGTTTAGCTCCTGGTTTACCACCCCGTTCTGGATTGTCATGGATTGCCGCTGACTATGGAGGGCAATATGGGATTGATGGGTAGACATAGAATTATTATAGTATTATTATTATATTCATCATAGTTATGTTAGTTAGTTATTATAATCATAGTGATGATAATAATGGATGGAATAAATTTCATCCATTGGAAGAATACATTTAAACAATGATCTGTCTGCCATTACAGAGAGTTTACACAGTCTACATTAGAAAATGTTGAGGACTGATATTTGTGTATGTTTGACATTTCACCTCCTCAGAGTTTGCCAGCAACTTCCCCTTGATGCCTCCCACACTGCAGTGTTGTCATCCATCCTAATTTTGAAGCGAGGGTCTAAGGCAGTGGCTTTTTCCAAGAAGAATCTGACATCCTCGTTCTTTAAAACAATAAAAACAAAATTACTATTGTAAAATCAGAATCAGAATCAGAATCAGTTTTATTGGCCAAGTTTGTGCACACAAACAAGGAATTTGACTCCGGTTACTAAGCTCTCTGTACAATTTGAATAAAATTAAATAACATATAACAATTACTGGCACAATATATACAACAATATATACAAGCAAATACCACAGGAACAGACATTAATCTTTATTAATTTGAAAGTTACCGTGTACCGGCCGGACAGGCTTCCCCAGACCCTTTTCTTTAGGTCAGAAACAAATGCTGTGTCTCCATTTTCCGCAGCAAAGTGTTTCTCAAGTTTCTGGATTATTGGCAGGATCTGTCCAGAAACACAGAGAGTGCTGGTGTAAAGCATCTTCATCAGTCTGAAAAAGTCTTCTGCTTTGGTGAAGTCACTTTCCACATACCTGGTTGCCTTTCCGTCGAGGAGTTTCTGGATGAAGTCGAAGAAGCGGCGGGAGCAACGCAGCGTATTAAATACAGTACACTCGTTTAATTTTGTGATGCCATGCAGGTGAAGGTGTTTTGCCATGTTCGTAGTGCTCCCTCCTTTGGCAGTAACACGTTTTCCACAGGTGTTGCACTGCGCCAGGTAGCCGTCACTTTCTGGACTGAAATGCAGCCAAACTGGAGAGCGGCGTCTCTTTGGATCCATGTTGAGTGAAGTCTGGTCGGTGACGGACGTGACGTCGTCACTAGCGCAGAGTTGATTACGCTGGGCGGAGTAACATCAACAAACTAGTGCAGTAAATTAAAAAAAAAAAAAATAGCGCGGACATTTAGGAACCGAAAAAAAGAATCGAAATTCAAAAATCTTCTAAACGATTCCAGAACCGGAAGTTAGGAAACGGTTCCTACTTGGAACCGTTTTTCGATGCCCAACCCTACAGAGGAGGCTACCGTAACCCCCCCCGATGATCTCGGGGCTGACTTCCTGTATACCGTTCAGTCCAGGCATGGGCGTAACCACGCATTCTTTTGTGGGGTCGTGTCCCCCCCAATATTATGTGTAAATATGTTAAATTTTTCCTCTTTTAATGAAACCTGCCTCAACAGTCCGTCTCTTGTTATTTCCGAATATTTACCGATCAATTTATTTCCGTTTATAAGGAACACTAAAGTGTGTGACCTCCCCCTCCCAGTTGTACACTTGGTTGCGCCCATTTAACGGCTCTGGTTTGAAGCTCCGCCTCCGACAGACGAAACGATATTGAGCGTTAAATGTGAAAGAAAGGAGGGAGCAATGTCTTTACCCAAAAAGCAGAAAAAACAGGACATACGCAGTTTTTTTCAGACAGTTAGCAACTAGATAAGCTAAAGAGGAGTGATGTTGTCATACTGAGTGTGTTAATTTTTAAATTAATTTGAAATATTTAACTCGTTAAAAAGGGCTCAGTTTGTTAGTTGAGCTAGCTAGCTTGAAGTGAAGAGACTGTATCATATAATGTGTCTTCCGTGTGTGTGTGTATGTGTGTGGTGTGTGTATGTGTGTGTGTAACACTAGTAATACAAGCAAAAATATTCAACGTATCAAATTAAAATGATCCTCAGGGTCAGTTACTGTTCTTCTGGTACAATAATAATAATATCTGGTCATAATGCAGGCAGCACAGAGAGACAGGGGAGAGGACGCTGTAAGGTTATGTAACATCAATATTTTACTTTAATTCTTTTGTACAAATCTATGATTTCATTCACATTAAACGTTTCAGTGTAAATGTGCAGACATTCATTTTGAGACAATCAACAAAATACAAATTAACTTGGAATTAAAAGTCCATCGTGTGCTATGGACTTTTTGTTGTTCCAATCACAATATTTACATCAACATGCTTTAGGCGTGTATTTTTCCCAGCTGGAAGCTATCCTATTCGCTACAATCTCAGAGAAATTACAGACTATTCCTTTAAACGTGATTTCAGATGGTCAATAAATAAAAATCACAGAACTGTGGGAAATGCACCTTTAAAAAAAATTCTGGGGGAAGGCTCTCATTTGGACCCCCCCAATGTCTATACCATGGTTACGCCCTTGACGACCAGGTTTCAGTAAACGAACACAACCACGCTCCTCATTATTAACATAAACTAAGGTAAATACTAAACAAGCCTCACCAGTCTCACCAGCAGCTGTTACTGGAAACCAGTTCAGTTTTACAGGCTGGATGACCGTTGATGCTTCCAGGAGTCAAAGACTGAGCTGTTGACCCGTGATGTCACGGGTCAGTGGGAGCGTCCACGTCCGCGGACGTGTCTTTAAAAACATGTCCTACGGTAAAGTCGGGGGTCTGAACTCCCATCATGAGGAGCAAACTGACGCAAATCAAAGCAGCTTTGAGTCACAACAGAAGATGCCTTTCTTCTTCTTCTTCTTCTTCTTCTTTTTTCCAGTCAGGTGTATCAGCAGGTGCTCCTGACGCCGGTTCGAGTCCCGGCCTGCAACCGTTTTCTACAGTGTGTCTCTGTCTGTCCTGGTTTCCTGTTACTGTCAATAAACGTCTTGACGTCTACGTCCCCTGGGAAGACATTATCAGAGAAAGTCCTTCAGTCTGGTTTAGTCTCTTATCTGAGTTCCTGAACGCTCATCGGTTATCGCGGCTGATAAAAACAGCTGCAGCCGGTTCTGATGACATCACTGATGACATCACTAATCTCTGAAGGCTGACCAGAAGACCAGAACCGAGCTGATATCCAGGCTGTTATCAGTCCGGGTCTGGTCGTCCTGGTGTCATCCTCAAAGTTCTGGTTCAGTTCTACTTCAGGATTCTCTGCTCGTTTCTCTGTTTTCTCTGTTTTTTCTTTTTTTGTTTTAATTCACAACTTCAAAACTGAGACACCAAATAAAAGTGTTTCATTTTTCTCTACCTCACTGACTAGCGATGGATAGATGAATGGATAGAAACATTAAAAAGAGAAAAAGAATAGTTCCCATAGACTGTATAGGAAGAACTGGACAAACCTCCTGTGACATCACCCACAGGTATTCTGGGAGGAGCTTTTGAAGCCTCTTTTTTCTCTCAGTCTGCATCACCCCGTTACAAAAGAACAGAACCGGCAGACCCGGAAACCCACCAGAACACGCCCACCTCAGTCCAGTTACTGCAAGTTAGCTACTTTTCGCTTGGCTTAGCTTAGCTTCTGCCTACCTATGATGCTAACAAACCTGTCTAAACATCCTCGTGTCAAATGCCGCAACCGAAACGAGCGCCGCCAGAGCTGGAACGAGGACCAGCGGACCTCCGCTGGGACCCGCCGTCGCTCAACCCGAAGCTCGCGGGC
Source organism: Hirundichthys speculiger (assembly GCA_018398805.1). NCBI lineage: Eukaryota > Metazoa > Chordata > Actinopteri > Beloniformes > Exocoetidae > Hirundichthys > Hirundichthys speculiger. The sequence continues at coordinate 21,894 of JAGFBZ010000949.1, forward strand.
CGAGACCGGCGGGCGGCTGACCGCGGTTTCAGCAGAACTCCAGCAGAACTCGTCTCAGAGGTCGTTGGTCCCGTTAGTCAACTCAGAAGACGCTCAACTGGACGAACCAGGAGACGTCTGATGCCAAAGAGTTTTTTTTACAACAAAAACATACAACTGCGTGTATTTTTGTTTATTTTGTGAATTTTGGAAAATTTGGGAAAAAATTGCAATATCAAATATAGTGTGATTTTACATTAAAAAACAAAAAAAAAAATTAGGACATAAAGTTGTAATTTTATGCCAAAACAGGTTTGGAAAAAAATTAATATTTTACGGCAAAAAAGTTGTTGTATGATAAAAACTTATAATTTAGCAAAATTCAGGATTTTATGACAAAATGCAGTTATTGAACATAAAGAGGCAGATTCAGAAAAATTGCAAGTTTGCAACATAAAATCGTAATTTTTTTGTTAAAAAGTCACAATTCTGCAAAATTTCAGATTTTGTTGTTTTGTTTTGTTTTGTTTTAAAAGGTTGCGATATTGAAAACTTTGTGATTTTCATATTAAAAAACAAACAATTTTAGGTAATAAAGTTGTAATTTTATGCAAAAACAGATTTGGGAACGTTAATATTTTACGTCAAAAAAGTTGCTGTACGTTAAAAAGTTGTAATTTTGCAAAATTCATGATTTGATGACAAAATGCGGTTACTGAACATAAAGAGGCAATTTGCAACATGAAATCGTAATTTTTTGTTAAAAAGTCACAATTCTGCAAAATTTCAGATTTTGTTGTTTGTTTTAAAACGTTACGATATTGGAAAAATTTGTTTGATTTACAGGTAAAATTCTTGAGAAGTCATGAATTTGTGAAACTTTATATTTCATGACACAAACTTAACAGTAAAACTCGTGATTTTGCCAAATTCATGATTTTACATCAAAAACCCAAATGTGATATTAAGACATAAAGGTGTCAAAAATATTGCGATTTTTGTCAATATTAAATATTAAGTTGTAACATCAAGTTTAAAAGTCACGTTTTCACTAAATGTGCGATTTTTCTAATCATTTTAGTTTTTTTTAATGGCACAAACAAACATTTGGACCCAACGAACCTAGATCCTCGTAGGTCGAAGCCTTGGTACCGGTGCCGCACCACAGAGTTCCCGGGAAGATTAATCCGCGAATTGAGAGATGACGCAGCGCGAGCCCCGAACTTTCATCTTCACCTGGACCGCCGACGCTCCTCGCGCGCCTCTTGTCTGCGCGCTCCCGGAGGCCCGGAGCGGCCAGAGAGACGCACTGGTCTCCCTCGAACCAGGAGCCCAGATCCAGATCCAGATCTCCGACTGGAGGGTCTGAAAAGCCCCGTTTGCGCTCGCGGCACAGAGACAGGTAGTCCTCGATCACCGCCGCGTCATCGATCCACGTGCAGCCAAGCAGAGCGCGCTCCGCGCTCCAGGCGCCGTGGTACACGCGCAGGGACTGGGGGCCCCGCCGGGGGTCCCTCTGGACTAAACTCAGGTGCAGGTCGCCGCCGGGAGAACTTTTAGTCCAGGTGCAGAAGATGGAGGCTCGCGCACCGGTGCAGCCCAGCAGGGATGACGTCAAAACCAGAGGAAGGAGAGCGGCGGCGCGCGTCATGGTGGCGCGCGGATGGAGCGGCGGTCCGGTTCACACCTGCAGGAAAATGTCCCTCCGGTCCCTCCGGTCCCTCCGGTCTCTGGGGGCTTTTTCACGGATCCGCGGACTCCAGGTCGGTTTATAACGAGATAACTCTCTCTCTCTCTCTCTCTCTCTCTCTCTCTCTCTCTCTCTCTCTCTCTCTCTCTCTCTCTCTCTCTCTCTCTCTCTCCTCTCTCTCTCTCTCTCACACACACATTACCGCCACAACAACATCACTGACAACACGGACACGCCCACAGACACGCACAGTTTTATTGGTCCGTTCAGACACGCCCCCACCTGCTGATTCACAAACTGAAGTTTCCTCTTTTTATTTAATTTTTTCATGTTTGGTATAACATACATTTGTAATTTATAATATAACAGATTTAGCAGTTTTACAGCTTCTGACGTGTCGAGTCTCAAAGTTGCTTTCTGACGTCATTCTGCCGGTTCTGATGGTGCGTCAGCTGCTCCTCCTCATAAAGCCTTCGATACTGTTGAACACCAAATTTATTTTTAGTACTTTGAAAAAATGTGGTTTGGGGCAGTTTTTTATCCAAGCGATTGGGACGTTATATAAAAATAGTAACAGCTCTATTAAATGAGCTCTGGCAGAAAGAGAAGTCACTATCAGTCAACTTGCAGACGACACAACAATTATTTTAAAAGATTCTTCTCAAGTAGCTCTTGCTTTAAATATAATGAATGTGTTCTCTAAAGCTTCTGGATGTAAACAAATGTGAGTTAATGGCTACTCGCTCAACAGGGAACATCCCTGTCAAAGATGCTGTAATATATTTATTTAATTTCCATCTCTAAAGATCAGAATGCCAGAAATGCTTTAAATTTAGTCCCAATTGTAGAAAAAGCTCAGAAAAGGTTTAATCTGTGGAGAGATCTGTCTTTAAGAGGCAGGACGTTAAAAACAAAAGCAGAAGGAATTTCTAGACTTGCTGATGCTTCCCTCTCACTACATATTAACAGTAAAACCATTCAACGCAAGATCAGATGTTGTTCAACTTTTTATGGAAAAATAAAACGCATTACATAAAAAAAGAATGGGGGACTTAATTTCTTGGACTTTGCTTCTCTAAATAAAACCTTTAAGATCAATTGGATCAAACAATTCTTGAAAAAACCAAACTCAATATGGAACTGTATCTCCAATTATATTTTCTCTAAATTCCTTTTAATGTGTAACTATAACATAGTTATAGTTACACATTAATCTCTCCAGCGTTCATAAACAAGCATGGTCTCTGATATACAAACACAATTTTTCACCACACCGATACTCTATATGGAAGAACAAGGATATACTTTATAAGAACAGATCCATATTTGGGTTTAACAGTTATATTATTTGGGTAAAGCAGCTATTTAACAGCAACGGTGTCTTGTTTTCCTATGAGGAGTTTCTTCAGTATTATGGTAAACCTATAACTCGTAAACAGTCCGCTATTGTATTTGACGCTATTCCATCTGGCGTACTCATGTTTTAAAAGTAATATGTCTGTTAATATACTTGATGCTCCCTTTAAAGACAAATAAAGACAAAAGGTCGATAATAAAGTCGAAATGTTGAGAATAAAGTCAAAATATCAAAAATGAAGTCGAAATGTCGAGAATAAAGTCGAAATGTCGAGAATAAAGTCAAAATATCGAGAATAAAGTCAAAATGTCGAGAATAAAGACAAAATGTCAAAAATGAAGTCAAAATGTCGAGAATAAAGTCGAAATGTTGAGAATAAAGACGAAATGTCGAGAATAAAGACGGAATGTCGATAATAAAGTCAAAATGTCGAGAATAAAGTCGAAATGTCAAGAATAAAGACGAAATGTCGAGAATAAAGACGGATTGAAATGTTGAGAATAAAGACGAAATGTCGAGAATAAAGACGGAATGTCGAGAATAAAGTCAAAATATCGAGAATAAAGTCGATATTCAATTCAATTCAATTCAATTTTATTTGTATAGCGTCTGTTACAATGACAATTGTCTCTAGGCGCTTTACAGAGACCCAGAGCATGACCCCCGAGCAAATATCATTAACTAAGATTATAATATTAAATCCAATCAGTGATAATGGCAGGTAAAAAACTCCCACGTAGGGAGAAAAAAAACCTTAATGCCAAACAATGGCAAGGAAAAACTCCACTTTAAGAGGAAGAAACCTTGAGCAGGACCTGGCTCATATGGGGGGACCCTCCTGCCGAAGGCCAGCCGGGTAGAGAAAGAAAAGAGGGGAGACAGGACAGAGAGAGGATGGAGGACGGAGAGAAGATGGAGGACAGAAAGAGGAGAGCACACAAATGACTAAATACAATGGCCATATAAACATAAACAGATGGAGGTAGCAGCACTGGGATGAGATGGCCAGAGGACCAGGTCGCCGATCACCACGTCAGTCGGCACCCAAACACAAGTGGAGGTGAACCCCGGGATGGACAGAGGATGGAACTGCAAGTCAGCATGAAACCCAGGAAACTCTGGCCTGCAAATACACAGAAAGAAAAAGGAGGCAAAACCAGCACAGCAAACCAGAGGAAAGCAAAGAATATGGGGCACAGTTTCAGTAACAAGGTGCTCCCAAATAATTATGAAATGTCGAGAATAAAGTCAAAATGTCGAGAATAAAGTCGAAATGTCGAGAATAAAGACGAAATGTCGAGAATAAAGACGGAATGTCGAGAATAAAGTCGAAATGTTGAGAATAAAGTTGAAATGTCGAGAATAAAGACGGAATGTCGAGAATAAAGTCGAAATGTCGAGAATAAAGACGGAATGTTGAGAATAAAGACGAAATGTCGAGAATAAAGCGGAATTCGAGAATAAAGTCAAAGAAATTGTTGAAATAAGTCAAAATGTCGAGAATAAAGTTGAAATGTCGAAATGTGTCGAGATAAAGTTGAAATGTCGAGAATAAAGTCAAAGTGCAGTTTCCAGAATTTCTGAATCGGTATAGTTTCTTTTTCTGAATTGGCTCAATTTCTGACACAATCTCTTCAAAGTACGAATATTTATTATAATACTGTATAATATTATAATACTGTTTAACAGTTATATTATTTAGTTTATTATTATTTATTTATTATATAGTTATTATATTATTTGGGTAAAGCAGCTATTTAACAGCAACGGTGTCTTGTTTTCCTATGAGGAGTTTCTTCAGTATTATGGTAAACCTATAACTCGTAAACAGTCCGCTATTATATTTGACGCTATTCCATCTGGCGTACTCATGTTTTAAAAGTAATATGTCTGTTAAGATACTTGATGCTCCGTTTACTACCAGAACAGACTCACCAGGTGGTAAAATATGTTTCAGCCCTTCTGGTAGTAAGAACTGTAAAATCTGTGCTCTTTTCCAACATAATATTGTTCCTGTTTCTCCTGTAACATCTTACTGGAATAGTCGTGTTTTAATGTTTTGTGGTTAACAAAGTGAAAGAAGTGTCATTTAAAATTATTCACCGATGTTATCCAGTTAAATCCTTCTTTATCAAATTCAAGTATGATGATTTAGATCTGAAATGTGCTTTTTGTGACAGAGACTGTTATTCATCTGTTTTGGAAATGTGAATATACCCGTAAATTGTGGCGAGATATCTGTAGATTTATTTTAGATCACATCTGCCGTGATTTTAAAATACTCCTGCAAAATGTCCTTTTTGGTTTTTGTAAAGAATGATGCTCCAGCCCACAAAGAATATTTTTTAATTAATCTCATTTTAATTCTTGCAAAATTCTACATCCACAAATGTGAATTTGCCAAAGTGTTTTCATGAAAGAACTGAAACTGTACTTCAAATCAGTATCTTCTGCTAATAACAAAAAAGCTATCAAGACTATGAATCTAATTTAATTATTATTATTGTTATTATCTTTATTTTTATTTATTTATTTTTTTTAATGTATTTATTTATCACTATTCTGTTACGCTTTTATTTCTTTAATCTCGATTTCTGTATATGTTATTTTGTTATGTGTCATCAAATTGTTATTTTTTAATGCCCATGATTTGATGCACTGTTGGTGTAATTTGTAAGATATTCATAAAGCTGAATTTAAAAAAAAAACAAAAACAGCTGCTCCTCCTGCAGGAAGAACGTTGGTCCAGGTGCAGGGTGAAGGGGGGGGGTGCTTGAGCGCCCCCTGGAGTCCAACACCTGCACGTGAACACCTGGAATCCCCAGACTGCCTCTGGTTTCTGCTTTGTTTCTGGACCTTTTAAAGCAGCATCTCCAAACTTCAGAACTCCAAGGCCCAATGTGAAATGTGAAAAATCTCTGCGGCCCAAACAGAACCAAACAGAACCAAACAGAACCAAACAGAACCAAACAGAACCAAACAGAACCTTTAAACACCGCTTCACCATACAAGACTAAAAGCTACAGTCCAATATTAATATAAGGGCTCAACAAATAAGGTTAAGATGACAGTAAAATAACACTCAGTTGGTTTGTTTTATTATCTCTAAATATTTTTCAAATCATGTAATGTAGTTTTGAATTCATTATTTAATTTTGCGTATACAATGCGATTAATCGTGATTAATCCGGGAAATCATGCGATTAATCGCGATTAAAAATTTTAATCGTTGCCCAGCCCTAGTTAAAACACATTTGTTTATTTTTAAAGACCGCTCACGGCCCACCTGCAGTACTGCGACGGCCCACCAGGGGGCCGCGGGCCACACTTTGGGAATCACTGTTTTAGAGACACTGCGTCTCTCCAGCGTGTCCTGGATCTGCCTCGGGGCCTCCTCCTGGTTGGACACATCTGAAACACCTCCCCAGGCAGAGGTCATCTGATACCAGACCCAGGTGTCCCCAGGTGTCCCCAGGTGTCCCCAGGTCAGGGATGAAGCCCACTTCCCGGATGATTCCTCCCAGAACTCTAAATATTTGCTTCCCGCCAGGCAGCTCTGGTGATTGACGCTGGCCAGGACTGGAGGTCAGACGGGAGCAGCGCCGTCACCTTTCATCCACTGGGACTGAAGACATTATCAGGAGGAGACAAAGTCCACTCGCTTCTCTGCTGCGTGTCGGCCGGAGCTGATTGGCTCAGACAGACTTCATGCCACGTCACACAAACAACATCAAGGTCGATCAAATGAAGCGCCGTGATCATCATCATCATCATCATCATCATCGTGTGTTTATTTATTAACCATGAGGACGCAACAACATGAGTCCAGACATGCAGCAGGACGTGAGACGGACCGACACCAATCATTCAACAGATGTGGCTCATTATTTCTCTGAGAAGCATCGTGTCACTACGACGGAGTTTCAGGGCCACACTGAGAAAAAGAGACTGTGGGCAATGATTTTATTTTCATTTTATTTATTTTATTTCCTCACTGACAAGAAGAAAGTCAAAATGTCCAGAATAAAGTCAAAATGTCCAGAATTAAGTCAAAAGGTCGATAATAAAGTCAAAAGGTCAATAATAAAGTCACAATGTCGTTAATAAAAAAGTAAAATAAAGTGAAATGTCCCAGATAAAGTCAAAAGTCAGAATAATCAAGTCAAAAGGTCCATCATAAAGTCAAATTCGTTAATAAGTGAAATGTCGAATAAAGTCGAAATTTTCTCAAGAATAAAGTCAAAATAAAGTCGAGAATATAGTCAAAATATTGAGAAATAATCAAAATATTGAGAATAAAGTCAAATGTCGAAATAAATCAAAGAATAAAGTCAAATGTCGGGAATAAAGTCAAATGTCGAGAAAAAAGAAATGTCGGTCAGAATAAAGTCGAAATAAAGTAAATTCGAAATTCGAAATAAATTCGAAATAAATCGAAAATCAGAATAAAGTAAAAGAAATAAGAAGTCAAAAAAGTCGAATAAAGTCAAAGTCGAAATAAAGTCAAAATGAGAGTCAAAATGTCGAAATAAAGTCGAAATTCGAGAAAAGTCAAAAATGTCAAAATATCGAGAATAAAGTCAAATATTCGAGAAAATCAAAAAGTCAAAATTTGCGAAAAATAAACGAAATGTCCCGATATAAAGTCGAGATAAAGTCGGAAATAAAGTCAGAATAAAGTCAAAATAAATCGAGAATAAGTTAAAATGTCGAGTCAAATGTCGAGAATAAAGTCAAAAGGTCGATAATAAAGTCAAAATGTCGAAAATAAAGTCGAGAAATAGTCGAGTCCAGAAAAAAAGTCGAAATGTCAGAAAATGAAAATTGAAAGAGAATAAAGTCAAATATATTAAAAGTCGAAATGTCGTCGATAATAAAGAAAAAGTGAGTCAATGGTAAAAGTCAAAATAAAGTCGAAAAATGAATAAAGTCAAAAGGAATGTAAGTCGTAAATAAAGAAATGTCGAAAAATGAATCGAAAATAAAGAAATGTCGAGAATAAGTCAAAAATGTCGAGAAATAAAGTCGAAATGTCGAATAATCAAATAAAGTCACAATAAAGTGAAAAAGGTCAAAAGGTCGAAATAAGTCAAAAGTCGAAATAAAGTAAAAGTCAAAAATGTCGAGAATAAAGTCGAAATGTCGAGAATAAAGTCGAAATGTCGAGAATAAAGTCGAAATGTCGAAATGAATAAAGTCGAAATGAAAATAAAAAGTCAAAAAATCGAGAATAGAATAAAGTCAAAAGGTCGATAATAAGTCAAAATATAATAAATCGAAATGTCGAGAATAAAGTCGAAATGTCAAGAATAAAGTCAAAATCGAGAAATGTCAAGAATAAAGTCAAAATATGAAAATAATAAAGTCAAAATGTCGAAAATCAAAAGACGAAATGTCCAGAATATAGACGAAATGTTGAGAATAAAGTTGAAATTCGAGAATATCGAAAGTTCAAATAAAAATGTCGAAATGTCGAAATAAAGTCGAAATAAAGTCTAAAAAAATGTCGAAATAAAGTCGAAAGTCAGAATAAAGTCAAAATATCGAGAAATAAAGTTAAAAGGTCGATAATAAAGTCAAAATGTCGAGAATAAAGTCAAATAAAGAAATGTCGAAAGTCGAAATGTAAAAAGTTCGAAATAATAAAGTCGAAATGTCGAGAAATAAAGTCAAAGGAATCGTCGAATAAAGTCAAAATAAGAAATGTCAAAATCGAAAGTCGAAATGTCGAGAATAAAGTCGAAATGTCAAGAATAAAGTCAAAATATCGAGAATAAAGTCAAAAGGTCGATAATAAAGTCAAAATATTGATAATAAAGTCAAAATGTCGAGAATAAAGACGAAATGTCCAGAATATAGACGAAATGTTGAGAATAAAGTTGAAGGTCGAGAATAAAGTCGAAATGTCAAGAATAAAGTCGAAATGTCGAGAATAAAGTCGAAATGTCAAGAATAAAGTCAAAATATCGAGAATAAAGTCAAAGGGCGATAATAAAGTCAAATATTGATAATAAAGTCAAAATGTCGAGAATAAAGACGAAATGTCCAGAATATCTACGAATGTTGAGAATAAAGTTGAAGGTCGAGAATAGAGTCGAAATGTTGAGAATATAGTCAAAATGTCGAGAATAAAGTAAAATGTCGGAATAAAGTCAAAATAATCAAAAGTTAAATAAAGTCAAAATCAAATAAAGTCAAAAGTCGAGAATAAAGTCGAAATGTCGAGAATAAAGTAGAAATGTCGAGAATAAAGTCAAATGTCGAAATAAAGTCGAAATGTCGAAGAATAAAGTCAAATATCGAGAATAAAAGTCGAAAGTCGATAATAAAGTCAAAATATTGATAATAAAGTCGAATGTCGAGAATAAAGTCGAAATGTCAAGAATAAAAGTCAAAATATCGAGAATAAAGTCAAAAAGGTCGAAATAATAAAGTCAAAATGATAATAAAGTCAAAATGTTGAGATAAGACGAAATGTCCAGAATATAGAAGAGAATAAGTCGAAATGTCAAGAATAAAGTCGAAATGTCGAGAATAAATCGAAATGTCGAATAAAGTCAAAATATCGAGAATAAAGTCGAAATGTCAAGAATAAAGTCAAATATCGAAATAAAAGTCGATAATAAAGAAAATATGAATAAAAAATGTCGAGAATAAAGTAAATGTCCAAATAAGACGAATGTTGAGAATAAAGTTGAATGGTCGAATAGAAAAGTCGAAATGTCGAGAATAAAGTCGAAATAAAGTCGAAATAAAGTCGAGAATAAGTCGAGAATAAAGTAGAAATGTCGAGAATAAAGTCGAGAATAAAGTGTCGAGAATAAAGTCAAATAAGTCGAGAATAAAGTCGAAATGTCAAGAATAAAGTCAAAATATCGAGAATAAGTAAATGGTCGAAAATTGTCGGAATAAAGTCGAAAATGTCGAGAATAAAGTCAAAGGTCGATAATAAAGTCAAAAAGGTCGAAATGTCGAAATGTCGAGAATAAAGTCGAAATGTCGAGATAAAGTCGAAATGTCGAGAATAAAGTCGAGAATGTGAAATGTCGAAATGTCGAGAATAAGTCGAAATGTCAAGAATAAAGTCAAAATAAAATAAAGTCTAAAGGTCGGTAATAAAGTCAAAATATTGATAATAAAGTCGAAATGTCGAGAATAAAGTCGAAATGTCAAGAATAAAGTCAAAATATCGAGAATAAAGTCAAAAGGTCGATAATAAAGTCAAAATATTGATAATAAAGTCAAAATGTCGAGAATAAAGACGAAATGTCCAGAATATAGACGAAATGTTGAGAATAAAGTTGAAGGTCGAGAATAAAGTCGAAATGTCGAGAATAAAGTCGAAATGTCGAGAATAAAGTCGAAATGTCGAGAATAAAAGTCGAAATGTCGAGAATAAAGTCGAAATGTCAAGAATAAAGTCAAATTTCGAGAATAAAGTTAAAAGGTCGATAATAACGTCGAATAAAGTCGAGAATAAAAAAGTCGAAATGTCGAGAATAAAGTCGAAATGTCGAGAATAAAGTCGAAATGTCGAAATGTCAAAGTCGAAATGTCAAGAATAAGTCAAAATATCGAGAATAAAGTAAAGTCGAATAAAGAAATGTCAAGAATAAGTCGAAAAATGTCAGAATAAAGTCAAATAAAGTCAAAAGGTCGATAATATCAAAATTTGATAATAAAGTCAAAATGTCGAGAATAAAGTCGAAATGTCCAGAATAAAGAATAAAGTTGAAGGTCGAGAATAAAGTCGAAATGTCAAGAATAAAGTCGAAATGTCGAGAATAAAGTCGAAATGTCAAGAATAAAGTCAAAATATCGAGAATAAAGTCAAAAGGTCGATAATAAAGTCAAAATATTGATAATAAAGTCAAAATGTCGAGAATAAAGACGAAATGTCCAGAATATAGACGAAATGTTGAGAATAAAGTTGAAGGTCGAGAATAGAGTCGAAATGTTGAGAATATAGTCAAAATGTCGAGAATAAAGTAGAAATGTCGGGAATAAAGTCAAAATATCGAGAATAAAGTTAAAAGGTCGATAATAAAGTCAAAATGTCAAGAATAAAGTCAAAAGGTCGATAATAAAGTCGAAATGTCGAGAATAAAGTAGAAATGTCGAGAATAAAGTAGAAATGTCGAGAATAAAGTCGAAAATGTCGAATAGAATAAAGTCAAAATATCGAGAATAAAGTCAAAGGTCGATAATAAAGTCAAAAAGTCAGAAATGTCAAATAAGTCGAATGTCGAAGTCAATAATATCGAGAATAAAGTTATCGAAATAAAGGTCGAGAATAAAGTCAAAATAAAATAAGTCAAAATGTTGAGAAATAAGACGAAATGTCCAGAATAAACGAAATGTTGAGATAAAGTCGAAATGTCAAATAAAAAGTCGAGAATGTCGAAATGTCAAAGTAAAGTCGAAAGTCAAAATATCGAGAATAAAGTCGAAATGTCAAGAATAAAGTCAAAATATCGAGAATAAAGTCAAAGGGTCGATAATAAAGTCAAAATATTGATAATTAAGTAAAAATGTCGAGAATAAAGACGAAATGTCCAGAATATAGACGAAATGTTGAGAATAAAGTTGAAGGTCGAGAATAAAGTCGAAATGTCGAGGAAAAAAGTCAAAATGTCGAGAATAAAGTCAAAATGTCGACAATAAAGTCGAAATGTCGAGAATAATGTCAAAGTGCAGTTTCCAGAATTCCAGAATCGTTATAGTTTCTTTTTCTGAATAGGTGCAATTTCTGACACAATCTCTTCAAGTACTAATACTTATTATAATACTGTGTTTATGTGATAAAAGCACATAGACACAGACATTATGTTGGTAGAGTAAAGCTGGTTTGAATAAATCTTTAAGACAACTTTATTGTGGAAACTGCATTTCGACTTTCTTCTCGTAAGTAATGAAATGAAAAAAAAATTCTTGCTCACCATTTTCTTTCTCAGTGTGGCGCTGATACTCCGCCGTATATGACTTGATTAGATGGTGGTTTAATAATAAAGCGTCATGCAGAAGCTCTGCAGCAGACGAGGAGGTGACAGAGACGTCTGTAACTCCACTAAATATCAGTCAGAATTTAACAAACGCAGGAGAAATCAGTTACACACAACCACACACTAAAAGATGTTTGTTTTTAACGATGCACAGATAAAAATAGCATCATGTCATACAGGAACTGATAGCAGGCGACCTGACCTCTTTGCCCTGCGGTGACGTGTCCAGTGGCATGATGGGAAAAAAGGTCGGACGCACAGAAAGGCGGGGATTCCCAGGAGCGTTAACCCACGCTGGATTACAACACAGCGACAGTCAGATTAAAGAGTTTATCTGCTCAGGTGAGATAAGACAATCACCCACCGCAGATATTTATTCATCACATGACAGACGTAATAACACCATAAGCTCCTCAGGTCAGTCCGGCGCTGGTCCACATCCGACTAGGTGGCGGGAAGATGCAGCTTTTACACTTGGGGTTTGCACTTTTTCATAAACTACACAAAAGCAAAAAGGAGGAATGTTTTTTTTTTTTTTTTTAAATCATCACTAAATGGGAGACGAGACGAGCAGGGACGAGGTTTCAGGAGGTGTTTCAGTCCTCGAACTGGACGGCGCCGTCGTTGAGCAGGACGTGCCAGCGCTCGATCTTCTTGTCTTTGTTCTTCAGGCACTCGTACCAGTGCTTCAAACACTCACCTTTGGCCTGGATGCCCAGCTGGCAGCCGCCTGAGAGCAGAGAGGGAAGGAAGTCTGATCAGAGGGACAGTCTTTCAGGACGTCAGCCATTTTATCGATTCTGCGATATATATCGGTATTTTATCGAGTATCGATTTTTCAGCCGCGGGTATCGATATTCTAAGCTTCTTTCTAAACCCCCGTGTCACTGTTTAAATTAATAAAAACTATTTTTGTCAACAAATCTTTTATTCATTTTGTCCAGCATTTGCAAGCTGCCTGTCAGCCATATAATAAGTTGGAATTTAGGCTTGGGCGGTATTACGATAATACCGTATACTTCCGGTATTCAAAAATAGCAGCGGTATCAGTTTCAATACCGTCTTAAAAAAAATGCAAATGATTTTCTGTTGGTTTAAAGTTTAGTTTCCTCTCTGTATCGCTGTGTGTTCTGCTTTATTTTACCATTTATTCATGTTCGCTTGCAGCTGACTCGCTCGCCCGTTTGACTCGTCCTGTTAAGGTAATGACGATGAAAACAACACTTCCTGAGTTTGCTGCTTCAAAATAAAAGCTTCTAATGAAACTAATAATGTTGGACTTCTATGTTGAAGAATTTATAGGAAGTAAAACGTCCCACATCAGACACTTTACTATAAAGCGCGTTTCAGCGCTGCAGGAGAGAAGGAACAGTTAAAACTACAGTGAAAAGCAAGAAATACACAAATAAATAACAACTGTAGTTGAGCTAACTTTATATTGAAGCACTGAACTGCTGTTTCGAGGTAAACTCGCCTTTTTTTTTCCAGGCGTAAAGTCCCGTGGCGGGGCACATAATGGGGACGGCTGTTTTGACGGGCGGCGTCCGCCGGTGGTGTTTGTTCGCCTTAATAGTCGCGGGAATACGGTATACCCCGGTAAAATGTGAGGGAAGTTTGACGGTATCAAAATTTGGATACCGCCCAAGCCTAGTGTAATTGATGCTTTCAGTTCAATTAATTCAAACAAAGTCATTGGAACACTCAAAAGATGTCACCAAAATCACTTTGTCCCTTTAAAATCTTTCAGAAAACGATGTAAATGTATCGTAAGATGAATATCGATATATATCGTATCGTGAGATTAGGGTATTGCTACAGCCCTAGTGAATGGTAAATACAGTGATCCCTTATTTTTTGGCATTGTCCTACCAAAAGAAGTCTGTGTCAGAAGCATTTGATTAATGGGGGAAGCCTCCGTCTGTTGTGTAATTGTCAACCGTATTTCGTCCAAAAAACAGTGACAATCCGAATAAAATCTCTCTGCCTTACCTAGGGCCTTAATAGTTTTCATCTTCTGAAAAACATTTGCTTTCAGACTCTCGGCAGCTTGTCGTATAATTGATGGAAACTTTTCAGGATCGACCGCCCCTCCCTCTGCTACTGACTGTGCACGAGAAATGTCTTTAACCCAGCAAATGAATCTCTCCTCAGATTTCCCACATTCCAACCTCGGAACCTTATTTAACCATCTAAACAAAGTCATATGAAGTACCGATCCCAAAGAACCGGGTTCACTTTCTGACCACTTCCTACTCATTTTATCAAGTTACGACAGACATGGACAAACATTATAGACGCAATATATCAGGACTGCGAATAATATCCCAAATAAAAGGCTTGATTAAGAAGCTTCTACACAGAAAATTCTGTGCGCTGAATCATTGAGGGTCACCCAGCCTTTACTGGTCTTTAATTCAACAGACCGAACACATCACCCTAAAAAATACCCGTTTCCTATGCCAACCCAAAAAACCCCGACAGAACTTCATCCGACGATCCGGGACAGATGCAGGAATTTCGCCCACTATGTGCAGCCTCCCAGTTAATTTAAAAAGCCACCCACACATTCAATTTTCCATAACTCTTCGGTACCACATTGATCAATCAGTACTGTATCCTTAACCAAAAACTTCTGAAAACGTCTGATCGGACCTTCCAGCGTTCCTGTCATAAAATCTCACAATCTGAGACTTTAAAGACGGCCAGAATCACGCCGGGGTCACCATTTGAAAGTATCTCTCCGTGTTCTTTTTATCTGGTGCCTGTTATGATTTAGAAATTCTTAGTTAGATGCAGAGCTAAACTTTATTGTTTAGTGGCTAAAGTTATTCTTTATTCTTTATTGCCTGGGGGTGGCTGTAAGAGGGTGATTGCTGAGTTGTTGCTTGACCTCCTGACCTGCTGTCTTCAAGGGAATATGCAATGGCATAGATCAACGTATTTGGTTACATCCTTTCTTGGAACAAACACACCACCTTTGTTTGGACTGGACATCTGGACTTTATTACTGCAACATCCGCTAGACCCCCATCACCAGCACCTTCAAACTGCTTGAACAATCAGACTGTGTGACTGGACCATCTGGAGTTTCGGAGACAAAGGATCATACAACCCGGGAGAGCAGGACCCACCTTCTTGGGATCCTTAAAAGGAGGGACAGAATTTGAGTTCTGGGTGCATTTCCTGACATCTTCCGTGGTGTCAAGAGGTGTACCATCGGCCGATTAAAATATTCTGCATGGCATAATGATTTTTTGTATACATGATTGTATTAAATTCTTGATTGATCTTTGCTTCTAGATTTGTCATTTAGGCACCAGATAAAAGAACACGGAGAGACAGATTTTACATGCCTAATGACAAGACTAAAACAAAGGTCAATCAAAGAGTTTAATATAATCATGAATACAAAGAATTATTATGCCATGCAGAATATTTTAATCGGCCGATGGTGCATCTTCCTAACATCTCAAGAGATGCCAGGGAAATGCACACCTAATGTAAAGTCTCTCTGGTTTTTAAAGCTTGCAAGAGGCGGACTCATTTCTCTTCTGAGTTTATGGCTCTTTGTCTCCGAAAATCCAGGTGGCCAATCACAGGTCCAGACACATGTGGTTGAGTTTGTCCCAGGAGATGGGATGTAACTAAATTTGTTATCTATGCCGTCGCTAACTTCCTTGGAAGACAGCAGGTCAGGAAGTCAGGAGATGCCAGTCGTTAGGTCATAAAGCAGCAAAACTGAGGACTCACCCTCATAAAAACAGCCAGCCTACAGGCAATACAGTTTTAGCTTTAACAGTTTAAAGTTCTAACTGAGTTAATTCTAAATCCTAACAGCGTTAATGGGGACCGGCGCCCCCCGCGGAAATCAAAATCTGCCAACTGGAGCCGGAGCCCCCCGAGACTAAATAATGTGTTTAAAATATGTTTAAAAACCACAAAAAAGTAGCGAAACAAGAAAAAGGCTCAACTGTGGTCTTTCTGTTTCCTTCACAGCCTCTGGTCTCTGAACCGTAGTAAACAAACCGCTGCTATTGTGCTATCTTTGGCTCGTAATTAGCAGCTAACACGCTAACAACAACAAAAGAAACAGTCTGGTTTTCTCTGGATGGAACGACCACTTTATTCTGGCGCTGCAGGAACTTGTAACATCACACATCACTGTTGATGCTCACTCCACTTTTCATCTAACCCCGTTTTCGTTCTGCCGTCCCACGATGCACACACTACATTACCCATAAGGCCACACCATTACCCATAAGGCCACCTTCTTAAAGTGGCCAGGCTGGCTCACAACATTTCTTCATTGTGAGAACGCGCACAACATCCTATGATGTTTCCGCAATTTTTTCATGATTTTTTTAAAAAATATTATATATTTCTGAAAAATCCGCGAA
The DNA here is from genome assembly GCA_018398805.1 of Hirundichthys speculiger. Classification (NCBI taxonomy): domain Eukaryota; kingdom Metazoa; phylum Chordata; class Actinopteri; order Beloniformes; family Exocoetidae; genus Hirundichthys; species Hirundichthys speculiger. Next base: position 38,319 of record JAGFBZ010000949.1, read on the forward strand.
TAACTAAAACCGCGGATCTTAAAGCACAAATTGGCGAGGGATCACTGTAATGTGTAACTGATGCTTTGAGATCAATACATTTAAACAAAGTCATTGGAACACTCACAAGATGTCACCAAAATCACTTTGTTCCTTTAAAATCTTTCGGAAAATGATGTAAATGTATTGTAAGATGAATATCGATATATATCGTATTGTGAGCCGAATATCGTGTATCGTATCGTGAGATTAGTGTATCGCTACACCTCTACTGAATGGTGAATAATCTTTCATTAGACTTCATAAAAACCCTTTCTGAAGCTGACAGGCAGCGATGATTGCTTCTCAAAAATGATGTCCTTCCCTCTTGGCGTTATGTTTTATGTTAACAGAAGTCAAACTGCACTTCTGCTGACGATCAGCAGCTCCTGCAGAAGCAGGAACATGATTTATGAGGATTGTCAGTGAGGCCCCGCCTCACTGACGTGAGTCCAACATCTGGACCGGACCTCAGCAACAGCATCACCGACCACCAGATGAAAGTACATTGGACTGAAAACGTACCGATGAAATCGTTGGACTTGCCCATGTCGTAATCCCAGACTGAGACGTCCAGAGTCTTCTTGGCGAGCTCGGCGTGCTTTATTTCGTAACCGAATTCCTGAAACGCAGTGACGAAACTCGAGTTTATTACAAATGCTGCGGGGGTGAAATCCGGACTGAGAGGGTTTGGAAAGACCTGACCTCGTTGAATTCTGGGTTGAGGGTCTTCTTCTTGATCTGCGTCTTGTTCTTCGCCTTCTTTCCCATGTCAGGCTTCAGACATCTGCAGAGCAGAAACACAGGTGGAGGGAGGACATCCAGAAATGACACCTGGTCCTGGGCGGGTACGTCGGGGGGGGGGGGGGTACGTACATTTTGACGAAGGGGTCGGAGTATCCGTTGGAGTCCATGGCGGCCAGGTGAGCACAGCGGACCACGCCCACCATCAGACGGCTCTCCTGGCTGTTGTAGGTCAGTGAGATCAGGATGCGACCCCTCTCCTCCGAGGCCCCGCCCTCCTTCAGCTGCACACAGAGGTTCGGGTCCGAATCGGTACAGTTAGTCTCGGGTCCGGTCGGTGCTCTCTGACAGGCTGGGTCCACGTTTACTCCAGAGAGGTAAAGATATTAGCAGTGGCAGCTAATGTCAGGACTCGGGGCAGTTTAATTAATTATTAATTAACGTGGCGTGTTTGTCATGAAACAACCGTGTTGCCATAGCGTGTTATTAGCGTGTTATTAGCAGTTTGCCCGGCAGCTGTAAAGCACAACGGATCACCAACATGACAACGCTGGATGAGAGAACATTTTTACGACACGTCCTGACCGGTGTAGACTATTAGCGTTAGCAGCTGCTACCAATAGCATCTGTATCCACAAAGAAAATAACGACGTGGATTTATTGTTTACATCACGTAGCCTATGTAGCAACTGAACCGGTAGAAGAAGACAACTATTAGCGTTAGCAGTTGCTACCAATAGCATCTGTATCCACAAAGAAAATAACGATGTGGATTTATTGTTGTTTACATCATGTAGCCTATGTAGCAACTGAACCGGTAGAAGAAGACAACTATTAGCGTTAGCAGTTGCTACCAATAGCATCTGTATCCACAAAGAAAATAACGATGTGGATTTATTGTTGTTTACATCACGTAGCCTATGTAGCAACTGAACCGGTAGAAGAAGACAACTATTAGCGTTAGCAGTTGCTACCAATAGCATCTGTATCCACAAAGAAAATAACGATGTGGATTTATTGTTGTTTACATCACGTAGCCTATGTAGCAACTGAACCGGTAGAAGAAGACAACTTTAGGTAAGAAAATCAAGTTTTATTTAACGCTAGACAACTTTAACACGAGCAACTATGGGCTGGATTGGCTCGGTTCTATTCAGGTAACTCGGTTCGGTTTGTGTTCAGAAACTAAAGACTCGGTTCAGGTCGGTTCCGGGTCCAAATATTGCAGGTCCATTCGGGTTCGGACTCCCGGACTTATGATAATAGCTCGGGTCGGGTCCGAATCAGGTCCGAATTTTCACGGGTCCATTCGGACCGACTCAGGTCCGAATTGGGTCCGAATTGGGTCAGAATCAGGTCCGAATTTTCACGGGTTCATTTGGACCGAATCGGGTCTGAATTGGGTCCGGATCGGGTCCGAATCAGGTCCGAATTTTCACGGGTCCATTTGGACCGAATCGGGTCTGAATTGGGTCCGGATCAGGTCCGAATCAGGTCCGAATCGGGTCCGAATCAGGTCCGAATTTTCACGGGTCCATTCGGACCGACTCAGGTCCGAATTGGGTCCGAATTGGGTCAGGATCAGGTCCGAATTTTCACGGGTCCATTTGGACCGAATCGGGTCTGAATTGGGTCCGGATCGGGTCCGAATCAGGTCCGAATCAGGTCCGAATCAGGTCCGAATTTTCACGGGTCCATTCGGACCGACTCAGGTCCGAATTCGGACCAATTCGGACCGACTCAGGTCCGAATTGGGACCGACTCAGGTCCGAATTGGGTCAGAATCGGGTCAGAATCAGGTCCGAATTTTCATGGGTCCATTTGGACTGAATCGAGTCTGAATTGGGTCCGGATCGAGTCCGGATCGGGTCCGGATCGGGTCCGAATCAGGTCCGAATCGGGTCCGAATTTTCACGGGTCCATTTGGACCGAATCAGGTCCGAATCGATTCGAATCGACCCGTGAAAATTTGGACCTGATTCAGACCTGATTCGGACCGAATCGGGTCCGAATCAGGTCCGAATTTTCACGGGTCCATTCGGACCGACTCAGGTCCGAATTGGGTCCGAATCGGGTCTGAATCAGGACCTGGATTTGAAAGCGTTCCTGGACGTGTCGTCCTGCTGGTGATAAGTGGAGCAGAAACAGGAACCGGAGACGATCAAAACGAGTTCAACCGTGGAAGACGAGTGACAGGATCTGGTCCCAGAACTATCGATGAGGAAATGAGACCCGGATCAGTTACATCCGGCCCGGTCTGCTTTACGGGTCGGTATCCCGTCACACATCCGTGAATCTACGGAGGAATGAGAAACAGAAGTAGCTGGAACTCCAGCAGCTCTTCTTTCATGAAGTCAGTTTTTTTTGTTCATCGTGACTTTGCACTGAGCCCCTCGTGTACGTGGACGGAGGTAAATGGTTCCTACTTACGTCGTCCTCGTACAGCGCCATGCCTCGGACCGACCCTCCAACTGCTTTCTTCACCTGCACAGAGAGTTAAACCAGTCAAACCTTGTTCATTCTGGATTTACTTTTTTTCTTTTTCCTCACTCTTGGACCATAAATCGATGGCTCGTTTCATTTAGATGTCCCGCTTGAGTTGACTTACGTCCTGCTTACAAAGTTGGAAAATGTCTTTGGTACTGTTGGACCAGCCTCCGTCAGCAGCAGTTCTGTAACTAACCGATATTCATTCAACCGAGTCATATGAGTCCGTTCACTCTGTACCAGGGCTGGACAACGATTAAAATGTTTAATCGCGATTAATCGCGTTATTTCCCTGATTAATCGCGATTAATCGCATTGTATACGCAAAATCAAATAATGAATTCAACAGTAGTGTAAAGGTCACTTTTATTTAAATGTTCTGCTGCCATATGAACTAAAGTGTCATAACATTTGTTGTTCAAACTAGGGATGCACATTTTGGATTTTTTTATGACCGTTAACCGACGCCCTTTAACGATTAATAACCGTTAACCGATAAGTCCGGGAGGGTTGGCTGCCGCGATGTTGCGCGCGTTGTCGTGGACGCATGCGGACACTTCCTCGTGTTTACTCTCGCAGCAATGTGTCGCCGTCAGCTTGTCGCAGAGATGCCGCCGTCACTTTTGATTTATACTAGCGCGGTCTCCGCTATGTTATTCCACGCCACAACGCAAGAGTGACAGTCACGAACTAGCTAAACTTACTAAACGTATCTCTTGTGTTTTTCCACTTCCTCACCGTCTCGGCCGTATCCAGACCCACATTCATCACTATCTCCCTCCATGAATTACTAGAATATGTGCTGTCTTTGTAGCGTGGAGAACCAGAATCGTACAGATGTGGGTACGTCCTCATTTTTTCGATGACACGCTCTTTTCTACGCGGATGTAGAATTGACCAATCAGAGGCCTGTTGCACCTGTCGACACGCCCCCATGAGTTGATTGAATTACGTAGCTTAAAAACAAAATTGACTGTTAGTATTAATCGGTTAGAGTTACTGTTATCGGTGAACGGTTAAACGGTTAACGATGTGCATCCCTAGTTCAAACACTTTTAACATCAGCACTTGTCAGTAACACATATTTAGTGTAAATCTCATCTTAAAAAATGTCAAATAGAATAAAGCTTATTGCCGCTGCCAGAGCATTAATGTCTTCCTGTTTTTTTTATGAAAAATTAAAAAAGTCTACCAACAAAATCCTGAGCCACAACCAGAACATTAAAACAGGTCATTTCCAATTCTCTTCCGGTTCCGCAGCAGCCAGAAACAGACTTTTCAAAATAAAAGCATGTGAGCAACATGCAATAACGCGCGATAAAATAAACGTTGGCGTTAATAAATTCATGAGTTAACGCGATAATAACGCGTCAACTTGCCCAGCCCTGGTATATACATGTGTTCTTTAGGTGTCATCATCAGGAACGGAGCGTAGACCAGGGGTCTCCAACCCCAGTTCTGGAGGGCTGTTGGGGCGCCCCACTATTGGGGCAATTATCAGTTTCAGCACCCTAAAACATTATTATTCACACACAAAGGAAAGAAGACACAGTTATTTCTTTACTCATGAGAGACTGAAAACTCTGCCGCTTAACTCATTTTAGCGTTCAGCCCAAACATCTGCCTTCTCTAGGGCCACATCTGGCCTGGACCGGAGGGACTGACTCCAGTTTCCACTATCGGGGGTTCTGGGGTAAAACTGGGGGGCTGGGGGGTACCAGGGCCAACCTCTTCCTCGCCCTTTTCAGCCGTTGCGTCACCATTCACAGAGACGGGGCAGGTTGCACGTGATCTACCACTCCAGACCAGCAGGTGGCAGCGGTGCACCACTTTCACCATCAACCACCAACAAGTAAAGACTGCTCCGTGGGCCCTTACGTTTCTGGTAATGGAGACACTCAACCAACGCCGAAGACCCCGTGGAACCACCCGGGACAGACTTGGGTAACGATCTGGGTAAAAAACGTAATCTAGAACACGTTGCTACGGTTCCCGGTTACAGGACGCCGTCTGTCTTACCGGGACCACTCTCTCCAAACAGACGCTGAAGTTCTTCTTCTGGTCGAACTTCAGTTTCTTCAGGGCCACCCGCGTCTCTCCGATGAATTCGTTGTGTCCAAACTTGTCTTCGTCGCTGACCGACAGCCTGAGGACAGACGGTTTCACGCTGTGAGACGATTCTGCCGCGGCGGCGGGAAGCGAAGAGCGCCGAGGTTACCTGAGAGTCTTGCGGGCCATCTCTTCATCGGTGATGCCGTGGTAGACCAGAGTCTCCTTCCACACAGGGTTCAGGGTGTTTTTCAGCGTCTTGGTGCGAAGCTTGTTGGACTGAAGACGAGACGAGGACGTGAGGACGGAATGAGGACCATCCAAGTCCCTCAGGATCATGAATAAATACCTTACTGGCTCCAGGTAACAGGTGCAGCTTCACGTACGGGTCTGCCAGTCCGTTGGAGTCCATCGGCTTCAGTCCCTGAGAGCAACGAGGACAGACAGCGTTCAGATTCAGCAGGGACGGTTCTGTCTCTGAAGCCCTGTCTTGTCCCAGTCATTACATGTCCCTCATGTCTTGTCTGTTTCAACTCTGTTTCGTCTCGTCAAGTTTCATCCGTCTCATCTGTCCTGCCCTTGTTTTATTCCCGTGCACTTTGTCCTGTCTTGTCTCATTTCGTCTCATTTTCTCTCTTTTGCCATTGTGTCTTGCTACAGATTGTCTTGTCCCCCCCCATCAGGTTTTAACCTCTGTAACCCTCTTTTGTAACCTTCTCTTTTATTTCCTCCACTCGTCTTCTTCCATATTGTCCTGTTTCATATTGACTGACCTTGTCTCGTCCCGTTTAGTTTGTCCACTCTCGCTTGCATCACTGTCCTGTCCTGTCTCCTCTGTCTCAGGTTTAGGGTCGTCTCAGTACCGTCATGTTCTGTCCTTCGCTGTCTGAACCTTCCTTCTCGTCCCTCCTTGTCTCGTATCGTCTTACAATAGTCGATATGTTTTATCTTTATTGGATACGTTGTTTATTGTCTTTGCTTGTTTTGTCCTGGACCGTCTTGTCTTCTCTCTCTGGTCTTATCTTTTCTTCCCTTGTCCTGGTTTTATGTCGAAGATAGTTGTAAGACGGTGGAAGAACAACTATCACTGAAGGACGTTTTGACGCTGAAGGTGTAGAAGCGGATCCGACTGAAACCCTTAAATGATCAGGTGTGGACAGATACGAAGGTGTCTTCTCTAATCCGTCTTCTTTCCTGTCCCATCTTGTGTTTCCTCTTCTCTCAAGTCGATCCGTCTCGTGATGTTGAATCTTGTCCGTTGTTGTGTCCCGTTAGATCCTTAGATGTGTTTTGTCTCAACTTGAACCGTCTTATCTCGTCCCAACTCATCCTGCGTTGTCCTTCTGTTACTGTCCTGTCCCGTCTACGTTGTCCTCTTTAATCTCCTTATACTTGATCTTTATTTCATTTTCTGATCTTCTCTCGTCATGCCTCATTTGTCCCGTCTTATCTAATTCCCGTCTCGTCTTGTCCCGACTCGTTACACGTTTCATGTCGTGATCATGTGACCCCATCGCGCCTCGTCACATCTCGTGTCCTGGTGTCCGGTCCTCGTCCAGCTCGTCCCGTCTCTTCAGTCTCCAGTGTGGGTTTACCTTGGCTTTAATGATGCAGCAGTGCAGAGCCTGGTTCTCCTGTTCGTACAGCAGACTGAACTCCAGAGATCCCAGAGTGGCTGCAGGGACCAAAAACACAAAAGACAAACTGAAAAACTGAAAAACTAAGCAGATTTACAGAAGCTGAAAAAAACGTTGAATATGGAAACTTTTCATCTCGTCTTACATGCTAACGAAACAAGTCAAAATTAAAGTCCCTGAATCTTCCATCTGTTGCTTCTTTCCAGGGTTTCACATACAGACACAGGTGTGTTTTCACTGATGATACCACATGTTCAACATCTGGATAATCTGAGCTCAAACTGGTGTTTTCTTTGGAATCGAGACACTTGTTTCTGCTGCTTTTATGTCCATGTTGGACTATAGCAGTCCTTCTCAAATAGTGGGGCGCGCCCCACTATTGCCCCAATAGTGGGGCGCGCCCCTGTTGGGGCGCTCCAACAGTTTTAAGTTTTAGGTTGCTGAACCTGATAATTGCCCCAATAGTGGGGCGCCCCAACAGTGGCGCGCGCCAGTATTGGGGCAATTATCAGGGGTCGCACCCCACTATTGCCCCAATAGAGGGGCCCCCCACCAGTGGCGCGCCCCTGTTGGGGCGCTCCACTATTGGGGCAATTATCAGGGGGCATGCCCCACTATTGCCCCAATAGTGGGGCCCCCCACCAGTGGCGCGCCACTCAATAGTGGGGCGCCCCAACAGTTTTAAGTTTTAGGTTGCTAACCTGATAATTGCCCCACCAGTGGCGCGCTCCAACAGTGGCGCGCCCCACTATTGGGGCAATTATCAGGGGGCACGCTCCACTATTGCCCCAATAGTGGGCCCCCCCACCAGTGGCGCGCCCCACTATTGGGGCAATTATCAGGGGGCGCGCCCAACTATTGCCCCAATAGTGGGGCCCCCCCACCAGTGGCGCACCCCAATAGTGGGGCACCCCAACAGTTTTAAGTTTTAGGTTGCTGAACCTGATAATTGCCACAATAGTGGGGCCCCCCACCAGTGGCTCACCCCAATAGTGGGGCACCCCAACAGTTTTAAGTTTTAGGTTGCTGGACCTGATAATTGCCCCAATAGTGGGGCGCCCCAACAGTGGCACGCCCACTACTGGGGCAATTATCAGGGGGCGCGACCCATTATTGCCCCACTATTGGGGCGCGCCACTGGTGGGGGGCCCCACTATTGCCCCAATAGTGGGGCGGCCCACTATTGGGGCAATTATCAGGGGGCGTGCCCCACTATTGCCCCAATAGTGGGGCCCCCCACCAGTGGCACGCCGGAATAGTGGGGCGCCCCACTATTGGGGCAATTATCAAGGGGCGCGCCCCACTATTGCTCCAACAGTTTTAGATTTTAGGTTGCTGAACCTGATAATTGCCCCAATAGTGGGGTGCAGCCCACTATTGGGGCACTATTGGGGTGCGTCTAATCCTGGGGAACATGCTTTTATTTTTTTTTGCCGTACTGGAATAAAGTGTCAGGGCACATATGTTCCAGTAGGTGGTGCAAGATGTTTTCTTCTTTGGGGGGAGGGGCAGCGTAAAATAAAGTAAAACCACTATGGTGATGCGGTTTACGGGCACGCCTCCCTCAGCGGGTCTACGCAGACCGGATCCAGTCTGAGCTGGTGAAAACATCTCCAGTGATCGGTCTTACTGGCGTCGTCAGAGTCGTAGTCGTTCTCCTCGTCCTCTGTGGGCTCTGGCGGGGGTCTCGGGGGCGAGACGTTGACGGCGGGAACGTGAGGCGAGACGGCGCCGGAAACGACAGGTGGCCTGTTCTCCTCCACGGCCGAGCGGGACGCCACCTCCGCCCTCTCTGAACGTTTGTCCTCCACGTCCCCGGCGGGACCTTCAGACACGACAGACAGCAGGTGACATCGCCCGTTTCAAACGGCGCTCCCGCGGTCTCGGATCTATTCTCAGAAGCGGTGGCCTTACCTGAGGCGGCGGCCGCCTGCGGTGCGCCTGCCCGGGGCGGTTGGGAGGCCGGCGGACGTCCCTCTGCCTCGGTTACAGCTGCCTGACCGGACTGAGGCTCATTACAGCTGTCAGCTGTTGTTCTTGCGGTCTGCTCCCGTTGTTCTGACCCGCAGGACCCGAGTCTGAGGAGACAAAATAAGATTACCGCCACCGAACCACAGCTGGTTCTGCCCTGGACGGATTACTGACTGGCACCGGGCTGTGGTACCGGCGTCTAGAAACACTGAAGCTGGCACGCCAGCGAATGAGCCCAGCAGAGACGAGACTCCACTGAGACGTCTGACCTTTAACTGGACCTTTAACTAAGACCGATGAAACCCAGAATCCTCCTGGGTCGGAGGTCCAGCTGTGGACCGGACTCTCGGACCTTCGAGGTCTCTTTTCTACGGCGGCGTTACTTCATCGCCTCACGTCACACACCTGCAGATAGATGACGTTACCGTGTCCCTGCTGACGCGTTCTGGGTTCCTGCGGTCCACTCGGGCCCCGCCGCTCAGGGCTGCTCCCCGCGGTGGCCCGCCGGGGTCCGGACAGGGGCAGCGGCGCCGGCAGACCCTGCTGCTCCCGTCCCTTGAAGAACCAGGCCCCCGAGCGTTTCTGCACCTGCGGGAAGACGGAGACAACCGGCGCATGTGTCAGCGGGACGACGGCGGACGTGATTAGCTCCGACAAAAACCGCGGACAGAACCGCACAGCCGTGACCCCTGATGAAGCGGACCAGGACCAGAACCGCTCGGTTCTCCACTCACCTCTTGGTGTTCGTGGCAGATCTGGCACATCCACACAGGACACGTCCGGCTGTTGATCCACACCCCACATTTGTTACAGATGTGCTGCAGAGAGGCACAAACACACACACACACAAACACACACACACACACACCAACACACACACACGCACACGCGCACACAAGGCCTCTGCAGATTTAGTCGTACACGGCAGGTGCAGAGCGCTCAGGTCATTTTTAACAGTTCAGATGATATTAACCCTCGCTGAGCGTCACACATGAAACCATCCTGTTAGATCCTGTTAGATCCTGTTAGTTCCTGTTAGTTCCTGTTAGATCTATCATCAGGAACTATCATCAGGAACTATTATCAGGATCTATTATCAGGAGCTATTATCAGGAGCTATCATCAGGAACTATCATCAGGAACTATTATCAGGAACTATATCATCAGGAGTATCTATCATTATCATCAGGAACTATCATATATATCAGGAGCTATTATCAGGAACTATCATCAGGAACTATCATCAGGAACTATTATCAGGAACTATCATCAGGAACTATTATCAGGAACTATCATCAGGAACTATAATCAGGAGCTATTATCAGGAACTATTATCAGGAACTATCATCAGGAACTATTATCAGGAGCTATTATCAGGAACTATTATCAGGAACTATCATCAGGAACTATTATCAGGAACTATCATCAGGAACTATCATCAGGAACTATCATCAGGAACTATTATCAGGAGCTATTATCAGGAACTATTATCAGGAGCTATTATCAGGAACTATCATCAGGAACTATCATCAGGAACTATCATCAGGAACTATCATCAGGAACTATTATCAGGATCTATTATCAGGAACTATCATCAGGAACTATCATCAGGAACTATCATCAGGAACTATCATCAGGAACTATTATCAGTAACTATCATCAGGAACTATTATCAGTAACTATCATCAGGAACTATTATCAGGAACTATCATCAGGAACTATCATCAGGAACTATCATCAGGGACTATCATCAGGAACTATCATCAGGAGCTATTATCAGGAACTATCATCAGGAACTATTATCAGGGACTATTATCAGGAACTATCATCAGGAACTATTATCAGGAGCTATTATCAGGAACTATCATCAGGAATTATCATCAGGAACTATCATCAGGAACTATTATCAAGATCTATTATCAGGAACTATCATCAGGAACTATCATCAGGAACTATCATCAGGAACTATTATCAGGAACTATCATCAGGAGCTATTATCAGGAACTATTATCAGGAGCTATTATCATCAGGAACTATTATCAGGAGCTATTATCAGGAACTATTATCAGGAACTATTATCAGGAACTATTATCAGGAACTATCATCAGGAACTATCATCAGGAACTATTATCAGGAACTATCTATCATCAGGAACTATCATCAGGAACTATCATATCAGGATCAGGAACTATTTATTATCAGGAACTATTATCAGGAACTATATCAGGAACTATCATCATCAGGAACTATCATCAGGAACTATCATCAGGATATCATCAGGAACTATTATCAGGAACTATTATCAGGAACTATCATCAGGAACTATTATCAGGAACTATGATCAGGAACTATCATCAGGAACTATTATCAGTAACTATCATCAGAAACTATCATCAGGAACTATTATCAGGAACTATTATCAGGAACTATTATCAGGAGCTATCATCAGGAGCTATCATCAGGAGCTATCATCAGGAACTATCATCGGGAACTATTATCAGGAACTATTATCAGGAACTATCATCAGGAAACTATCATCAGAACTATCATCATCAGTAACTATCATCAGAAACTATCATCAGGAACTATTATCAGGAACTATTATCAGGAACTATCATCAGGAACTATTATCAGGAACTATCATCAGGAACTATCATCAGGAACTATAATCAAGAACTATCATCAGGAACTATCATCAGGAACTATTATCAGGTGCAGTTGGTCTCCAGCCCAGATGTCTGCTCCACCCCTTCATCGTGAGGGTTTAATGAAGATCATCACTGCTGTCTGATTGGGAACCAGAACCAGAGCTGCTGCTGTTAGTTTGTTGTGCTGCAGGTGGATATTTTATCAGGTTCTAACCTGTCCAGCAGCTCTGGTGCATCTAAGAACATCTGAGAACATCTAAGAACATCTAAGAACATCTGAGAACATCTAAGACCATCTAAGAACATCTAAGACCATCTGAGATCATCTAAGAACATCTAAGACCACCTAAGAACATCTAGGAACATCTGAGCACATCTAAGAACATCTAAGAACATCTAAGACCATCTAAGATCATCTAAGAACATCTAAGACCACCTAAGAACATCTGAGAACATCTAAGACCATCTAAGAACATCTAAGACCATCTAAGATCATCTAAGACCATCTAAGATCATCTAAGAACATCTAAGAACATCTGAGAACATCTAAGAACATCTAAGAACATCTGAGAACATCTAAGACCATCTAAGAACATCTAAGACCATCTAAGACATCTAAGAACATCTAAGACCACTAAGAATCATCTAGAACATCTAAGAACATCTAAGAACATCTAAGAACATCTAAGACCATCTAAGATCATCTAAGAACATCTAAGACCACCTAAGAACATCTGAAGAACATCTAAGAACCATCTAAGAACATCTAAGACCATCTAAGATCATCTAAGACATCAATCTAAGATCATCTAAGAACATCTAAGAACATCTGAAGAACTCTAAGAACATCTAAGAACATCTAAGAACATCATCTAAGATCATCTAAGAACATCTAAGAACATCTAAGAAACATCTAAGACCATCTAAGACATCTAAGAATCATCTAAGACATCTAAGACCATCTAAAGAACATCTAAGAACATCTAAGAACATCTAAGAACACATCTAAGAACATCTAAGACCATCTAAGATCATCTAAGAACATCTAAGACCACCTAAGAACATCTAAGAACATCTGAGAACATCTAAGACCATCTAAGATCATCTAAGAACATCTAAGAACATCTGAGAACATCTAAGAACATCTAATAGCAATATAAAAACATCTAAGCACATCTAAGAGCATCTAAAAACATCTAAGAACATCTAAGAGCATCTAAGATCATCTAAGAACATCTAAGATCATCTAAGAACATCTAAGAACATCTAAAAACATCTAAGATCATCTAAGAACATCTAAAAACATCTAAGAACATCTAAGAACATCTAAAAACATCTAAGATCATCTAAGAACATCTAAAAACATCTAAGAACATCTAAGAACATCTAATAGCTTCTAAAAACATCTACAAACATCTAAGAACATCTACAAACATCTAAGAACATCTAAGAGCATCTAAGAACATCTAAGAACATCTAAGAACATCTAAGAGCATCTAAGAAATCTAAGAACATCTAAGAACATCTAAGAACATCTAAGAGCATCTAAGAGCATCTAAAAACATCTAAGAACATCTAAGAACATCTAAGAACATCTAAGAACATCTAAGAGCATCTAAGATCATCTAAGAACATCTAAGAACATCTAAGAACATCTGAGAACATCTAAGAACATCTAAGAACATCTAAGAGCATCTAAGAGCATCTAAGATCATCTAAGAACATCTAAGAACATCTAAGATCATCTAAAAACATCTAAGAACATCTGAGAACATCTAAGAGCATCTAAGAACATCTAAGAGCATCTAAGAGCATCTAAGATCATCTAAGAACATCTAAGAACATCTAAGATCATCTAAGAACATCTAAGAACATCTAAGAGCATCTAAGAGCATCTGAGAACATCTAAGAACATCTAAGAACATCTGAGAACATCTAAGAACATCTAAGAACATCTAAGATCATCTAAGAACATCTACGAACATCTAAGAACATCTAAGATCTACATCTAGAACATCTAAGAACATCTAAGACATCTAAGAACATCTAAGAGCATCTAAGAGCATCTAAGATCATCTAAGAACATCTAAGAACATCTAAGATCATCTAAAAACATCTAAGAACATCTAGAACATCTAAGAACATCTAAGAACATCTACGAACATCTAAGAACATCTAAGAGCATCTAAGATCATCTAAAAAATCATCTAAGAGCATCTAAGAAGAGACATCTAAGAACATCTAAGAACATCTCAAGAACATCTAAGAACATCTAAGAACATCTAAGAAATCATCTAAGAACATCTAAGAACATCTAAGAACATCTAAGAGCATCTAAGAACATCTCATCTAAGAACATCTAAGAGAACATCTAAGAACATCTAAGATCATCTAAGAACATCTAAGATCATCTAAAAACATCTAAGAGCATCTAAGATCATCTAAGAACATCTGAGAACATCTAAGAACATCTAAGAACATCTACGAACATCTAAGAACATCTAAGACATCATCAAAGAATCATCTAAAACATCTAAGAGCATCTAAGATCAAGATCTAAGAACATCTAAGAACATCTAGAACATCTAAGAACATCTAAGAGCATCTAAGAGCATCTAAGATCATCATCTAAGAACATCTAGAACATCTAAGAACATCTGAAACATCTAAGAACATCTAAGAACATCTAAGAACATCTAAGAAACATCTAGAGCATCTAAGATCATCTAAGAACATCTAGAACATCTAAGAACATCTAAGAACATCTAAGAACATCTAAAACATCTGAGAACATCTAAGAACATCTAAGACATCTACGAACATCTAAGAACATCAAGACATCTAAGACATCTAAAAACATCTAAGAACATCTAAGATCATCTAAGATCATCTGAGAACATCTAAGAACATCTAAGAACATCTGAGAACATCTAAGAACATCTAAGAACATCTAAGAATCATCTAAGAGCATCTAAGATCATCTAAGATCATCTGAGAACATCTAAGAACATCTAAGAACATCTACGAACGAACATCTAAGAACATCTAAGAGCATCTAAGAGCATCTAAGAGCATCTAAGAACATCTGAGAACATCTAAAAACATCTAAGAACATCTGAGAACATCTAAGAACATCTAAGAACATCTAAGAACATCTAAGAGCATCTAAGAGCATCTAAGAGCATCTAAGATCATCTAAGAACATCTACGAACATCTAAGAACATCTAAGAGCATCTAAGAGCATCTAAGAGCATCTAAGAACATCTAAGAACATCTGAGAACATCTAAAAACATCTAAGAACATCTAAGAACATCTAATAGCATCTAAGAGCATCTAAGATCATCTAAGAACATCTGAGAACATCTGAGAACATCTAAAAACATCTAAGAACATCTGAGAACATCTAAGAGCATCTAAGATCATCTAAGATCATCTGAGAACATCTAAGAACATCTAAGAACATCTGAGAACATCTAAGAACATCTAAGAACATCTGAGAACATCTAAGAACATCTAAAAACATCTAAGAACATCTAAGAACATCTAAGATCATCTAAGAACATCTAAGAACATCTAAGAACATCTAAGAACATCTAAGAACATCTAAGAACATCTAAGAACATCTAAGAACATCTAAGAACATCTAAGAACATCTAAGAACATCTAAGAACATCTAAGAACATCTAAGAACATCTAAGAACATCTGAAAACATCTAAGAACATCTAAGAACATCTAAGAACATCTAAGAACATCTAAGAACATCTAAGAAACATCTAAGAATCAAGACTAAGAACATCTAAGAACATCTAAAACATCTAAAACCTCTAAGAACATCTAAGACCATCTAAGAACATCTAAGAACATCTAAGACCATCTAAGACCATCTAAGAACATCTAAGAACATCTAAAACCTCTAAGAACATCTAAGACCATCTAAGAACATCTAAGAACACCTAAGAACATCTAAAAACATCTAAGAACATCTAAGAACATCTAAGAACATCTAAAAACATCTAAGAACATCTAAGAACACCTAAGAACATCTAAAAACATCTAAGAACATCTAAGAACATCTGCTCGTTGATTTTAGTTCTGTTGCTGTTTCTCTCTTTGTTTAGGTTGAAATCATAAACCTACTTTTTTACACTGAACACAGAGGACGGCTGAGACGCCCTGAGGTCCAAAAGACTCCCCACACAGCAGACAGCGGGACTGTCCGTCCCCACAGGCCGTCTTCTTGATTTTATCCAGTCGGCTGGAGAGACGCCTGAGGACACATGCAGACAGGTATGAGCCAGAGTCAAACCAGGGACGGGTTTAACACCAACCAGACGGAGACGTCTCCCGTCTCACCCGATCCTCTCCTGCTCCTTGGCCTCCATCATGGCGGCGCGAGCCAGCACGCCGTTGATGATCTCCTTCTCCTCGTCCGTGAGCTCCTGCCCCGCGCCGCCGCCGCCGTATGAACTCATGGTCCACGGGGTCCTGCTGAACGGACAGACATGGACATGGAGGGGACACAGCTCAGAAAAAAGGCCAGAAGAAAAAAAACAGCAACAACTGAGAGTCAGACGCTAAAACCTGAGGACGGGAGCACAGCTGGAAGGAGCCACCAGGGGGCTCCACCAGGAGGCTCCACCAGGAGGCTCCACCAGGAGGCTCCACCAGGAGGCTACACCAGGAGGCTCTACCAGGAGGCTCCACCAGGGGGCTCCACCAGGGGGCTCTACCAGGGGGCTCCACCAGGAGGCTCCACCAGGAGGCTCCACCAGGAGGCTCCACCAGGAGGCTACACCAGGAGGCTCTACCAGGAGGCCCTACCAAAGGGCTCATCCAGGAGGCTCTACCAGGAGGCTCCACCAGGAGGCTCCACCAGGAGGCTCTACCAGGAGGCTCCACCAGGAGGCTCCACCAGGAGGCTACACCAGGAGGCTCTACCAGGAGGCCCTACCAAAGGGCTCATCCAGGAGGCTCCACCAGGAGGCTCCACCAGGAGGCTCTACCAGGAGGCTACACCAGGAGGCTCCACCAGGGGGCTCCACCAGGGGGCTCTACCAGGAGGCTACACCAGGAGGCTCCACCAGGAGGCTCCACCAGGAGGCTCCACCAGGAGGGCTCCACCAGGGGGCTCCACCAGGGGGCTCCACCAGGGGGCTCCACCAGGGGGCTCCACCAGGGGGCTCTACCAGTAGGCTCCACCAGGGGGCTCCACCAGGGGGCTCCACCAGGGGGCTCCACCAGGAGGCTCCACCAGGGGGCTTCACCAGGGGGCTCCACCAGGGGGCTCCACCAGGGGGCTTCACCAGGGGGCTCCACCAGGGGGCTCCACCAGGAAGCTCCACCAGGAAGCTCCACCAGGGGGCTCCACCAGGAGGCTCCACCAGGGGGCTCCACTAGGGGGCTCCATCAGGGGGCTCTACCAGGAGGCTCCATCAGGGGGCTCCACCAGGAGGCTCTACCAGGAGGCTCCACCAGGGAGACTCTACCAGGAAGCTCCACCATGGGGCTCCACCAGGAGGCTCCACCAGGAGGCTACACCAGGGGGCTCCACCAGGGGGCTCCACCAGGGAGGCTCCACCAGGGGGCTCCATCAGGGGGCTCTACCAGGGAGCTCCACCATGGGGCTCCACCAGGAGGCTCCACCAGGGGGCTCCACCGGGGGGCTCCACCAGGAGGCTCCACCAGGAGGCTCCACCATGGGGCTCTACCAGGGGGCTCTACCAGGGGGCTCCACCAGGAGGCTCCACCATGGGGCTCTACCAGGGGGCTCTACCAGGGCTTCTACCAGGGGCTCCACCAGGGGCTCTACCAGGGGGCTCTACCCAGGGGGCTCTACCAGGGGGCTCTACACTACCAGGGGGCTCTACCAGGAGGCTCCACCAGGGGGCTCTACCAGGGGGCTCTACCAGGGGGCTCCACCAGGGGGCTCTACCAGGGGGCTCCACCAGGAGGCTCTACCAGGAGGCTCCACCAGGGAGACTCTACCAGGGAGCTCCACCATGGGGCTCCACCAGGAGGCTCCACCAGGGGGCTCCACCGGGGGGCTCCACCAGGAGGCTCAACAGGAGGCTACACCAGGGGGCTCCACCAGGGGGCTCCACCGGGGGGCTCTACCAGGGGGCTCCACCAGGGAGGCTCCACCAGGGGGCTCCACCGGGGGGCTCCACCAGGAGGCTCCACCAGGAGGCTACACCAGGGGGCTCCACCGGGGGGCTCCACCAGGAGGCTCCACCAGGAGGCTCCACCATGGGGCTCTACCAGGGGGCTCTACCAGGGGGCTCCACCAGGAGGCTCCACCATGGGGCTCTACCAGGGGGCTCTACCAGGAGGCTCCACCAGGAGGCTCTACCAGGGTGCTCTACCAGGGGCTCTACCAGGGGGGCTCTACCAGGGGGCTCTACCAGGAGGCTCCACCAGGGGGCTCTACCAGGGGGCTCTACCAGGAGGCTCCACCAGGAGGCTCTACCAGGGTGCTCTACCAGGGCGGCTCTACCAGGGGGGCTCTACCATGGGGCTCCACCAGGAGGCTCCACCAGGGGGCTCCACCGGGGGGCTCCACCAGGAGGCTCCACCAGGAGGCTACACCAGGGGGCTCCACCAGGGGGCTCCACCGGGGGGCTCTACCAGGGGGCTCCACCAGGGAGGCTCCACCAGGGGGCTCCACCGGGGGGCTCCACCAGGAGGCTCCACCAGGAGGCTACACCAGGGGGCTCCACCGGGGGGCTCCACCAGGAGGCTCCACCAGGAGGCTCCACCAGGGGGCTCTACCAGGGGGCTCTACCAGGGGGCTCCACCAGGAGGCTCCACCATGGGGCTCTACCAGGGGGCTCCACCAGGGGGCTCCACCAGGGGGCTCCACCAGCAACACACGCAACACAAACCAAAATGACCTCGTTACACGTGTTGAGACCAGGAGACGATTATGGGAGGCTCGCTGCCTCAGGGCCACGTGTTTAGGGAAAAAAAATAAAAATCACACACAAGCACGACCAAAAGATGCAACTTTGAACCCTTCTCATATTTATTTATTTACATATCTTTTATTAAAAGCCATTTTTACAACAAAAAATTGAAGTGTGGTAGAGCAAAAACCAACTCAGCAGCTCCAGTTTTTCTTTTTTTTTGGAGCCAAGTCCCAAAAAACCACGATGGAAGAAGAACAGCTGATCCGTGGACAGATCGGGGGGGACCCCTGGTACCCCAGACATGGACACAACCCACAAAGAGCCACAAAAGAAAACGGAAGCTGGAAGATGAAGAAACAGGAGCATCAGAGTAAATTCAAAACAACCTCAAGGACAAGAACAAGCTGGTTCAGCTCAGACGACCGTGAGGAAACGATCCTTTACGATTGAATATCCTCATCAACCTTTCCCTCAGCTAGAATTACCGGCTAAAACCGCAGAGCGGGATTCAGCGTGGACAGAACTTATAATTCTGCTGAGCCCATGAAGCTGCTTAAAAAGAGAAAAAAAAAGCTTGTGTTTCTATTTTTGCTGGAGTTTTAAATTATGGAAGATTACATCGAGGTGCCGGCGGTATATTTGTAGCGTGTATAATTGTGAAGCGCAGCCTCGTTTGGCTACAGATGGAGCCGCTCTGCTGCCTCGGGATGGTTTTTAGGGATCTGATGTACCTGCGTCCTGCTAACGCTCCGCTAACGCTCATTACAGAGACGACTTGCTCCTGAAAACGGTGACCTCTTTGTAAACTTCAAAGTTTCACGTCTTCTTGTGCTAAAAGTTTCCTGGAATCCAGTTAAGGGAGGTGATGATCATCATTCAAGGACGTGCCGGTATGGCCACGCCCACAGCGGCGTCGGCTCAGTAAACCAGATGTGGCCATCTTGGCTGTGGCTCGCCACTTCACTTCAAGCTCCATGAAGGAGTTACTGATCATTTCGAAAGACGTATTTGTCGATGAATAAGTGCGAAGAAGGTTGGTTGGTATAACGTCTACGTAACGTCTACGTAACGTATACGACGGGGAAGAGATTCAGGGGGTGGGAGGAAAGCCGAAGTAGTCAAGGACAAGATCTTCCAGCTCTGCAAGACCACAGTCCAGACAAAAACGCGAGAAAAAAAAAACACAGATCGTTAAAGCCACTCTACGTAGCAATACCACCTCTGACCACATGGTGGCGCAGAGATCTGCTGTGCCGACGAAAGAGCCTCTGACAGTTCGACACTAGAGGTCTTCACGGGTCCACTTTCATGGACCCGAACCCGAACGGACCCGTGAAAATTCGACCCGAAACCGACCCGACCCGAGCTATTATCATAAGTTCGGGAGTCCGAACCAGAATGGACCCGCAATATTTGGACCCGGAACTTGATTTTCTTACCTAAAGTTGTCTTCTTCTACCTGGTTCAGTTGCTACATAGGCTACATGATGTAAACAACAATAAATCCACGTCGTTAATTTCTTTGTGGATACAGATGCTATTGGTAGCAACTGCTAATGCTAATAGTTGTCTTCTTCTACCGGTTCAGTTGCTACATAGGCTACGTGATGTAAACAACAATAAATCCACGTCCTTATTTTCTTTGTGGATACAGATGCTATTGGTAGCAACTGCTAACGCTAATAGTTGTCTTCTTCTACCTGGTTCAGTTGCTACATAGGCTACGTGATGTAAACAACAATAAATCCACGTCGTTAATTTCTTTGTGGATACAGAAGCTATTGGTAGCAACTGCTAATGCTAATAGTTGTCTTCTTCTACCTGGTTCAGTTGCTACATAGGCTACGTGATGTAAACAACAATAAAGCCACGTCGTTAATTTCTTTGTGGATACAGATGCTATTGGTAGCAACTGCTAATGCTAATAGTTGTCTTCTTCTACCGGTTCAGTTGCTACATAGGCTACGTGATGTAAACAACAATAAATCCACGTCGTTAATTTCTTTGTGGATACAGATGCTATTGGTAGCAACTGCTAATGCTAATAGTTGTCTTCTTCTACCGGTTCAGTTGCTACATAGGCTACGTGATGTAAACAACAATAAATCCACGTCGTTAATTTCTTTGTGGATACAGATGCTATTGGTAGCAACTGCTAATACTAATAGTTGTCTTCTTCTACCTGGTTCAGTTGCGACATAGGCTACGTGATGTAAACAACAATAAATCCACGTCGTTCATTTCTTTGTGGATACAGGTGCTATTGGTAGCAACTGCTAATGCTAATAGTTGTCTTCTTCTACCTGGTTCAGTTGCTACATAGGCTACGTGATGTAAACAACAATAAATCCACGTCCTTATTTTCTTTGTGGATACAGATGCTATTGGTAGCAACTGCTAATGCTAATAGTTGTCTTCTTCTACCTGGTTCAGTTGCTACATAGGCTACGTGATGTAAACAACAATAAATCCACGTCGTTATTTTCTTTGTGGATACAGATGCTATTGGTAGCAACTGCTAACGCTAATAGCCTACACCGGTCAGGACGTGTCGTGAATATGTTCTCTCATCCAGCGTTGTCATGTTGGCGATCCGTTGTGCTTTACAGCTGCCGGGCAAACCGCTAATAACACGCTAATAACACGCTAATAACACGCTACGGCAACACGGTTGTTTCATGTCAAACACGCCACGTTAATTAATATTTAATTAAACTGCCCCGAGTCCTGACATTAGCTGCCACCGCTAATATCTTTACCTCTCTGGAGTAAACATGGACCCAGCCTGTCAGAGAGCACCGACCGGACCCGAGACTAACTGTACCTGGAGTCACGTCTTCTGAATGGACCCGAGACCTGATTTGGGTCGGGTCGGAACCTTGGGTTGTCGGGTTTTTCCGAAGACCTCTATTCGACACTCACACAGTTTAACGTCTTCTAACACCAATTTGTCCCACTAGAGGTGCGTTTTGCTGCGTCTTAAACCAGGAAGCTTCCTCGTGATGCGCTGCCCCCGTGTGGTCAGGAGTGGTACTGCTGCCAGGACCGGCTTTGAAAGAGTTAGCGTTGTCCAGTCAGTAAAGTTAAAAAAAAATTAAAATAAAAACACATCCTTGGAAGACATAAAATTCTTATGACGGGTGAACACAGAAATGTCAAACCAGATAAGATAAGATAAGATAAGATAAGATATTCCTTTATTGTCTCACAATGGGGAAATTTACAGAACTGCATCTACATGTTTAAACAATCTCTGCAGCTGCAACTGCGCAAAAGACATGA
This sequence comes from Hirundichthys speculiger, assembly GCA_018398805.1. Taxonomy (NCBI): domain Eukaryota; kingdom Metazoa; phylum Chordata; class Actinopteri; order Beloniformes; family Exocoetidae; genus Hirundichthys; species Hirundichthys speculiger. The sequence goes on from JAGFBZ010000949.1 coordinate 60,063, forward strand.
AGGTCTTTTAAACGTCTGTAAAAATTTATGTCAGAACTTGTTTGTTCTAAAATAATTTAAAAGACTAAACTGCCCAGACTGAGTCACGCGGCCGACAGGAAGCAGCCGTCGGTGAGGCCACAGCTGGACAGCAGCTCGTCTGAAACTTCCAGATTTAGCCGCTAAAGCGCTTCGGGGCGCTGGATTCCTAAACATCTGCTGGTGGTGTCCGTTCGCGCCGGCGCTCCGCGCTGGAGCGCTAGGCCGCTAATTACCGAGGTCTGGCCTCGCCGTCGCTCCCGCCTGGAGACACTTTCGCTGCGGAGCGACGCGCTCATTATCTTTTGACGAGAACATCGTTAAGAGTGAAGCAACTTGTCGCCTCTGGTTGTCATGTTCATGAGGCTGATGCTAAAGACCGTCAGCTGGCGTTAACGAGGGGCTACATCCGGCTGCTGCTCTGGCACGACAGTGGAGGGAGTTGTAGTTCTTCAACTGGCCACGCAGGAAGGAACATAGTTACAGCCAGGTACAAACAAAAACATCTTTGTTTCTGTGGCTATATTTGATATACAAGAAAACTTTAACGAAAGGTACAAATATATGCACAGTCAGGTGTGTAGTGTTTTGATTGACGGCTGACTGGACCGGCGGTTGTACGGAGCCCACCCAAGTACCGCTGAGCGGAGAAGGCAACAAGCCTGGCCTGACTTTGCCTGGTGGCTCTCGGCAACGATGAACCCGCTGAGAGGCAGCGACCCGGGAAAAAGATGCAGGTGATGTCACAGGGGGTGTTTGTCCAGTTCTTTCTATATAATCAGTGGCATCTGACTGAGGGAGCCCAAGACTGAGCTCGGAGTCTGTCTACCTGATTACATCACACATGAGCTGGGGGGGGGGGGGGGGGGGGGGGGGATCTGAGAGTATTTTAACGCCTCAGCGCCTTCCATCTTCTGCACCCCCCCCCCCCACCCCCCCCAGCTCTCTGAACCTGAAGCGCCTCCACGTCACCGTGAGACGACGTGCCGACCTGACAGACGGATGTCTTCTGGCCTGTGTGAGCGTCAGCCTCGCGGTGTTCAGGGTTGAGTTGGGGGTCAGGGATGAGATGAGACCCCCCCCCCCCCCCCCCCCCCCCCCCCCCCCGCCCCCCCACCCCTTATTTTAAAGCACAGTCAGTCACTATGAGTCAAATCACAGGCTGGAACATGTGAAGTGAGTAATTAAAGGAACATGAAAGCATCATCCATCACAGCAGGACGGCGATTTGATCAGCGTTTCAGGGACTTCGCTAACGCAGTTGCTAACGTCACGGTCGTGAGAGGACCAGCTCAGACGGATGCCACGGTCACTCATCCGAGCCTGGGTGACATCACTTGGACCCGACTGGACTGTCTCACATACAGATAACCTCTGGCTTCTGTTTAACTTGTCGTTTTTGATTAATGGACGCTGGTGGCTGATCCTGCTCTCCACATACGTGCACTAATGTCTCTGTGGGTGAGATGGTGGGCGGAGCCTGATCAGGCCACTGGAGCTGACCAATCAGAGCAGACTGAGCTTTCCTCGCGAGGACTTTTCACACCGCTGCACTCAAAGTTAGCGCAAAGTTAGCGCTTATAATGTGTTTTTTTTTTTTGTTATTTCTGATGGTAAATATTTATTCCTGATTTGTCACATCCGGAGCTGGATGAGCACCGGCGGGAAGGGCACAGGCGGCAGGCAGATAAAGCTCTAAAGAATCTTCCATGAAGCCAACAAAAACAAGCCTGGCGTGCTGCAGGGCAGGACGACCAAACATGGATCTAAAAACAACAGCAGATGAGAAATGCAGGGGACATTTGAGACGCAGGAATAATGTTCAGGATACAGGACAAAGAAACCTAGAGGTCGATAAACAGTGTTGAACAGATGTGTGGCGGGAACAGAGCAGGGCTGGAGTCACAGCTGGAAGATGAGGGAAGAGATCCTTCAAAATAAAAGAGTCATGGGGAACTGAAGTCTACCACAGCCGTCAGTGGGAGGGGTCAGTTCACACAACCACGCCCACTTTCACCCTGATGGTCACTGTAGAATCACCAATCTATCACAAACACATGGAGAACAGGCAAACTTAGCATTCAGAACATGAACCTTCTCACTTTGAGGTGACACTACTAACCACCACCAACCAATATTAACCACTACTAACCACAACTAACCAATATTAACCACTACTACTAACAAATACTAACCAATATTAACCACAAATACAAACCACCACTAACCAATATTAACCACTACTAACCACCACTAATCAATATTAACCACCACTAACAACCACTAACCAATATTAACCAGCACTACTAACAAACACTAACCACCACTAACCAATATTAACCACTACTAACCACCACTTATCAATATTAACCACCATTAACCACCACTAACCAATGTTAACCAGCACTACTAACAAACACTAACCACCACTAACCAATATTAACCATTACTAACCACCACTAACAAACACCAACCACCACTAACCAATATTAACCACCAGTACTAACAAGCACTAACCAATATTAACCACCACTAACCACCACTAACAAACACGAACCACCACTAACCAATATTAACCATTACTAACCACCACTAACAAACACCAACCACCACTAACCAATATTAACCACCAGTACTAACAAGCACTAACCAATATTAACCACTACTAACCACCACTAACCAATATTAACCACTACTACCACCACTAACCAATATTAACCACCAGTACTAACACGCACTAACCAATACTAACCACTTCTAACCACTTCTAACCAATTTTAACCACTACTAACCCCACTAACAAACACTAACCACCACCAATCAATATTAATCACTTCTAACCACCTCTAACTAATATTAACCACTACTAACCACCACTACTCACAAACACTTACCACCACTAACCAATATTAAACACTACTAACCACCTCTAACCAATATTAACTACTACTAACCACCACTAACCAGAAAATGATCTAAAACTTGAAGGAATATGTTTAAGTGGAGAAGCTTCCAGCAGCTTGATTCAGGACTGACATTGAAAACCTGAACATCTGAGATGAACAGAGTAGCTACATCAGGATGAAAACCAACAGTTTTACACCAAAAATTTCATTTTTTATTTTTTTATTTTATTTTTGTCCAAAAAATGCAATTTTGACAAATGAGACTTTTTCACTACAAAATGTCTTTATTTTAGGCTAAAAGGTTAATTTTCTACAAAATTATTAATTTTACAAAACAGATGTAATTTTATGCAAAAGAAAAAAGTGAGATTTCACAAAAATTGATATTTTATGGCAAAATTTTTAATTTTAAGTTTAAAAGTTGCAATTTTGTGATTTGTGTGTAAAAAAAAAGTTAGGACCAAAATTCCCTCTTTTATGACAAAAGGTTGTGAGATCACCAAAGTCGACAAGATGTTCCAGCTGCTCGGTCAGGGAACTTCAGCCACCGAGAAAAACTACCAAAGAACCAAGAAGCTCCATGTTTGAACCAGCTGATGTTTGTTCTGACCACAAACAGGATCTTGATCAGGTCAGAACATCAAGAAAACACCGTCTGACATCATGAGCCCAGTGGACCAAAGTCTGGCTCTGTTTGAACGGCTGCGTCCCCAACAGGAGACCCTGAGGGACACCGTTGAAGGTCTGAGCTCTGGTCCTCCAGAGACCCAAACATATCAACATTTATTGTTTTTTTCCATCATATCTCCCCTTTAAAGCAAGTCAAAACAAGGTCAAGGCATCTTTTTTTACTCCTAAACCTGTGAATTCAGAGTCATACGACCTCAGTGAGAAGATCCGGCGAGCAAATTCACGCTCACGAATTTAACAGCTCAAGTGTCTCCAATTTAAATGCTCCAAAAGCGGAAAATTAAACCACGAAGCCCAACGTGAAGCCTGAGAAACATGCCGTGATGAAAAAAACATGAAGCAGGCGCAAATGTTGCTTTATTCATCCTGGTGGCCATGAATTGTGCATCATTTTAAATTATTCAACGACTGAAAGTAAAAGTCAACAGCCGGTGAAAAAATGTCGACGGTCACATGTTAAACTATCAGCGAGCTTCTCCTTCCTCCTGAAACGGGCGATCTGGTGTTAAAACTGAGAAAAAATAAAGATCTTCATGATACTTTCATAAAATGCTGCAACTCAGGAGTTTTAAACAGCTTTTATACTGGGATTATACTGGTCATGAATTGGAGGACTGGGGGGTCTACGGCAGAACTAAAGCTAAAGCTAAAACTGAAGCTAAAAGGAGTCGGTAGAGACACCAGATCTGATCAAGATGAAAATAAAGCAGCAGAACTCAGGTGTTCCTGCTTTCAGCGCTGCAGAACCGAGACAAACGGGTTTAAAGATCTCTAATCCACGGAGGTGACGTCTGTCTAAAGTCCTCCAGTCTGCGGGTCGACCACAGAGATAAAGAAGATGAGCAGCAACACGATTACGTGAGATGTCTTCGTCTGTAATTGTGATTCATCTTCCAGCTCATTCTGCTCATGAACTGTTCAGTTCTGAGCGTCTGCAGGTCCAAGACCTCCACCAGCCTTATTAACATTAATACAAACTGACATGCAAATAAACAACACACACACATACACACACACACACACACACACACACACACACACTTGACTGCGTCACACACAGTCAGCAGACCAGAGAAAAGCATCGCAAATCAACGTGAAGTTGAGCAAATGGGGGCGTTGCAGCTCTGCCAGGGTGCAGGGACCTTCCAGGACCTGCGGTGGTCTTCCAGGACCTGCGGTGGTCTTCCAGGACCTGCGGGGACCTTCCAGGACCTGTGGAGGTCTTCCAGGACCTGCGGTGGTCTTCCAGGACCTGCGGTGGTCTTCCAGGACCTGCGGGGACCTTCCAGGACCTGCGGTGGTCTTCCAGGACCTGCGGGGACCTTCCAGGACCTGCGGGGGTCTTCCAGGACCTGCGGGGGTCTTCCAGGACCTGCGGGGGTCTTCCAGGACCTGCGGGGGTCTTCCAGGACCTGCGGGGGTCTTCCAAGACCTGCGGTGGTCTTCCAGGACCTGCGGGGGTCTTCCAAGACCTGCAGGGGCCTTCCAGGACTTGCGGGGGCCTCGCAGGATTTAAAGAACCCTGATAACCGATATCCGCCCGATTAAAAAAAAAAAAACAATAACCAATATCCGCCTGACTAAAAAAAACAGATAATTGATATCCGCCTGATAAAAAACTGATAACCAATATCCGCCCCGATTTTTTAAAAAATTAACCAATAACTGATATCCACTCGATTTAAAAAACGATATCTGATATCCACCCGATTTTAACCACCCCGATAACCGATATCCGCCCGATTAAAAAAAAAAAGATAACTGATATCCGCCCGATACAAAACTGATAACCAATATCCACCCGATTTTTTAAAAAAAAACTACGATAACTGAAAATCCGCCCAATAAAAAAACGATAACCAATATCCACCCGATTAAAAAAAAAAAAATAACCGCTATCCACCCGATTAAAAAAAAAACAATAACCGCTATCCACCTGATTAAAAAAAAAAACAATAACCGCTATCCACCCGATTAAAAAAAAAAACAATAACTGCTATCCACCTGATTAAAAAAACAATATCCGCCCGATTAAAAAAAACCTGATAACCGATATCCGCCCGATTAAGAAAAAACCCCATAACTGATATCCGCCCAATAAAAAAACAATAACCAATATCCGCCCAATTTAAAAAAAAAAAAATCCTATAACCGCTATCCACCTGATTAAAAAAACCCGATAACCGATATCTGCCAGATCAAAAAACCTGATAACCGATATCTGCCAGATCAAAAAACCCGATAACCGATATCTGCCAGATCAAAAAACCTGATAACCGATATCCACCCGATAAAAACATTCATAAAAATGAATCAATATAAATTCAGATTTCTAAATAGGACTGAAGATTAATTAATATGTCCTTAAATTGTTTAATTTATAAAGTATGTTTTTTTTCAGTTTCTAAACTGAAAAATGGATTTATGAAACTAATATTTAATTCATTATTAAATCATGCAATCTTAAAACATATTTTTATTTATTTAGGAAACATCTGTCCAGGCTTTTAAAAACATAATTCTGTTTAAAACTCAATTTTTTTTTTAAATGATTTACCAGTTTTTTAAAAACTAAACTTTACTGCATTCTTCCATCAGTTCACATAACTGATGGATTTCTTAATCAATAAAAACAACCTGATTACCAGAAACGGACGTGTTTGTCTCTCCTGCGTCGTCCTCCAGTTCTTCCAGTAGAAGTAGACAGAGACGCCACTGGTCCCAGACGGTTCTGATCTGGTTCTTCCTGATCTGACCGGATCATCGTCTGGGACTCCTTCAGAGGTTCAGCATGTCGGTTTTTACTTGCGATAAAATCGGCGCCTCCCGAATTGGTGGCGGTTCGCATCGTCGCTTCAAAACGTGACGATTACGTGGCGCGCAAAAGCAAACGCTAACGAGCGGTTTCGACTGGTGCTGCCCCCCAGTGGGCACCATTTTCACCACCTCGGGTTTTAAATCCAGTTTTGTCATCTTTATTTTTTTATTTCCCTAATTAATAACTGATAATCAACTGACCAATCCAGCCACACAGTTGGTGATCCAAACTCTTAACCAGCTTCCCGTTAGATTCAGGAGGGAACTTAACCCTTTAGGCGCCGGAGTTTTTTCAAGAAAATATACAATTTTAATATCAAGATTTCAAAAGGCTCTAACTTGAAAGCAGTTTGAGATAAAGTTATACTGTCAATGAGAAAAATTGTTCAGTATGACTCAAAGTCTGTTATTGGAGTGAAATTATTCATATAATTTGCATATTATGACATCACAAGGTGGCGGCCATATTGGAAAATGTTCAATATTGATATCAAGGTTTCAAAAGGCTGTAACTTGAAAGTGGTTTGAGATAAAGACATACTGTAAATGAGAAATATCTTCAGTATGAACCAAAATTTGGACTGGAAATAGATTTGTCATCTAATTTGATTATTGTGACATCATCTGCCCAAACCTGCCCAGTAGTCCTCAATTTCAGATTCTGCACGTTTTCCTCCTCTGAATCGGAGTTAGCCAGAACCTGAAAAAGTACTTCGTGGACGGTAAACCGACCTCTCAGCATCGCTCTGCTCTCGCTACAATCAGCATTTCTACCGCTGCTTCGCCGCGCGTCTCTGTGCCGGAGGGTGTTTTTCAAACTCTTTTTACGCTAAAACTTTGACTAGTGCCACCTCCTCAGATTACAGGGACACATGTCCGCCATCTACTGGTGAACAGTAGTAACAAGATTCGGCTTCACATTTATAGATGTAGCCTGTTATAGTCAGCAATGTTGCTTGTCGTAATATTGCGACTTTGGCGCTTAAAGGTTCAAAGTTCGTATTCTTACATAAAAGGCCCCTAAGGGCCCAGCTCCCTGTTATCTTGAGGAACCAACTGCTGGTTCCTGGAGTTTCCCAGGTTGTCCACCAGGGGGCGCTACTCGTTCGCTGTGATATGTAACAGTATTGGGTGGGACCAACGAAACGTAGCTGTCGTTCTTGAGGGGCCACGACTGACACCTTGTTTCATAATTTGAATTAAAGGGTTTGATGACGAACTAAAGAGAGACGTGGAAACGCTCGGTGACAGAAGGCAGACGGGAATAATCCCGACCAGATGCTGCAACTCTGGATGGATGTGGTTCATCAGATGTGGTATCTGAGACGTTTGTTACATGTGGAACTGAAACCAGGTGTGTCGTCTGCCTCTGGCATCCTCATCTCATTTACGGGTCTGCGGTTCCCCGACGGCGTCCGAACGCTCCCGTCTAAATTAGACCGGGACTTTTCTTGAATCCACCGCCGTCTCCACGGGAGCTTCGTCTCCACATCCTCGTCCACCGCCGTCCATCCCTGTCGTCCCGCTCTCAGACCTGTCAGAGAGGAAGCAGCTTACGCAGCTTTAGCTTCACCGCCCACTTTATTCCTGCCGTCTGACGGGGATCCTCAACCCGTGAACGCGCACATTAATGCTCTCCGGCGCCGTTTCTGATGACTCCCGCGTAAACACCAAATATGGATTTATGAGGGTAATCTGCTCCTCAAATCCCACCGAGGCTGGCTGGAGGATTTGTTGGCGGGAAGCTGAGACGACTGCAGCTCCTCCACGTAGGAGGCAGCGGGACCGGAGACTCGAGGGGTTTCAGAGCTCATCAGGGATGAGCTGACGAAGTAAACCAAGCACAGTCGGCCGGTTTTACCGAGACTGAGATGAGCTGATGTTTGGGCTTTTGTTTTGATGAGCTGTGTGCGGTAGCCATCTTCCCTCTGGGTCTCTGGATCACAGGGAACCAGGTTGGTCTGGTTGGTCTGGGACCAGGATGATGCTGCTGTAGCGCTGGGCGGTTTACCGGTTCATACCAAATACCGGTGTTTATTTTTCTTATGATATGAATTTTTCATATACCGTAATACCGGTGAGTATGTACTGTAGCGTACACAACGTTGGGAACGCCGCGCGGTGGAACGTAAGTGCCGCAGAACATTGTTTGACAGGGGACTGTTTTGCAGTTGCACTGGAGGCGCAACACGCTACTAGTTTCTGGTCAAACGGTGATGGATGCTAACAGAGAAAATCCTGAAGTGGAAGCTCCAGAACGGCAACATGAGACTGAGGAACTTCTTCCTGAACCAGGAGCCGTGGATTTAAAAAAGACGACGTCCAACAAACTACAATAATCTGGAAATGCTGCCGAGCTAAAGTTGTAGCCGCGGGAGGCAACGCCAGCAATCGGCTACACCACCTGAGCCGCAAACGTTTGTTAGAATACAAGGAATGCATGAAGCTGAGGTCTGCGTCCTCTGCGGCTAACGCTAGTAACGTTACTGCTAACGTTACTGCTGTAGAAAAGTCAAGTCAGACGACAAACACGCGTTTGCTAGCGGCGCTGCTTATGATAAAAAAAAAAGTAAATGGTGGATCGATAATAACCAACGTGATCACTGTCCACTTAGCGAAAGACCATGGTAGCGCTAAGTACTGTGGAGAAAGACGGCTTCAGGGAGCTGATCAAAACGCATTGTGTAGTTAAGACTGGGGGTCATCTAGACCCAAACAGATCCATCTAGCTAGATCTAGATCTAGTCTGTGTTCTTTGGTGGACTGGAACCTCTTCAGCACATCCACGGGGCTTCATGGGGGCTTCTTGCTGATGTCTTGGCTGATATCTTGGCTTCACATGAACAGCTCCAGTCCTCACAGGAAACGTCAGAGCTTCTCTGACCCCCCTGGAGCTGATCTTTGGCCGAGTCTTTGTCATTTCGTCTGTTCTTCATCCACTCCAGTGGTGGTCTCCTGGTTTCTTCCAGGTCTTTCTGCCTTCGGCGCCGTTTTAAAGACGGTTTTAGCTGAGCGGCCTCGTTTCCTGAGTGGGCAGCGTTCCCAGTGCATTTAAGTAATTGGAAATAAAAGCTATCATAAGGATTTACTGACGTTAGCACGTTGCTGTTACAGCATGTGGACGGTCGGCGCTCAGACCACCGGAGCAGTAAGGCGCCAGATGTTTTCGGCCCGCGGTTCGTATCCGGGTCGTCCAGGTGAGAGGTCAGCACACGGCAGCCGTCACATCCACACCTGCCTCCGCGTCCTTCCTGGCTGCGAACATTTCGAGAGCGAGCTCATGAAACACCTCCGGCCGCGGCGGCGGATTCGTGCAGCACATCTGGCCGCTCCAGCTGGAAACAATAACGCCTGGTCTGCAGATGTGAGAGGGAGGAGTCCATTACCGCATCCAGCGAGGACGCGGAGAGACGTCTAAACGGATTCAGTCACAATGGATTTAAAAACCAAACTACAACAGGTTTTTTTTTATTTGTGCGTGCTCTTATATCACACGTGTCAAACACAAGGCCCGCGGGCCAAATGTGGCCCCGATAATCCGCATATCGGGCGGATGACTCGTCAAAAAATAATACTTTAATTAAATTCGGGCGGGTTGCGGTTGAAGCACTCAAATAATAATAATAAGAAAAAATATTTTACATATTATTAAAAAGGATGGCGGGTCGGTTCGGTTTTGAAAATTGGTGAAAAAACATTCCTGCAAATGGATAGCGGGCGGATAGAGATTTTAAGAAGCGGTTGCGGGTTAAAATATACGTCATCCGTGCATCTCTACCCGCCACATCATTTTATGTGGCCCTTGAGAGCTTGTGCATTATTGGCTTAAATTTTAAACCAACATTTTAAGACTTAAAATAAGCTTACACCGCTTTAAAGCACATATTGACAATAGACTGCATCTCCCATAATGCATTTCGTTGTTACCCATAACAGCTCACCATGAGCAAGACATCAAGATGATTTTCAGAACTGATGGACTTCAGAAAGATCTTTACAAACTAGCCCCAACATGTCTTTTTTGTTATGAGGCAGTATCAGTCATTAAAGAGTACAATGCTAAAGCTAGCATGCTAAATTTGCTAAAGTAGCCCACAAGAAAAACCAAGAATGGTTCCCGCCTCTGAAACCAAGGTAATGGATACTCTCAGCAGGGTTACAACCACAAACCCGAGTTTAATATAATAATGATTTAAATATTTGAAACTTGAATACATAATTAATACAGAAACAGTAATTTACAATATAATAAGGTGTAGTTTAATTTATTTGGGTTTACATTCCATTTTGTTACATTCATGCTGCCAATCTGGCCCTTCAACCACGATGCTTGATGTGGCCCTCAGTGGAAATGAGTCTGACACCCGTCTTATATAATCGTTCACACTAGATATATGTGCTCTTATTCCTCTGTTTCTTTGTGTTAAAACGATCAAAAATCATCTGATCATAGTGCGTCTCAGCATTACGCAACTACAACCTCAGAGAAACAACAACTCTGACAGGATTTATTTGACAACAGCGGAGCCAAAAAGAAAAAAAATTAAAAAAAAAAATCATATATAATATGACTTCATCGGTCTCTCACGTAGGAGTGTGAAAAGAATCGATTTGGCAATATATCACGATTTTCTGCCACCCAAAATAATATCAATTTTTCAGCTCCTAATATCGATTTTTTTCGAAAAAAAAAACACTAATAACAAACAATAAATAGGTTGTTTTGAAGCAAATAGTTTTGACTCAATTTGTCCTCTGAATAATCAATATCATCTGATGAACATATACAGCAACTTGATTTTTCATCTCTACTTTTAATTTTGATATTAACTGGGTAGAATATCGTGATATATCCTGATATCGCGATGATAACATCGTATCGTGACCCAAGTATCGTGATACATATCGTACTGCGAGGTCCTTGCCAATACTCGCCCCCACTCTCACGTGGTTAGCTTTATGAACGGCAGACGCTGCTGTGTTTGGGATCGCGCTCTGGTCACATGACCCAGTCATGTGACGCGGTTCTGGGCTCACACCTGTCTCCAGAGAAAACCACCATCCTTCCACCGCCGTGCTCGACAGCGTTCACGCACCATTTCCAAGCAGACCGCTGCTGATGTCGTTCCCTCTTGGCGCTGCGTTAACACAAACTGGAATGCTGTCGCAGAGGTCTGCTGCTGATCAGTCCGTCGAGGGCTGATGATCAGCGATAAAGACGACTGGTTTTAGCTCAATCACCACCAGGCTGTTTCACTATTTTACAAGACAATTAAGCTGCAAATGCAGCCGTCGTTTAAAAAAGCGCCGACGCGGCAGAAAAAAACCCTGAAGTCAGAGAGTTTTTCCCTGAGTGGAGTCGAGCCGGCGTGGAGACCTCCGACGCTACATCAGCTACACCAGTGGGTGTGGTGTCTGCAGCAACGTGGACTCTGTACAGGTGTGGTGGTGCAGAGCTGAGACAAAAGGTGACGCTTTGTTCCTGTGGTCACCAACTGTGGAGGGGGGGGGGCGATATATATCGCAGAATCGATAAAATCGCTCAGCTCTAGTGGTGAGGTGGGCGTGTCCCATCTGACCACCAGAACTGTTCGCTCTGACCTTTTTTCTGACCGACCCCCCCAGGTGGCTGGGCGGAGTCAAGTCCTGGAACGTCCACCAGGTGGTGGCAGCAGACAAAAAAAAAAAATCTCAAGTCGTGCATCTCCACGAAACATCTATGCTAGTATCAAAAATCTAGCATCAATGTTGCTCTGCTCTAAAAGAGGGTGTAACTTTACGACACCCGAATGGACCCGCAATATTTGGACCCGGAACCGACCCGACCAGAGTCTTTAGTTTCCGACCACGAACTGAACCGAGTTACCTGAATAGAACCGAGACAATCCAGCCCATAGTTGCTCCTGTTAAAGTTGTCTAGCGTTGAATAAAACTTGATTTTCTTACCTAAAGTTGTCTTCTTCTACCGGTTCAGTTGCTACATAGGCTACGTGATGTAAACAACAATAAATCCACGTCGTTATTTTCCTTTGTGGATACAGATGCTATTGGTAGCAACTGCTAACGCTAATAGTTGTCTTCTTCTACTGGTTCAGTTGCTACATAGGCTACGTGATGGAAACAACAATAAATCCACGTCGTTATTGTCTTTGTGGATACAGATGCTACTGGTAGCAACTGCTAACGCTAATAGTTGTCTTCTTCTACCGGTTCAGTTGCTACATAGGCTACGTGATGTAAACAACAATAAATCCACGTCGTTATTTTCTTTGTGGATACAGATGCTATTGGTAGCAACTGCTAACGCTAATAGTTGTCTTCTTCTACCGGTTCAGTTGCTACATAGGCTACGTGATGGAAACAACAATAAATCCACGTCGTTATTTTCTTTGTGGATACAGATGCTATTGGTAGCAACTGCTAACGCTAATAGTTGTCTTCTTCTACCGGTTCAGTTGCTACATAGGCTACGTGATGTAAACAACAATAAATCCACATCGTTATTTTCTTTGTGGATACAGATGCTATTGGTAGCAACTGCTAACGCTAATAGCCTACACCGGTCAGGACGTGTCGTGAACATGTTCCCCTAATCCAGGGTTGTCATGTTGGTGATCCGTTGTGCTTTACAGCTGCCGGGAAAACCGCTAATAACACGCTACGGCAACACGATTGTTTCATGACAAACACGTTAATGAATAATTAATTAAACTGCCCCGAGTCCTGACATTAGCTGCCACCGCTAATATCTTTACCTCTCTGGAGTAAACGCGGACCCAGCCTGTCAGAGAGCACCGACCGGACCCGAGACTAACTGGACCGATTCAGACCCGAACCTGGAGTCACGTCTTTTGAATGGACCCGAGACCCGATTCGGGTCGGGTCGGAACCTCGGGTTTTCGGGGTGTCGGGTCGTTCTGAAGACGTCTACTGGTTTGAGAAAAGAACCACCAGCAGTCCTGCAGACACCAAACCTCCTGGTGACGTGCTGCCCCCGTGTGTTCAGAAGTGGCGCTGCTACATGCAGCGGCTTTAACGGGTCTGCAGGGTGAAATCACAGATCGATTTATTTCCTGAACGGGCGTCAGCGGCGTCTTTCTGCGGCCGACTGGACCGACATGAACGACTCTGAACCGGCAGGCGACTGTGAAACAATCTAAAAGGAGAAAGTTGGTGAGAAACGCCGCCTCGCATCCTCCTCCGTCAATAAAACATGCAGCTGCAGCTCGTCGGCGGTTTGTCAGGATGAAACAGGTAAAAGTGCTGCTGAGACGTCTTACCTGAGGTTCTTGGGCCGATGTGTCGTTGTCCTTTTCTTCAGCGTTACCAGGCAGCAGCGTCTCAGCATCCATCCAGCAGCATCATCCCTCCGCTGCTCTCCTCCACACTGACAGCCTCCTTTAACGCCACGCACTGTAGTAAAGGCAGGCTCCGCCTCCCTCCCCCCATCCCCCCTCCATCCCCCCATCCCCCCGTCCCTCACGTTCAACTAAACCTGTCCTCTCTCGTCACGTCAACGGGAGACAGAACGGGGATGCTGGCGAAGAGAATGATGAGAAGACATAAACAGGTTATTGCAGTTACTTTACTCAGATGTTCAAATCAAAGCATTTTTAAACACATTTAAACCTCGACCACCCACGCCAATGCAGCGCCCCCCCCCAAAGACCCTCAGAGCCCCACCCCCCCCCCACCCCTCCCCAACTTCATTAACTTCATTACCTCTGTCTATATTTATACCCTCCATCTCCACCTTTAAATCACTGTTCCCTTTACAATTTCCAAACAATATAAACGTTGTTTTGTCCAAATTCAATAATAGCCTATTTATATCAAACTACTTTTTCAATTTGTTCAATTCTGAGATGATTTCCTCCATAAGTTGCTGTAAATTCTCATCCCATCACAGAAAATATTAGTGTCATCAGCAAACAGAACAAATCTTAATACTTTTACATATGTCATTTATATATAGAATAAAGAGTTTAGGCCCCAACACTGACCCCTGGGGGACACCACAACCAATGTCCAAGCATGATGACTGAAAGTCAAACAGACTGCTGTCTGTTTTAAACTATTTTAAAGCAATAGTTTGTGACTTTAGGACACATTGTTTTTGTGTCAAAAAGTATCAGTTTTATGTAAAACCTTTTCCTTTTTTAAGTCGAAATATCTAGCAGTTATATCTAAAGTTGCAGTTTTATGAAATTTTGTAACAAAGTTGCAACTTTTTGGTTTTGCCTTTTTTTAAATTTTGAGATTTTACAACAAAAAGTTTCATTATTTTTTATTTTACAACAAAAATTCTTGATTTTAGGACAGAAAGTTTTAATCATTCAGATTTTATGACATGAGGTTGTAATTTTACATCAAAAAGTTGCGAGTTTGTCAAAGTCGATACTTACTGCAAAAAAATGCAATGTTGAATTAAAAAGTAACCAATTTTGCTAATTTTGTGTTTCACTGCAAATTATTGCTATAACAAAAAAAAGTCACAATTTTTTGAAGAAATCCGATTGATGAATATTTCTATGACTGGATGCTTAAAATAAATGGTTAAATATCATAAATAGACATCATTTACTTCAGCACCTGAACACAAACATGTCTGTGCACGACCCTGGACGAATTTTCAAATTTTAAAATGTCCATCAGCTGAGCTCTGAGTAACTGTTGAGGTTGCCATGGTGACATGAAGTGCAACATTTGTGCTTGACTGAAAATGCTGGAAAACTTCAGTTTTAAATTTCAAATTATTTTTAAAGCGGCCATACATTGCTAAATTCCAGCCTTCTTTTTCCTGACTAGTCAAATTCCTGTTCCACGTCTTACCGAAATTTCTCACAAGAGTTTCTCACATGTAAAAAGGGCGACGCCCACCTTGCTTTTCTGACTTGAACCAAGCAAATTTAAATCTAGTTCCTCGACTGACCAAAAGCAGGTCAATTCCCATTAAACCCCCATGTTAAAACGTCAAACTCTGCAGCTGAAATAAGCGTACTTCCAACCCGGGCATAGCCAATGGAAAGCTGCCGTCACTTTAGCTAATTAGCGCGTGACTAATAGAGCGTAGTTTATTCTTGTTTTTGAATAAAACACGGCTTGTTGCGCTGTCATCTGTACTGGAAGACTGCTGCAACTGGCTGTGGGTTGGTCCTGAAGGGTCTGAAGATGACGCTTAGCTAAGCAGCAGGCAGCCTGTGCTGACCGGGCGTCGACTAAAGCCGAGGCCCGCCTCCTCCAGCCGGGGTCCGCCTCCTCCAGCAGAGGCACGAAAGTTGAAATGCAGTTTCCAGAATAAAGTCGAAATGTCGAGAAGAAAGTCGAAATGCAGTTTCCAGAATAAAGTCAAAATGTCAAGAATAAAGTCGAAATGTCGAGAACAAAGACGAAATATCGAGAATAAAGTCGAAATGTCGAGAATAAAGAAGAAATGTCGAGAATAAAGACTAAATGTCGAGAATAAAGTCGAAATGCCGAGAATAAAGTCGAAATGTCGAGAATAATGACGAAATGTCGAGAATAAAGTCGAAATGTCAAGAATAAAGTCGAAATGTCGAGAACAAAGACAAAATATCGAGAATAAAGTCGAAATGTCGAGAATAAAGTCGAAATGTCGAGAATAATGACGAAATGTCGAGAATAAAGTCGAAATGTCGAGAATAATGACGAAATGTCGAGAATAAAGTCGAAATGTCGAGAATAAAAATGTCGAAATGTCGAAATAAGTGACGAAATGTCGAGAATAAAGTCGAAATGTCGAGAATAAAGTCGAAATGTCGAGAATAAGTCGAAATGTCGAGAATAAAGTCGAAATGTCGAGAATAAAGTCGAAATGTCGAAAGACGAAATGTCGAGAATAAAGACGAAATGTCGAGAATAAAGACGAAAATGTCGAAAAAAAAGACGAAATGTCGAGAATAAGACGAAATGTCGAAATGACGAAATCGAGAATAAAGACGAAATGTCGAGAATAAAGTCGAAATGTAGAGAATAATGACGAAATGTCGAGAATAAAGAAGAAATGTCGAGAATAAAGACTAAATGTCGAGAATAAAGACGAAATGCCGAGAATAAAGTCGAAATGTAGAGAATAAAGAAGAAATGTCGAGAATAAAGACTAAATGTCGAGAATAAAGTCGAAATGCCGAGAATAAAGTCGAAATGTCGAGAATAAAGTCGAAATGTCGAGAATAATGACGAAATGTCGAGAATAAAGTCGAAATGTCGAGAATAAAGTCGAAATGCAGAGAATAAAGTCGAAATGTCGAGAATAAAGACGAAATGTCGAGAATAAAGACGAAATGTCGAGAATAAAGACGAAATGCCGAGAATAAAGTTGAAATGTTGAGAATAAAGTTGAAATGTCGAGAATAAAGTCGAAATGTCGAGAATAAAGACGAAATGTCAAGAATAAAGTTGAAATGTCGAGAATAAAGTCAAAATGTCGAGAATAAAGTCGAAATGTCGAGAATAAAGTCGAAATGTCGAGAATAAAGTCGAAATGTCAAGAATAAAGACGAAATGTCGAGAATAAAGTCAAAATGTCGAGAATAAAGTTGAAATGTCGAGAATAAAGTCGAAATGTCAAGAATAAAGACGAAATGTCGAGAATAAAGTCGAAATGTCGAGAATAAAGTTGAAATGTCGAGAATAAAGATGAAATGACGAGAATAAAGAAGAAATGTCGAGAATAAAGACGAAATGTCGAGAATAAAGTTGAAATGTCGAGAATAAAGATGAAATGACGAAATCCAGACAGGCTCTCCTTTCAGCCTGTCAGGACCTCCACAAGAGTTTGAAACCCGCCGCAGCAGAAGAGGCTTCTAAAGCAGTCTTCAGAAAATCTATGGGTGACATCAGAGGGGCTTTGTCCAGTTCTTCCTATAGAGTGTATCGTGGTTTTCTGCTGTGACGTACACCTCAGTTTTTGAGACTCCAGTCACATGATAGGATGATAATCTGTTGTTATAACGTCATAGATAAGTCAGAAAGCATCAAAAAGCAGAACAAGGACCCTTCAGTGAAAAACTGTCGCTCCTGATGACAGCATTTTACGGCTGCGAGCGCCACAAGGCTTTCGCGCACACACAAAACACAACACAGCAAAATCTGTTTTTCTGCTGTAAAAAAAGCTGCAGCAGAAACAGGATAAGTCTCGTTTTTTTTTCTCAGATTCCAGCTCTCACTTTGAGCTGTTGGGGATTCACTTTTGGCCTCAACGTGGTCCAAACAGGTTCCCACGGCGAGTCTCGCGGTTAGTTAACAGCACAGTTGAACATATTCTCTTTAAAATAGGAATGACGAAGCTCTCTTAGGTCTTTATTCACAGCTCAGAGGTCGAGTATCTAACATGACAGCTATTCCCCTGGCTGTGAAAGATCTCAACCTTAATTATACAAAGAATTTGTTGCTTTAAATAAATATCCCTGTAATGGTACGAAAATATTGATGAATTATTTATTCCATCGCTGCCAAAGGATCTCCCTCACTGTCCATCATCTACATGAACTCTGTCCTGATCTGCTCCATCTCTGACAGATAGTCCTCTCTTTGGTTCTTCCCAGAATCCATCTGGACATACAGCCTCTGGGTAATGGCATAAACACACTAAACCAGTTTAAACTGGCTCCGTCAGATGCCGATGCATCGGGATCCAGAATCAAATAACGGCACGTTTAATTAATTTTCTTCTGCCGTGATCCTTTTAGGAAGCTGATGACACTCGCGTTTACTGCAACCGGGACTCCGGATGCGGAGCTGGATTTGTTCGCAGCTCCGCCTAAGTGCTCATCCGTTTGACTCTGCCTCCGTGCATGTGCTGCATCCGGCCTCCACGCGGGAATACTCTCCAACCGGTCTATTTTTAGCGCTTCAGTTCTCCCTCAACGCAAACAGCTGCACTTATTATCCTGCAACACAATACGGACCCGGTGGACCCGCTGCAGCGGTGCAGTTAAGAGGCCGAGGTGGTTGCGTAATGCCATTATTCAGCCGGAGCGCCCGCGGGCGTTTTCTGGAGCGGTTGCCGGGGCAACCGGAGCACGGCGCCGCCACGGTAACTCGTGCCGGACGGGAGATGCGAGATGCGAGTTGCGACGTTAGTTTCATCCGCGGAGCCACTGGGGTGTGATTAATGCAGACTGGGGGGGCAGCGGCGGCGGCGGTGGGCTGCCAGCGCCCTCTGGTGGCCCCTTCCAGTCTCATCCGTGCCACGTGGGTCTCCTTCCCTCTGCTGCGCGCGGGAATCTCTCCTGGTCGCTTTCTGACTCCCTGCTAGAAGGTTCCCGGTTCAAGTCCAAGTTGGAGCCGCTAAGAGCATTTTCTTTTCAGCTCCTTCAGGCCAGCTGCAGCTTCGTACTGCGCAGATAAACATATATACATGAACGTTTTTACCTTTTTATGCACATTTTCTCCTGATGAATTATGATAAATGTCGACACAAGGGCCGGGCTGTGAGGTACGACGGAGTATTAGGGCCACACTGAGAAAAAAAAAATCGCGGGCAATGATTTTTTTTTTCATTCCTCACTTACAAGAAGAAAGTCGAAATGTCCAGAATAAAGTCGAAATGTCGAGAAAAAAGTCAAAATGCCGAGAATAAAGTCGAAATGCCGAGAATAAAGTCGATATATCGAGAATAAAGTCGAAATGTTGAGAATAAAGTCGAAATGTTGAGAATAAAGTCAAAATGTCAGAATAAGTCGAAATGAGAATAAAGTCGAAATGTGAGAATAAAGTCAAAATGTTGAGAATAAAGTCGAAATGTTGAGAATAAAGTCAAAATATCGAGAATAAAGTCGAAATGTCGAGAATAAAGTCGAAATGCCGAGAATAAAGTCGAAATGCCGAGAATAAAGTCAAAATGTCGAGAATAAATTCGAAATGCCGAGAATAAAGTCGAAATGTCGAGAATAAAGTCGAAATGCCGAGAATAAAGTCGAAATGTCGAGAATAAAGTCGAAATGTCGAGAATAAAGTCGAAATGTCGAGAATAAAGTCGAAATGTCGAGAATAAAGTCAAAATGTCGAGAATAAATCGAAATGCCGAGAATAAAGTCGAAATGTCGAGAATAAAGTCGAAATGCCGAGAATAAATTCGAAATCGAAATAAAGTCGAAATAAATAAAGTCGAAATGCCGAGAATAAAGTCGAAATGTCGAGAATAAAGTCGAAATGCCGAGAATAAAGTCGAAATGTCGAGAATAAAGTCGAAATGCCGAGAATAAAGTCGAAATGTTGAGAATAAAATCGAAATATCGAGAATAAAGTCGAAATGTCGAGAATAAAGTCGAAATGTTGAGAATAAAGTCGAAATGCCGAGAATAAAGTCGAAATGCCGAGAATAAAGTCGAAATGCCGAGAATAAAGTCGAAATGTCGAGAAAAAAGTCGAAATGTCGAGAATAAAGTCGAAATGTCGAGAATAAAGTCAAAATGTCGAGAATAAAGTCAAAATGTTGAGAATAAAGTCGAAATGTTGAGAGTAAAGTCGAAATGCCGAGAATAAAGTCGAAATGTTGAGAATAAAGTCGAAATGTTGAGAATAAAGTCGAAATGCCGAGAATAAAGTCGAAATGTCGAGAATAAAGTCGAAATGCCGAGAATAAAGTCGAAATGCTGAGAATAAATTCGAAATGCCAAGAATAAAGTCGGAATGTCGAGAATAAAGTCGAAATGCCGAGAATAAAGTCTAAATGCAGAGAATAAAGACGAAATGTCGAGAATAAAGACGAAATGTCGAGAATAACGTCGAAATGTCGAGAATAAAGTCAAAATGTCGAGAATAAAGTCGGAATGTCGAGAATAAAGTCGAAATGTCGAGAATAAAGTCGAAATGTCGAGAATAAAGACGAAATGTCGAGAATAACGTCGAAATGCAGTCTTCCAGAATTCCAGAATCGGTGTAGTTTCTTTTTCTGAATAGGCGCAATTTCTGACACAATCTCTTTCAAAGTACGAATACTTATTATAATACTGTGTCTTATGTGATAAAAGCACATAGACACAGTATTATGTTGGTAGAGTAAAGCTGGTTTGAATAAATCTTTAAGACAACTTTATTGTGGAAACTGCATTTCGACTTTATTCTCGACATTTCGACTTTATTCTCGACATTTTAACTTTCTTCTCGTAAGTGAAGAATGAAAAAATAAATCATTGCCAACAATTTTTTTTTCTCAGTGTGGCCCTAATACTCCGTCGTTAGTAAGGCCTAACCGGTTTGGACAACAGTCTCAATTAAATTCTGAGCTTGAGGTTTTTTTTTTTAAAGGCGGAGTCGCTCTTCAATACATTTGCATAATTAAACAGAGAACATGCTAGCATGTGACTGTTCACGCGAGCTCAAGGAGAGACCCGAGAAACAATAATCTGCAGAAACAGCTTTCATTTTCTGGAAGGTGTTAACACAATGCCAAGAAGGAAAGACATCAGCTTTGATCCTAGAGAAGCAACTGTTGCAGCACATCAGTCTGAAGGAGGGTTAAAAGGTCATTTCCAAATGGTCTGACGTCATCTTATTTATATTTAATCTTGGGATTGTGCTTCTTAAGTTGTCAGTGGGCTCATCAACGGTCCAGTTATTACCTGGTCTTATTACCTGGTCTTATTTCCTGGTTTTTTGTATCCGTCTAAAAAATTTATGATGAAATTTTAGACGGATGCGACCAATCCTCCAGCGCCACTTATAGTCCGGAAAATGCGGTATGTGGGAAGAGGGGTGTCCAGGGATCGTTGCCCCAGTTGACCTGGTCACTAACAAGCACTAGGAGACGGATGGATGTTGGCAGAGAAGACGAAACTCTATTAATTACAAATGACAGAAAAATGCCTACTTCCTGACCAGCGCGTTGTGGTGGCTCAAGGTCAACGATGTGTTGAGGGTTTGTGGGTATTTGTGTCACCACGTGTCTGCTGGTATGAACAGAGCATATCTCTGCTCTGTAAGGTCATTAGTAACCTTGGGGGAAAGGTTGGATGGATGCTGTTTGTTGCCTCAGTATGAATGAATGTGCATTTGGGTTAGTGTTGGTAGGATCCGGTTCTTTTCCCTTCAATAAGCCAGTTAGACTGGTTCTAGTATTCTTTGACCTCTTTAAAAGGACTACTCAGGGGTTGATATTAGTTTAGGGTTAAGGTAGGGTCGTTTAAGGGAAAAGCTAGGTTGTGCCTGGCTATAATAGAGCTCAGAGGCAACATATAGAGTGAAAACAATAAAGGGGCCCAGTATGGAGCCTTGGGGCACACCACAGAACAAAGGAGCAGCAGAGGAGGACAGGTCGCCAATCATTACAGAAAAACTTCTGTTTGTCAGGTATGATTCAAACCATTTCAGCGCTGTACCACGAATACCAGCACACTGATTAAGGCGAGACAAGAGGATTGAATGATCCGCTGTATCGAATGCTGCTGTCAGGTCTAACAAAACTAAAACAACAGGACATTTGCCATCGACGGAAAGGTCAATGTCACTATGCACTTTCAACAGTGCGGACTCAGTGGTTTGCCTGGTCCTGAACCCAGACTGAAAACGCCATAATCTTTTCAGACCAACAAAAACACTGACTACTGCAAGGAAAAACAGCTCAAACAAAGTTCTCGCAACCTAGGATCCACTCCAAGGGTGACTTAATGGGCACCGTGGTGGTCGACGGCAGACTTCAGGAACACATTTGGAGATTTGTCATAAAAAGGACAACGTAAAGAACTGCTAAAATACTGTGCAGGCCACTGAAGACCCCAGGCCTCCGATAGATGATCCAGTCTTGAACAGGACAGCTGCCGAGACTGATGGGACACCAGAGAGGTTTATAATGTTCATGTATCGTTAATTATCTCTGATGTTAATCTACAAATACAGATTACACACCTACAATCTACACACGAGCTGACTGTCTCATCTACAACTAATCAAGCATTCTTAGTTTTGCTTTTGTCGCAGTAGTTGCTCTGTGCTCTAATTCCTCTAAACGGGGTTCATAAAGGCTTGAGCAGAAGGCAGCTGGATTACTTTTTTCATGGTTCTTCAAGAACCGAAGCACAAGGGAAAGCAGCAAACGCTGAGGGTTACAATGACCTGGGTGACTGAGAATCGTTTCTATGGAAGTATTTCTGTGCCACCTGAGTTTGAATATGAATTTTTAAGATTGAAATTTTTCAGCATCACAATCACTTTGAATTTTAAAAAACATCAGGTTTCTAGCACTGAATTTTTTTTTGCCTCTGAATTTTATTTTGTTAAAATAAATTCAGTGTTGAAAAAAATTGTTGTCTTAAAATATTCAGTTTTTCAAAATTCAACACGCAAAGAAATTCAACACCCCAAAAAATTCAGTGTAAAAAAAAAAATCAACATCTCAAAAAAATTCACTGTAAAAAAATTCAATTTCTAAAAAAAAAAATCAGTGTAAAAAAATTCAACCTCAAAAAATTCAGTGTAAAAAAAATTCAACCTCAAAAAATTCAATGTAAAAAGAACCAGACTCAACATCCGGGTCATCAGGGAGAACCAATCGATCCCTGTCTCAATTCAGCCAACGTCCAGTAAACAGTAAACAGACTCACCGCAGCACCATCACCTGAGTTTGCTGCCATGGCCGACCGGTCCGTCTTACTATCTGAGCAGGTGTCACATGACCAATGGAGCGTAACGTGATTGGCTGGACATTGGCTGAATTGAGACAGGGATCGATTGCTTCTCCCTGGTGACCCGGATGTTGAGTCTGGTTCTTTTTTCACTGAATTTTTTGAGGTTGAATTTTTTTACACTGATTTTTTTTTTAGAAATTGAATTTTTTTTACACTGAATTTTTTGGGGTGTTGAATTTCTTTGCTTGTTGAATTTTGAAAAACTGAATATTTTAAGACAACATTTTTTTTAACACTGAATTTATTTTAACAAAATAAAATTCAGAGGCAAAAAATAATTCAGTGCTAGAAATCTGATGTTTTTTAAAATTCAAAGTCTGATTTTGATGCTGAAAATTTTCAATCTTAAAAATTCTTATTCAAACTCAGATGGCACAGAAATACTTCCATACTTTCCAGCTCAAAACAGCTCATCGTGAAACAACTGACACCATCTGTCTGGTTTTGATTGACATGCATTTCCCCGCACTGGCCACTAGAGGGCTCAAAGGGCAGGAACTCTCTAGACAGCGACAGTCAAATGGATTTTATTACTGTCTCTAAGGGAGATTGGAGTTGCTCAGTTTCATTAAAAATATCAATTCTCTGGAGGAGAGTTTCTCCATTTCTGAACATTTCTAACAGCACTTCAGTGCAGCAGAATACAGATTACAGGCGGCCCAGGCTTTCGGTTCGGTTGAGAGGCGACATGAAGGTCGGTGTCTCATCTGGTCCCAGCTGCACATCGTGAATCTGTCAGCCGGCAGATAAAGGTCAGATGACTCGTCAGTCCGAGAGAACAAACAGCAGAGACCTTTGAGGAGACCAGCTGCACTAAACAGGAAACTGATTAAATAGGCTTTATTAAGAAATGCTTTTATTTGTATTTAAGCACTAAGTAGAGTGAAATGAGGTGAACAGTGATATTTTAAAAATATAATTAGCCCGCAGCATTTGAAAACGTCACCATTTGGAAAATTGTATTTATAATGCAGTGATATAAACAGGCAGGAAATTAGTAACTGGTAGAACATTTACTTGTTGTATTAATGAAGCTGCAATTTGATCTCAGGCACAACATTAGACATAGAAACAGCAAATGTGTTTTTCTCTTTTAATCTGTCGATTCAATTTTAAAAGAAATCAAATCAAATCTTAATTATGATAAATAAAAAAGCTAATGATATTTACTGGGAGTTAAGAGGCTCAATTGGGGCCCCGCAAGGAACTGTTCTGGCTCCACTCCTGTTCACATTGTACACAGCGGACCAGGGGTGATTCTAGGGTCAGAGCTTTAGGGGTGCTGAGCCCCCAATGAGCCCCACCACAACCCACAAGTAACGCTAGTGAGAAGAGGACGATACCATTAGGCGGGGTCGTTTTGATTTTCATTCTTAAAATATAAACTTAAACCACAAACTATGGATTAAGTTTTGGACATCATCTAAGCCTGTCAAATGCAAACTAAAATTTTAGAATAACAACATTTCTTACTCCAGGTTTTTGGGGTGCTGAAGCGCCCCTAAAAAAGGGCTAGCCTCGCCCATGCAGCAGACCTCAACTACAACTACAAGTCCTGCCACATCCAGAAACACTCTGATGACACTGCTGTTGTGGCGTTTATCAGGAACGATCAGGGATCTGATAAAAGCCTTCAGTGACTGGAGTCATAAATAACTGCCTCATACTGAACAACTCAAAGACAAAGGAAATTATACCATATCTATGGAGGTCCAATCCTCCACTACAGCCAGTAAACAATGGACATTGAGGTGGTTCCAACCTATAAATATCTCGGTGTACACCTGGATAACAAGGTGGACTGGTCCCTGAACACAGACGCTCTCTACAGAAAGGAGTAGAGCCGCCTCTCCTTCTTAAGGAAGCTCAGATCTCTAAACATCTGCAATAAGATGCTGCAGATTTTTTTCATTCTGTTTAAATTATTACTAATTGTCTCATTGATGAGCTGTTGCCTCACAGCTAGAAGGTTCCTGGTTCGAACCTCGGCAGGGGCCCGGTGCTTGCGTGGGTTTCCTCCGGGTACTCCGGCTTCCTCCCACAGTCCAAAGACATGCATGTCAGGTTAATTAAGTAATTCTAAATTTCCCGTAGGAGTGAGTGTGAGTGTGCATGGTTGTTTGTCTACATGTGTCCCTGCGATGGACTGGAGACCTGTCCAGGTGGACCCGTGCCTTTCACCCGTAGACGGCTGGGATAGGCTCCAGCAGATCCCCGTGACCCTTTGGAAGATGAAACAGGTATAGATAATGGATGGATGGATGGATGATGAGCTGATGAGATTTTGAATTCCCCCCTTGGGGGATGAATAAAGTACATCTAATCTATCTAATCTAATCTAATCTAATCTAATCTAATCTAATCTAATCGTGATTGAATCTCTTTTCAACAGAAACTGAAAATAGAATGTTTTTTTCAATGGAGGAGGGAGGGGCAGATTCAACTGACAGTTAGGATTCCGGAACTCTGATGATGTCATCTGATGATGTCACTGACTGAACTCTATATCAGGAGCTGAAACATCGCAGGCTTCTCATTTCCACACCAGCTTCAACTGCGACTCAGAAGTAAATTCTAACAGCACCAACATCTGTTTAATTAATCAGAATTAATCAACAATGGTCAAAGTAAAGTTTCCAACTCGGGAACAGGGGTCAGCGAGCTCTCCTGAGCTCGACCAGCTGACCAGCATCATGACTGACTTTAACAAACTCAGACGAGATCACGACCTCTGTGAAGCACACAAGGCTTCACTGAACGACTCCAACGAAAAGTCTGAGGAGACGAGTTTCAGAACTTCAGGAGGAAGTCCAGCGGCCCTCAGAGAGACCGAACACTCCCAGAGTCCGTGAACTGTGGGAACAAGTCAGGCTGCTGAAATACGAAAACTGCTGGAGACGGGAGGGACGGACGCGCTGACGTGGCAGACGCTTCAGGACGTGATGACAAACCTGGAACAGGAGAAGAAGATTCTGGAGGAGAGAGAGAAAAATCTGAAGGAAGAGCAGAGAGAAATAGATGGAAAGAAGAGAGATCTCCAGCGAGACGAGGAACAACTCGCAAATGAGATGAACGAGATGCTGGAAAAGGCAAAAAGAGAGATTGAAGACATGAAACGAGAAAATGAGAGAGAGAGAAGCTGGATTTGGTGGAGCAGAAGGAAAAACTGCAACTGGAGAAAGACACGATGGTGGAGATAAAGAGAGAATATCAGAAAGAAATGGAAAAACTAGAAGCAGAAAAAATGGATTTGGAGCAGGAGAGAAAACTCCTGGAATCAAGATGGAAAAACCTGGATGTGGAGAAAACAGAGATGCATCTAAACCAGGAGAAGATGGAGGAAAGAGATGAAGAACTGAAACTGAGACAGAAGCTGCAGGAGGAGGTGAACGCTTTAACGGAGAGCAGTAAACGGCTGCTGGAGGGTTGGAGAAATCTGGAGAGTCCGTCACATCAAAGGAGAGATGGAGCAGAACCAGAACCAAGTTCAGGTCCAGAAGAAAAACCTGCAGCAGGAGTTCACAAAGGTAGAGGAGGAAAAGAAACATCTGGCAGAGGTCAGGGAACAGCTGGAAACAGAGAGATCCAAACTCCAAACCGACTGGGACGTAAAGAAAATCTTAAGAGAGAATAAAAAACTGCAGCAGCAGCTGAGAAACTTGGAGGAGGTCAGGAAACGAGTGGAAGAGGAGAAGACTCGTCTGAGAGTTCAGAAAGCTGTAATGGGACGATCCAAGATCAGGATGGAAGAAAACAGGAAAAAAATAGACAAAGAGCAGAAAAAACTGCAGCTGGAGTTCACAGATTTAGAGGAAGAGAAGATTAAAATTGAACATTTGAAGACCCAACTGGAGAAAGAGATGTTGGAGCTGCAGAGGAAGAACAAAGACCGAGACATCCATCTGATTCAGATGGTGTTTTTAACACGGGTGTTCTCCGGGACGCTCCGGGTTTTCTCCTAAAAAAATTAACTAAACTAAACTAAACTAAACTTAAATAAATAAATAAATAAATGGATGGGAACCAAAATACAGTAATAAAATACAGAAATAAACGATATTCTGGGTGAGAATTCCTGACTGCCAGTGAAATTTTCTGTACATGAAGCAAGATAATTTTTACTTCAAGCAGGTCTTGAAATGAACTTTTTTTTTAACTTTATCGCATCAGTGCTGCTAATTAAAAAATTTAAAGCGCACCAACGAAACATATAACAGACTTTATTAATTGAAAACTTTCCAACTTATGGCCTTCATCTATTCCTAAAATAATTCCCTCGGGATAAATATAGTTGGGTTGACAGCATTAACGATCGAACAATTAGACTTAATAAAAGGCATCAAATTAAGACGATCAGTCGCAATTTACCGTTTTACAACAAAGAAATAAGATCTTTAGAACACAAAGTCATTTTATGTCAAAAAGTTACAATTATTGCAAAATTCATATATTTTTACTAAAATATCGAGGTTATAGGACATAAAGTCGCAGTTTTAGGAAATTTGCAATTTTGTGACAAAGTCGTAATTTTATATTAAAAAGTCAGATATTTTCTCATTACATAAAATTGTAACAACAATTTGCTCGCCTCGAACCTGCGGAATTTGAGATTTTGCAGAAAAAATTCTTGACATCAGTACAGAAAGTAGCAATTACAGATTTATGACAGAGTTGTAATTTTACAACAGAAAAAGTGATTTGATGTCAAACAATTGTAACTTTATAAAAATTTGAGAATTCATGTCAAAAAAATTAGCTTTTTCCAACAAAGTTGCATGATTGTAAAAATTTGTGATTTTTACAACAAAATTTGTATAATTCAGGAGAAAGTTATAATTTTATGACAAAAAGTTGAAATTTTGGGAAATTTGAGATTTTATGATAAGAAATCATGATTTGATGTCAGTCATGATTTTAGGGAATTTGAAGTTTTATGAAAAAAAATAACATTTTTACAAAAACAGAAAATTGTAAAAATGTGCAATTTTACAACAAAAATCAGATTATGTTTGACATCAAAAAGTCAATAATTTATGACATCATTTCATGGAAGTAAGTTACGATGTGATGATTAAAGGACATTTAGGAACCGAAATTCAAAAATCTTCTAAACGATTCCAGAACCGGACGTTAGGAACCGATTCCTACTTGGAATCGTTTTTCGGTGCCCAACCCTAGTAAACAGGTAAGCGTGTAATTTGCTTTGCTAGTTAACGAGTCAGATATTTTGATGACCACTAATTCACTAGTACATCATACTAGTTAACTAATGTCCCCGAGCACTGGGATCTGATATCAAGGATATGGAGTAAATGGTCAAAGGGCTTGCCATACTCTCCAGCTGCAACTTCTCCTGCTCGTTAAGCACCTTTTTCAAATTCTGTGTTGATTTGACGGAAAACTGATTGCCGCACAGAAACAAGTCACCTCATCTGAAAGAGGACAAAAATGCTTACATTCTGATGTATAATTTATGTAGGTTGAGGGAAAGGTGTGGACACAAAAGAGGTTTAGTGATTTTCCTTTAAAACAAACATCAGTAGTAGGGTGTGTTTAACCCTTGAACCAACAGAAGATTCAGATTGAACATGATGCTGTTGTAATCAGTTGTAAAGATGAAGACTGAAATGCGAATAGTACAGAGAAGACCTCCACCTCATAATGACACCCTCCTTCTTAGATTATATTATTATCATATTATATCGTATAATAATAATCCATATTTGGCTGTGCTGACTAAACTCTGGTGTACATTAATGTGAAACATAAAAATGGTAAAGTCCTATCAGTCTTATAATATTTTATATACTGTGGCTGATGAACATGCAGGTGTGTGTTTGAGACAGACAGAGACAAAGACAGGCAGAACTGCAGCTCCACTGTCTCCTGTCAGTCAAAATCTGGATTTTTTTATGTCTCCAACAAACATTTTTTTAGCAATAAAGTGTATGTTTGTTTTCATGCTGACCACCGTCTGTGAATGTGGCATGAAAGGCTGGTTAACAGTGTCAAACACGCACTTTGATCTATGTGATAACCTGTAAAAATAAAGGAGAATGAGCTGGATGAGCAAAGAAATGTCCTCTATCCTTTAACAAGCAGGTGTGTGTGGTTGAGCGAGAGAGAGAGAGAGAGTTTTGAATTAACTGACATTCTCAACTGTCTGAACACAGGAGCTGCAGCCTGTCTGTTCTATCAAAATCCAGATTTCTATGTCCTGAACAAACTGCTGTAATTCAAAAACCGAATACGGTTTTGAAGAAATTCTTGAACCGTGAGTGCCACAAGGCTTTTAGGAGTGCAGTGATATATTTTTTATTTGGTAAATGTCTACCATTTTTAAATGAGAGCAGTTTTAAAAAATATATAAATTAATCCTCTGGAGCTGCAGCCTGTCTATTCTGTCAAAATCCGTATTTCTATGTCCCCAACAAACTGCTGTAATTCAAAAACCAAATAAGTTTTTGAAAAAAATATTGAACCGTGAGTGCCACAAGGCTTTCAGGAACGCAGTGATATATTTTTTATTTGGTAAATGTCTACCATTTTTAAATGAGAGCAGTTTAGATAAAATATAAATGTTATCCTTTGTAGCTGCAGCCTGTCTGTTCTGTCAAAATCCAGATTTCTATGTCCTGAACAAACTGCTGTAATTCAAAAACCGAATACGGTTTTGAAAAAATTCTTGAACCGTGAGTGCCACAAGGCTTTCAGGAACGCAGTGATATATTCTTTATTTGGTAAATGTCTACCATTTTTAAATGAGAGCAGTTTAGATAAAATATAAATGTATCCTTTGAAACTGCAGCCTGTCTGTTCTGTCAAAATCCAGATTTCTATGTCCCCAACAAACTGCTGTAATTCAAAAACCGAATACGGTTTTGAAAAAATTCTTGAACCGTGAGTGCACACAAGGCTTTCAGGAACGCAGTGATACATTTTTTATTTGGTAAATGTCTACCATTTTTAAATGAGAGCAGTTAAAATAAAATATAAATGGATCCTTTGGAGTTCAATCTGTTGGACTTCTGCAGTTTGTCTATAATGAACACCATGTTCGAACACAAGGGTGTCTGTAAGTCCACATGGCATCAGGACACTTTTGGCTGAAGGTCGCTTGACTTTCTAGTCGTGTTGTCAGATCTGATGCTGTACGCTTCTGGACACCCGAGTAAAGAGAGGAGCTTAGGAGCTTCCGTTTATCGGTTGAACCTTGTTCCAACCCTCATCTATGGTCACCAAGAGCAGGTAGAGACAGAAAGAATGAAATGAGCTTTCTCAGGAGGGTGGCTGGACTTTCCCTCAGAGAAGGGCTGAGAAGTTCAGTCATCCAAGGCAGACTCAGAATAGTCATTGCTCCTCCACATCGTGAGGAGCCAGGTCAGGTGGTTCAGGTGGTTCAGGTGTCCAGACACGTCCTACCAGAATGGATTTCTCTGCTGGCCAGGAACACTTTATGTCCTCTCTGAAGAGCTGGAGTAGGAGGCTGAGGAGAGGAAGGTCTACTGAAGCTGCTGACCCCAACTGGATAAGCGGAGGTTGATGGGTTGATATGCCAAATAAATTCAAATATTTACAGCGTGGAAAGTGCAGTAAACAGTGTCTGATTGTCAAAAGTCGACTCAGTAGATCATCTGCTGAGTCGACCGTCTCTTCATCAGCAACAAATCACCCAGCAGAAACGTCAGAAACACGTTGAAACCGTCTTCAGCATTCAAACATTTATTACTGATCAAACATCGTTAAGAACATCAAATCAAACCAAATCCAAGTCTCCTTAGACCCACGAGCACTCATCTGGTTTTAATATTTCAGCTGCATTTCTTTCTCATTTCCGGCTCTGTTCATGTTTGCACAGTCTCGTTCGACGTCCTTGATGAATTTAGTTTACCGTATTGGCCCGAATATAGGACGATATTTTATTCTAGAAGTCATATTCTCGAAAAATGGGGGTCGTCACTTCCAGTTGGCGAGCTGATGGAGTAGACGCGTTGTGCAAGTGCTCCCGTGAATATGACATTTTTCTGAACCCCCAAGACCTCAACTTTTCCCACCAAACGGCCCTCTCCTCATCATATTTTTATTTTCCGAAAATGATATTTGAAAAATAGGGGTCGTCTCATAATCAGAGTCGTCCTGTATTCGGGCCAATACGATAATTTAAGTGAAGTAGGTCCGGTCTGCTCCAGGAACGACCTGTTGAGAAGAGCTGCTTCGTCCCGAAACCGTCAAAACACACGATCTGAACGAACCTTCATACCGAGTCGACCTCATCATCGACTTTATTGTGATCAGGTTTGTGAGCTGAGCCGTTTCAAATCATCTCAACAAGTAGGACAGGACTGAAGACAAACACGTGGACGAGCGTCTGAGAGCTCCCAGTACCATGGAGGAACGTCCGTCACGCTCCCCGAGCCTCCTCCGCCTCCCTGCTCCTCCCAGACGTTGAGCTCCAGTCGGCTGCAGGAGCCCTGAGCCAGCGAGGGAAACTGGATTAGGATAAACTAATACAGAGTCGGGCGCTTAAAGGTCTCCAGATGGAGCTTCATTTGATTACGCTGAAGACGTGATTGAATTACCCAACAGATGGATCAACAGGGGTTTCAGCGCCGACTGTCGGCTGCATTTAGGGTTCAATTAAAGCTTCTGTTTTAACTAGGGCTGGGCAACGATTAAAATTTTTAATCGCGATTAATCGCATCATATACGCAAAATCAAATAATGAATTCAAAAGTAGTGTAAAGGTCACTTTTATTTAAATGTTCTGCTGCCATATGAACTAAAGTGCCATAACATTTGTTGTTCAAACACTTTTAACATCAGCACTTGTCAGTAACACATATTTAGTGTAAATCTCATCTTAAAAAATGTCAAATAAAATAAAGTTTATTGCCACTGCCAGGACATTGTCATCCTGTTTTTTTATGAAAAATAAAAAAAAGTCTACCAACAAAATCCTAACAATCTAGAGGCCACAATCAGAACATTAAAACAGGTAATTTCTGAGGTAACAGCAGAAACTTTTAACGGGGAGTTCAACTTGTCAGTTGTTACAAATAACCTTGTTTCTGTTGAATCCTCCGTCTGGGAGAACTTCAAAATGAAAATGTCCATGTTAAAGTTCAGTTACTTTACCAATCTGTAATTATCTGTGTATCATTTTGTTTTTTTTTTCCATTTTCAATTGTCAATCAAACATTTAAAAAATTAAAAGGGACTTTTTTTCATTTTTTAATCTAACACAAAAAAAAAACAACAAAAAAATGCCTGTTTTTTTAATATTTCAATTTTAGCAAACAGGCCACAGGACTGAATTTGTTTATTTTTTATTGTCTGGTTTACGTGACCCAGAAATGGCTTTGTTTTATAATCAAGGAACAGACTTTCTGTTGTCGTTACACATCTGAGCCACTAGATGGAGCTGCACTGCAGTAACCAGCTAGAGAACAGCGGGACAGTGAACACATGGAGCAGATCTGATGGAACATGGAGGAATGACGCCATCGTCTTGGACAAAGGGGTTTGAAAGTTTTCTTTTTCAGACAGAATTGTTAATATTGCTACCTGAGATGCTACCTGAACTGTAAAGTTCACTGATTTTTACCGTTCTCCATGTCTGTTTTAGCATTTTCGCATGTTTGCCTGCCAATTGTCTTCCGGTTCTGCAGCAGCCAGTAACAGACTTTTCAAAACAAAAGCATGTGAGCAACACGCGTTAACGTGTGATAAAATAAATGTCGGCGTTAATAAATGAATGCGTTTAATGCGATAATAACGTGTTAACTTTCCCAGCCCTAGTTTTAGCATATTAAATCAGGACAAGATCTTAATCTTTGGTGCATCTTCAGTCTGTACACATCAGAATAAAACAAAAAAAGACTCAGGAAAACAGGAAATCCAGCCCTTTAGCAGCGTTGCAGCTTCGCCCGGAGCCCGCGGGTCGTCCGAATCTGACGAGCGCCAGGCGCATAAGAAGACAACAGACGGTGATTTCATGAGGCACGAGCGAGCCATTTATTGTTACCGAGGAAGTTAACATGGTTAACTGCATTGAGCGTCATACAACACACCTCTGGAGCTCTGAGTGGCGTCCCTCCCTCCCTCCCTCCCTCCGTCACAGGAGGGGGAGGAGCTGGAGAAATATACATACAGTATATTTTATTGGCAAGTAGATATGTTTTAGTAAGTACATTCTCCTATACCTGGTGCTCATGTACAATATACACGTTAAAAAATATAGTTTGTTTGCATTGTGATCATAGTTTTCCTTTTTTTTGTGTGTGTGTGTTTGTTTTGTTCAGGATGTTCGTGACGAAAGAATTCACATTTAAAGTGTCAGGTTCTTGAACGGCGCTCAGACTGGGGAGCGATTCATACTCGGGGGTGCGCGTAGAAGGCACGTCTACGCATCCGAACTGCTGACGTGGTTAATGGAGGAAGGGTTATCGTTTGGGAAGGAAAAAAAAAAAAGTATCACATACACGTACACAAACACCACGTAAAACACCGGACAGGCGCCAAGTCTTCCGCTCAACGAGGATACGGAGGAGTCGCTCAGCCCCGCCCCCCAGGGGAGGCGCTTCGATGGAGCCCTCCGGTGAGAGGAAGCAGCTCCTCAAAAAAAAAAAAAAAAAAAAAAAAAATTTCAAGATTTCATGAGTTTTAATGTTACACACACAGAAGCGTTTTTTTTTTTTTTTTTCTTTTCAGTCCTGGGGGAAGTGTCCCGAAAGGCGCAGGAGAAAACCACTTCTTGTTTTCCCCTCAGACGGGAGATCCTGACTCAGCACAGTTACAGTAAGTTCAACCACAATGCTGCAGTTTCTCACGGCGAAGGGAAGATGGCAAACGAAGCAAGGCTTGAATCCATATTCAAATCCTGAAGAGGGGCGAGTGAGTGAGCAAGAGAGAGAGAGAGTGAGCGAGCGACTTTCCTAAATATGGCAGCTGATTGTGAAAGACGAACATTAAGTGAGTGTTTGTGATTTTGGGAAAAAAATACTTTGATTTCTTGCCGCCGGCTGGAGCAGCCGTGTGGCTCGTTCAGCATCGTTAGCATTGTTAGCCATAGAGCCAGAGTCTGAGGGATGCAGCTTCGCCGCAACGGCTACACAGATGCTCGAACCTTCACTGCTTTGGTCCAAACTGGAGACAAACCGGCACCTGGGAGACTGGAAAACTGCTCCTGCTCACGATCTCAGCCAGGAGGCAGGAGACCGCCAGGGGGCAGGAGACCGCCAGGAGGCAAGGAGACCGCCAGGAGGCAAGGAGACCGCCAGGAGGCAGGAATCCGCCAGGAGGCAGGAATCCGCCAGGAGGCAGGAGACCGCCAGCAGGCAGGAATCCGACAGGAGGCAGGAGACCGCCAGGAGGCAAGGAGACCGCCAGGAGG
Source organism: Hirundichthys speculiger (assembly GCA_018398805.1). Classification (NCBI taxonomy): domain Eukaryota; kingdom Metazoa; phylum Chordata; class Actinopteri; order Beloniformes; family Exocoetidae; genus Hirundichthys; species Hirundichthys speculiger. The sequence continues at coordinate 94,535 of JAGFBZ010000949.1, forward strand.
CAGGAGATCGCCAGGAGACAGGAGACCGCCAGGAGGCAGGAGACCGACAGGAGGCAGGAGACCGCCAGGAGGCAGGAATCCGACAGGAGGCAGGAGACCGCCAGGAGGCAGGAGACCGCCAGGAGGCCGCCAGGAGGCAGGAATCCGCCAGGAGGCAGGAGATCCGCCAGGAGGCAAGAAGACCGCCAGGAGGCAGGAGAAACCGCCAGGAGGCAGGAGACCGCCAGGAGGCAGGAATCCGCCAGGAGGCAGGAGATCGCCAGGAGGCAAGGAGACCGCCAGGAGGCAGGAATCCGCCAGGAGGCAAGAGACCGCCAGGAGGCAGGAATCCGCCAGGAGGCAGGAATCCGCCAGGAGGCAAGAGACCGCCAGGAGGCAGGAATCCGCCAGGAGGCAGGAATCCGCCAGGAGGCAGGAATCCGCCAGGAGGCAAGAGACCGCCAGGAGGCAAGAGACCGCCAGGAGGCAGAAGATCGCCAGGAGGCGGGAGGCAGGGAGACCACCAGGAGGCCAGGAGACCGTCACGAGGCAAGGAGACCGCCAGGAGGCAAGAGAGCGCCAGGAGGCAGGAGACTGCCAGGAGACTGCCAGGAAGCAGGAGACCACCAGGAGGCAGGAGTCCACCAGGAGGCAGGAGCTGGGTCTCAGTGGAATTAAACACTCTTTCCTCAAAGCAGCACTTAAACCGATATCGGTTTAACATGAAGTGATGCGCGCTTGTTTCATTTCGTCCAAATGACAGGATTTGAGGTTTCAGAGTCCACCTGAAGAACCCAGACTCCCATCAGGACGCGCTCAGATCTGTTTCTGGGTTTACGAGCAGGAGGCGAAACCCTTCTTCTCTCCTCTGCCTCTGAATGCTGAACTTAGCCGATGGGCCGCCGGCTCGTAGTGTCGTTTCTCGCTCCCGGATCGCTGCGGCGGCGGCGTCCGACTCCTCGTCCAGAGACGCCGCGTCCCCAAAATGTCAAACTACCGTATTCCCTTAAATTACTTTAGCAATAAAAAAAAAAAAAAAAACAGAAACCTGTGTGCTAGTGTGTGTGCACGTGCTAGTGTATGTGCACGTGCTAGTGTACGCGTGAACGACTGCGACCACGTCGACGGCCGATGTGCGGTTGCTTCAGTGACTTAAGTACATGTGGTGCTGCAGTAGGCGATGGTTCACCGAAGGCCTTCGTCTTTAAAAAGAAAGGATGAAACAAGTAATAAAGCACTTTAAAAAAAAAAGAAAACTTGTTTAAAAAGACACTTGTTTTTTTTTTTTTTGTTTGGCAGCCGTGTGCACGTGGCGACGCCTGCAACCGGAGAAGCGCAGCGGCGTCCCCTGAAATCTGGCTGCGGTTGAGGAGTGCAGGTCAGAGAGCTCGTTAAGTCCGGCGGGTGAATCAAGGCTCCACTGAAACGGTCGTTAAGGACATTCGGCTTCAGCTCAGGAATCAGGAATGCTTAAATTAACAGACGTGGATCTTTGAAAGCAGAATAAACCTCAAAAAAAAAAAAAAAAAAGAGTTGAGCTTCTCTTTCAGGTGATTCGTCTCCAGAAAAAAAAAAAAAAAAAAGAATAAGTGTTTAAAAGTCAGAAGACATGATGATTCTGGAGCTTCGTTACAAACAGCTCGTTAACTGGGGGTTCGGTTTGGCACGGGCCTCTCCACTTCCGTCTACGAACAATCTACGTTATTGGGTTAATAAAGAGAAAAAGGAGGCGTAGAAAAACGAGAATGAGCGAAGGTTAGTTAGTTTGTGTTTTCCCCTGCGAGGACAGCGCCCCCTGCTGGCCGCCCTCGTCAGGGCGGGTTGTGGCTTCAGCAGGTGATCGCAGGTGTTCGGCTTCTCCGAGGCTCCTCTGATCATCACAGTGGTTTAGATTTCAAGCCGAGGGAAAATGTTCGTGGTAGAATGAGCGAGAGCAGGATGGCGACCCCCTTCCCCACCCCGCCCCGCCCCCGGCGTCTGGTCTCCCTCATCGTCGTCATCGTCGTTGTTTTTCCTTTTCTTTTTTCTTTTTTTTTTTTTTTGTTTGATTTAGTTTGTTTTTCCCCCGTTGTTCCATGTCGTCACGGTCCGAGTCTCAGGCGTCAAAGTGTGGCTGGCGAAAAACTGTCAGGTATCGAGGTCCTGAAAACGGGACAGAAACGCAACCGGAGTTAGGAGGTTTGAGGTCAGACCGCCTGGCGTGCAGGGACTGGACGGTGGCGCGAAAGCGTGCGAGCGCCGTTGGAATTACTGAGCGCCAGTCTGGTAGAAAATGTGATCTGAAAATGAGGGGCTACATCCTGCCATTTCTGTTTCAGAAGCTCCAAAGGCTGCAGTTCCATGAATGACCACTAGGAGTCAAATGTAGCAAATCGATCGACTCCGGTCTTAAAATGTCCCGCCAACGGCCAGCCGGGGATTCACATTAATTAATACATCATTTCAAGCTGCGTCTTAACTGACCTTTCGGTAAGCACCGCCCCCTTCCTAGTTACTGTTGCTAGGTCGGACAAACGTTCTGCTCCTGCGTTGACTGTGTTAATTCGCCATATTTCCGATGTGTATCATCAGTGTTAATATTATACTATAATAACGTTGTGGTGAAATATTGCTGCTGGGGACCTGCAACAGTGACTCGAGGTGTCCAGAACGTTTGGAGGGAAATTTTTATTCTCTTTCCAAAGATAAAACAAACGTTGGAAATCTGCAGGCTTTGGTTCAGTTATGTGTCCGTCCACACAAGCAACTGAACGTGGGGAAAGTTACAAAACACACCTACATTTGCTCCAAGGTAAGTTTACTTTGTTTATTAGATCAGTGATTCTGAAAGCGTGGGCCGCGGCCCCCTGGTGGGCCGTCGTGGTACTGCAGCTGGGCCGTGAGAGGTCATTAAAAATAAAAAAAAAATGTTTTAAATCCTCTGTTTTTTTTTTTATATATTCTTAATTACTGTAAAATATTTATGGAATGATTCAAAAAATATTCAAACCAATCTTAACTTAATATGACAAGCGTCACCGTATTTGTTGACTCCTTACATTAATAACGGGACATAGCTTCTTGCCTCGTTTGTTAATCACAGTTGTGATTAAAAGTTTGGGTTACATTTCAAACTGGGCCTCGGTATTCTGGAGTTTGGGAATGGTTGTATTAGATGATTGATTTAACCACCGTTTAGTAAAAGTAATAATATGATTTATCAGCAGGGAGGGTGATGAGTTCTCTGTTAGCGTTAGCATTAGCTCTGGTCCATAGTGTCGATGACTTCTCTACTATGGACCAGAGCTAGCTAGCCAGCTATAAGCCTACCTTGTTGTCTACAAATATATATGGCCCTGGATATTTATTTTGTTAGGTATAAGGTGAGGCTAATGATGTTAACGTCACTTTATTAATTATATTAATTACATTGCTGCGACTGTCTGATGTTAGCATGGCTCTGGTGTGGGACAGACCTATGGACCAGAGCTAATGCTAACAACTCATCACCCTCCTTGCTGCTAAATCATATTATTACTTTTTTCTAAACGGTGGTTAAATCAATCATCTAATAAACAAAGTAAACTTAACTTTGAGTAAATGTAGGTGCGTTTTGTAACTTTCCCCACGTTCACTTGCTTGTGTGGACGGACACATAACTGAACCTACAGCTGCATTTTATTATAGAATAATATTAACACTGATGATACACATCGGAAAAATGGCGAATTAACACAGTCCTTAACGCAGGAGCAGCAAGTTTGTCCGACCTAGCAACAGCAACTAGGGAGGGGGCGGTGCTTACCGAAAGGTCAATTGCCCACCGAGTGTGATGTTCACAAACCACATGGCGGGAGCCGTGAGAAGTCAGGGTGACCAAGGGTCTTATTTTGACTTATTTCAGAGATAACTGCGTTGTTGGACCAGTTAAACCTGCGGCACCAGACTCCGGAAGGTTCCGGAAGGATCCGGAAGGTTCCGGAAGGTTCCGGAAGGATCCGGGAGCTCAGCTCAGCGGCAGGAAGCAGCTGCAGGAGTTCGTCAGATCACATTTTGTGGCAAACGACACCAGTAAATTCCAGGGGCTGCACACACCTCCTCCCCCCCACCTTCCCTCCAGGTGAAAATGCAGCGGCGCCATCGTTCTCCGTCGCCTCGTGGTTACCTGGAGCTGATGGAGCGCTGGAGTCACAGGTGAGTCTCATCTGAAGCTCTTCTGCTGCTGCATGAGGCCCACGTTCTCATAAACCCTGGAGCTGTCCTCCCTCATCCTGAACACACACACACGGACGTTTCAGTGAGGAACATCTGGATACACCTGGATTAAAGACGTGGGCTCCACTCACTCTGTGCAGGTGGGGGTGGGGATGGGGGTGCAGGGGGGCAGGGGGCTCTGCTCTCCACCACTCAGGTCGGACAGAGAGTACTTGATGTTGGTGTACTCGCGTCCTTTAATCTTGCTTTTCTGCGGAGGACGGATACAGAAGGAGACGGTTTGAGAAGGAGAGGAAACGTGGGGGAGGAGCTAAAAGAGGAGCGGCGGCGGCGGCGGCGGCTGCTCACCTGCTCCTCCTCGATGCGCCGCTGCAGGGTTTCTATGTAGTGCTGCACCGCCATGTAGATGAATCTGTACTGGGCCTCCGTCTGGACCATCCCCGAGCGCTTGGACCGGACCATCTGGATGGTCTTCGGCACGTCGATGTCGCAGTCCACCCCTGCGGCGGCGGGAACGACACAAACCGTGACACACCTGAGAGCGTTTTTTACCACCTTCGCCGCCGTCGGAGAGCCGGCCGCCACCTCACCTTTTTCTCTGATGACGTCGATCAGGATGTCGATCACGATGAACGTCCCCGTCCGCCCGATCCCCGCACTGAGGAGCACAAGGAGGTCGGTGAGTTTAAAGGATTTTGGCTTGTGGTTCCATTCAAACGAATGCCTTTAATTAAAGTAAATGAGGTTCAGTAGTTTTTTGTTTTTTTAATCTCATGGAAGCTTTAGATGAGAGAGATGATGGCGAGGAGAGGAGAGGGGAGGGGAGGGGAGGGGAGGGTTGCTCCTGGCTTACTCACGTTAGCTCATGGTAGCTCATGTTAGCTCACGTTAGCTCATGTTAGTTCATGTTAGCTCACCTTAGCTCATGGTAGCTCATGTTAGCTTATGTTAGTTCATGTTAGCTCATGTTAGTTCATGTTAGCTCACCTTAGCTCATGGTAGCTCATGTTAGCTTGTGTTAGCTCACGTTAGCTCATGTTAGTTCATGTTAGCTCACCTTAGCTCATGGTAGCTCATGTTAGCTTATGTTAGCTCACGTTAGCTCATGTTAGTTCATGTTAGCTCACCTTAGCTCATGGTAGCTCATGTTAGCTCACGTTAGCTCATGTTAGCTCATGGTAGCTCATGTTAGCTCATGTTAGCTCATGTTAGCTCAAGTTAGCTCATGTTAGTTCATGTTAGCTTATGTTAGCTCACGTTAGCGTGATTTCAAAACTCCGTAGAAGCGATGGTTATGTTTTCAGGTGGCTGATCAGGTTTGACGTATTAAAGCTTGTGCTATTTTTCCCTCCTTCGCTCGTAGCATTTGTCACAAATAACCAGCAAACTATCTTCTTCAGAAACTTTAACGCAAGTTCTACACCATCGCCGCCATGTTTTTTTTTTCGCAATGCTGCATTCAAGGTGTAACGTAAATTCCTCCGTTCCCTCGTTTGCTCGTCGTTCTTTCGGCCTTTTCTATTTTTATGTGTAACGTGGAAAAATACTGTGAATATCAATTCAAGTCAGCAACTACTAAAATTATGACCGAGTTAACGAAGTTGTTTTCTGCCATGAGTGGGTATTCTTGATATTTCTTACTGAGAAATCGTTTTTCTGATTATGCCGACGTCACTTGAACATAACATTCACTGCCACTCGTTTAAGACTCAGAGGGAGCGAGACACTGCCGTGTTAAAAAAAAAAATATATGTATAAATGTTATCGGGGCTATTCGTCGAGATATCGGACTTATCGGGATGACGTCATAATTTCCTGTTATCGGCCCGATAGTTATCGGCACGATAACTATCGGGCCGATAGTTATCGTGCACCCCTAGTTTTCCGTGCGCGGGCGCGCCTACCTGCAGTGTACCGCTATCGGTCCGGCATCCAGGATGCTCTCCTGCTTCAGGTTGACTTCCTCTAAGAAGTCCAGGACGCCGCCCGGGTCGGTGGGGACCCCGTGGTCCGGCCAGGCCCTGAAGTGGTACTGCCAGACTGTCCGTTCTGTGTTACCCTGCAGAACCGAACACGGTTCAGGAGAACAAACCCGCAGCTGGAACCTTCCCCTCTGAGACGGATGCACCAGGCGACTCACCTGGCCGACCTTGGACAGCTTCAGCTCTCGCAGGATGTAGTCGTGGGCGGACGTCTCTCTGACGTTGCGGACCCTCATGGCTCCGTACTCCTTCAGCGCCGACATGTCCGGCCAGTACTTCACACACTTGCTCTGTTGGGAGACGGTGAAACCTGAATCAGCCGTTAACTTTCACAGTTCCTGCACAGACGGTGACGTGAACCGGAACAGAGAACGAACCGACGCAACGTCTGGTGGTCGAGTTGAAACAGGCCGATGTTGTGTTTTAATTAATTAGTCTGATTACTGGAACTTTCACTTATTTTGTCAACAAGAGGAAATCTGAGTTAAAACATTTAAAGCTGATTATTTTAATGCAAAAGTACAAAGCAGCGATGAGAAAAATAATAAAGCCATTTATATATTTTTTTAAATATGATGATTATTATAAAGTCATTCACGCCTGAAAATATGTTTATTTTTTATTATAAATATTGTTATTATTATTATTATCATTATTATTCGCATTGAAAATAATATTAAAAATTCATTGTAAAATAATTTATAAATAATATAAAAATAAAAATAAAATTATCATTTTAAATAAAATATTAATAATAATAAATATAATAGTATTAATAAAATAAAACCACTAATATAAAAATGTATAATTATTATTATCATTTTATTAAAATAATAATAATAAATAATAATATAAATTATTGATATTGGAAAATAAATAATAATAATAATAATAATAATAATAATATAATAATTGGCCAAATAATTCCCTTCCCTCCCTATAAATATCCAAATAATAAAATCTAATAAAATTTTTTGTGCCAAAAATTTAAAATCCTGGGAAAATATAATATGTGTAACCCTGAGAAAAGATACGGGAATGTGAGATCTTAAATGATGCTACAGTTTTGCATTTCTGTTTTAAAGGCAGTTGTAATTGATAATAACAATAATAATAATAAATAATAATATTATAAAAAAAAAATAGTATCTACGTAAAATACTGCTCACTGACTGGATTACAAAAAAATTATTAATACTACTACTACTACTATACTACTACTACTACTAACTACTAAATACAATTAAATTAGATTAAATTAAATTAATTTTTAAGATTTTAGTAATTCTAAAAATTGTGCTATTTTTTAGAACTGGTAGAAAGCAGAGCCTCCAGACTTCAGTCAGAAATAATGACTCAGTGTGTTACACAGTGAACTACTGGCCTCGTCTGCACTCCTGGTTTATAAAGTTAAAAGGAAAAATGTACAGATGCAGATGTTAATTCAGTTTTGACTGAATAAGGCATCACTCTGATCTTCCCGTTGAGAAGGACAACCCATCCTCCTGCAGGATAAAGCAGAGTTCCATCAATGACCAGCAGGAGGCGACATTGTGGTTGTTGGGAAAAAGTCCGTCTGCTTCCAGGTTTGAGGAAACACCTCTCTGATTCTCACATCGTTAGTAAAGGTTTTCTAAATTACTTGGTGGTCTCAGCTACTCATTTCCCGGAGTATGAGGCCGGTGCGTTGACGGTAAAACTGAAACGGGTCGGGGGATGCTGACCTTCCCTCTTTCGACCTCTTTGGTGGTCATGACGATGACCCGCGAGTTCTCCTGAAAGACCATCCTCCAGAAGTCACTGATGGTGTTGTGCAGGCAGCCCTGAGTGGCGATGTAGCTCTTCTTCACCTTGTTGCTGTTGCATTTGTTGTCCAGCTCCGGCTGCAGACACAAAACGGAGAGCGCGCTCAGACACGGAGGTCAAAGGTCACTGAAGCACAAACTTACAGATGCATGCTGGTTAATTACAGCGACTCAAACGCTACTAGTGCTGGGCGATATGACGATACATATCGTGGGGACGATAGAAAAGTGTGTATCGTGCCATTTCTCTCCTATTGTTTCTAACCTAATTTTATCAATTATTACAGCAAATATGTAATTAAATAACCTGCAACGATAAATTTGATAGAATCATATCTACTTCTACAAAGTAGCCTTTTATGTTTGCACTTTTATTCATGGTTAATGCCTTAAACAGAGTTCTCTTCAACCCTGTTTACTTTAGACACTTTATATTGGTTTGCAAACTTTGCACTACAAGGTTACAGATTTCAGAAAGTTGAAAAATAATTTGTGTTTATTTTTTATAGCTGAACTTCAGTTCAAAAATGTGTTTTTCCTCTCAGAAACTGTTGTGCACTTTAAAAAAATGTGAAAGCTACTGTACCTCTGTACCTACCTGTTTTTGCTGCACTAAAATGTATGTTTGTGACAGTTCAGCTAAATGTCCTTTCAAAATAAAGTTGAAAAGTAAGCAATGAAATTTTTGTCAAACTTTTCAGAGAATAACTGAAACATACTTTATTATGGTATATCGTGATATATATCGTTATCGTGATATAAAACAGTCCATATCGTGATATATGATTTTTTTTGCATATCGCCCAGCACTAAACGCTACATGTCATTATTAGAGTCTAGACAGAAACTGTTTGCATGTGTGTGTGTGTGTGTGTGTGTGTGTGTGTCCCATCAGGATGAAGTGAGTTTACCATGGGAGGAGATACTACCATGATGATATTGGCGTTGATGTAGTCGGAGCCCGGCTCATTAGGGTCCCCGTCATTCAGCACCACTCGTGTGTGGTCGACTGGAAGCAGAAATAAAACATCTGGTCAGAGGATTCTGGGACGTCACGGTGGGATTAATCAGGAGAAGAGCCGGGTTCCTCACAGGGCAGGATGTTCTTGTATCTGTTCTTGTTCTTGTTCTCAGGTCTCTGGCCCTCTTTGCGACTGTAGAGGAGCTTGCACTCTTGTTGCTGTAAGGTCTGGATGGGGGAGGGGGGGGGGAGATATGTTCAGGTTGATGCAGCAGCAGGAGGAAACCCTCTGGAGCACCTGCACTCACCTCAAACTCCTCCCAGAAGCCCTGTTTGACCTTGTCCGTGGCCTCCGCCAGCTTGCTCAGCTCCCGGACTCGACTCTCGATCTCCGCCGCGTTGATGCGGGTTGTGTTGAGCGGCTGCAGAAGGGGGGGGAGGGGGGGGGGGACAGGTGCTCAGACACAGCGCTCTGACGGACCTGCAGGTGTCATGGAGCTTTTAGAGAAGAACCAACCTGCTTGAGCTGCAGCACCGTGCCCAGAGTCTCCACCATGGGGTTCTTCTTGTAGTGCTCCACCAGGTCCGTGAGGGAGTCGAACTTCTCCCCGCCGCCAACGTCGTACTTCAGGTCCGACTGGGTGGAGAGACAGACGTGCGTGAGCATCAGATCAAACCACGACGGCCCTGAAAAACTCACAGAGAATCTTCGTCCATTCATTCATTCGCTCAGATTACACGCATTATTATACCATATAATATAATATGACATAATATAATATAATATAATATAGACATAATATAATATAATATATATGACATAATATAATATAATATAATATGACATAATATACATAATATATTATCTAATATATAATATAATAATATAATATAATATATATATATGACCTCTCTATCCCCTCCTCTCTTCTCCATATGACCTCCTATCTTCTCCTATCCTCTCCTCTCCTCTCCTATCTATATATAATCTATCTCTATCCTATACCTCTCCTATACTCCTATCCTCTCCTCTCTATCGAATCTAATCCTATCCTAATCTATATATGATCTGCCCTAATCTCTCCCTGATCTGAATCTCTCTCATGATCTATACTATAATATGACCTATGATTATCCTATCTATATATATCTGATAATATATCTCCTATATGACATCCTATAATCTATAATATAATCCTCTATGACTATCCTCTAATATATCTCCCTAATACTATAATATAATATATGATATGCATATATATATAATATAATATATATAACTAATTATATGATATGACATAATACAATATAATATGACATAATATATATAATATATATATATGATAATATATAATATATATAATATAATATAATATAATATATATATAATATAATATAATATAATATAATAATATAGACATCATAATATAATATAATACATATAATATATATGATAATATAATAAATATAATATGACATAATATAATATATAATATAAATATAATCATATATTATATGACATAATATATTATAATATAATATGATATGACATAATATAATATAATATGATATAATATAATATAATATGACATATATATAATATGACATAATATATATATAATATATATATGACATAATATGATATATATAATATAATATAATATAATATAATATAATATAATATAATATAATATAATATAATATAATATAACATAATATAATATGTCATAATATATTCTAATATAATATGACATAATATAATATATGTCATGATGCGGCGGGGAGGACGGAGGTAAGCGAGGAGGCGGAGACGAGCTCACCTGGCAGCGGATCATGACGTGAGTGACTTTGGGTTTGCCGTCGCTGCTGTCCGTCTTGTCGTCTCCGGTGCGGACGGACAGGACGAAGTCGCCCGGCTGGCTCTGGCTCTCCCTCACCAGGAAGCTGCCGTTCTTGCCCTTCTCCGTCAGCAGCTTCTCCGCCTCTCTGCCCGACAGATGCCCGTGGAACCATCTGCAGAGGAGAAACCACGTCACTGTCAGTCCAGTCTGAATAAATCTATCCTCACTATCCGTCCAGCCACATCTCTTCCTCTACAGTTACTGTTCACCAGATTTAAATCAAGCACCGGCCAGTTCTGAGCTCAGTGTTAGTAAGTTCATCCTTATTTGCTCCGTTTCCTTGATGCAGACCAATAATAGAAACAGAGGAACAACTTTAACGACTGAGCATCAGAGAGAACAGACTGTCACCCACTTATTCTTTGTAGGCCAGGTTGTTTACCTGAGATCGCTCTGAGCTATCGTTTCACCACATCTATCTTTACAGTCTCCAGAGACTGACTCATCTGTGCTTCATGCAGAGATGGAAGAAGCGTCGGACATTAAAACAACTTCGTTCCATTTATGGGCCGTCGTCTGTTTTCAAAAGTGTAACGGGAAATCTTTTTTCAGGAGTTACAGAGCTACGCAGCTTGCAGGATGGCGATTTACCTTTCAACTTTACCTGCCGTGAAATAAACTGAAGGTTACTGAATTTTTTTTTTTAAAGAATTGGACATGTGACTGGGACTAGGGGTGCACGATAATGATATGACGTCATCGCGATAACTCTGATATCACGACGAATAGCCCCGATAAGATAGTGAATGAATGTTATGTTCAAGTAACGTCGGCATAATCAGAAAAACGATTACTCAATCAGGAAAATCAAGAATACCCCCTCATGCCAGAAAACAACTCGTTAACTCGGTCATAATTTTAGTAGTTGCTGACTTGAACTGATATTCGCAGTATTTTCCCACATGTTACACATAAAAAAGAAAAAAAAAGAAAAGGCTGAAAGAACGACTAGCAAACGAGGGAACGTCTGAATTTACGTTACCACCTTGAATGCAGCCTGCAGCACAGCGCTGATCACAACAAACATGGCGGCGTGGAACTTCGTTAAAGTTTCAGAAGAAGATAGTTTGGTGGTTATTTGTGACGAATCCTCCGAGTGAATTCTACGAGGAGGGAAGCACAAGCTTTAATACGTAAAACCTGATCACGCTAATGTGAGCTAACGTGAGCTAATGCTAACGTGCGCAAGCCAGCAGCAGTCTCCCCTCTCCTTGATTCCTCTCATCTAAAGCTTCCATGAGATTAAAAAAAAAAAAAAAAAAAAACTACTGATCCTCATTTACTTTAAATAAAGGTATTAATTTAAATGGAACCACAAGTTAAAATCCTTTAAATGTTAATCTTTTTCAGTTAGTTTTTTTTCAGTTCAAGGAGCCTTTATTTTTTATATCAGTCAGTAATGAACCTTATTTAAGTTAACGTGAAATATCAAATAGGTTTGTTTGATAGATTTATGAAAATGTTTGAGAGGCTTGACAATAGTTTTTCATTGGAAAAAATAAATATCTGTTCATTTAAAAAGTCAAAACTATTTTTGGTTTTGTTCATAGTATTGATGTAATGATCTTAGGTATATGTGTGTGTTATCGGTTATCGATATCAGTTTTAATAACAGTTATGGTGCTTCCCTAACAGGGACGTGTTAAAAGTCCGACCGTACGGCCGTGAAATAAAAGCGCTCACCTCTCTGACGTCGGGTCGGCACAGTTGAGAGGATACTTGAGCTCAATGACGTCCCCGTTTTTCTCTTTCAGCTGCCCGTGATGCTCCATGTAATACTGCACCAGCTCCGCCAGCGTGGCGAACTTCTCCCCGCCGTAAAGGTCGTAGAAGTCTCCCGTGTTCTGGATCTTAATGTGGGTGACGGCGCCATTTCGTCTGAACAGAAACGACGAGTCGAGTTAGAGACACGGAGGGACAGGCCGTCCTCGCCATCCTCAACAGAAACATGTTCACTCCAAAAAAAAAAAAAAATCATCTAAGAATCATTAACTTCTGTACGACAGTCAGGCTCGTTTAATCTCACACCAGCTTTAAAAAATAAAAATGAAACCTGTCATTTGGCTGTACGAATGTCCAAAAAATCACATACATTTAAATAATTTCACAGAATCTTGTGATTTTCTTGTCAAATGAAAACATCAGAAGCCAAAATTTTATCAAAAATGTCACGGTTTACAATATCGCAGTTTACGATAATATCAAAGTATTCTTAATTGCTGTACAAATGTCCAAAAATCACATACATTTAAATAATTTCACAGAATTTTGTGATTTTCTTGTCAAATGAAAACATCAGAAGCCAAAATTTTATCAAAAATGTCACGGTTTACGATATCGCAGTTTACGATATTATCGCAGTATTCTTAATTGCTGTACAAATGTCCAAAAAGCACATACATTTAAATAATTTCACCAAATCTTGTGATTTTCTTGTAAAATTAAAACATAAGAAGCCAAAATTTTATCAAAAATGTCACGGTTTATGATATTATCGCGGTTTACGATATTATCGCAGTATTCTTAATTGCTGTACAAATGTCCAAAAAGCACATACATTTAAATAATTTCACAAAATCTTGTGTTTTTCTTGTCATACTAAAACATCAGAAGCAAAAATTTTATCAAAATGAAACTTTCACATTAAAAGATCAAACAACTGGCACAGAAAGAGGTTTTATTTTAAATGAACTAAATAAATAACAGGAACAAAGCTAATTTGTCTGGTGCAAATTTAAATAAACACTTTAACAACCACAGTAGGTCAAAATATGCAAACAATTATCAGGAACTAAAATTATAGTTCAAGTTCAAATGAAATAAACTTTGGACTTTAAGCTGAACCTTAAATACGTATAAATATGCAAATAAAGAAACAGTTGTTTAGGAGCCAAATATGTTGTTCTGAATTGTAGTTCACTCTGTGTGTCTGTGGGTGTCGCTGTGTTGTTACCTGACGGTCAGGTATAAAGGTAGCTGCCTGTTATTGGTTAGCTGTTGGACCCAGAAGGGTAAAAGGTTTTTGACCGCTGTGGCGCTAACTGTTAGCATTATGGTTGTCGGATCAGTTAATGGAATAAATTAATATTTTAACTGCATCAGAAGAACATCGTTCCGGTCATTTTTTGATCAACGCACAACTAGGGTTGTGAAAAAAAATCGATTTGGCAATATATCGCGATTTTTGGCCACCCAATATAATATCGATTTTTCAGCTCCTAATATCGATTTTTTAGGAAATGTATGTATGTTGTAACGGTAATTTGTCCTCTGAATGATCAATATCATCTGATGAACATATACAGTAGGACTGGGCCGATACACTTTTGTGCCGATTCGATTCTCCTACGATTTTTGGGTCCAGATTCGATTTATATTGCGATTCTGATTAAACAAGTATTGCATTTCGATTTTACCAAGTATTGCGATTTTTATATTTCAATTATTGAAATATAAAAATCATATAATAATAAATAATAATAATATTAAAATATTTATCATATTTTATTATATGTAATTATTGATTATTATATATAATATTATAATATTAATATATTCTTATTATAATTATATTATTCTTTTAAGTATGAAATAAAAATAAAAATATAAAGATTAAATACGTTTTAATATTTTTTTAAAAATGTGCAATTTCTGTAGTTTAGAGCAGAGGTCTTCAACCCTGGTCCTCCAGGCCACCTATCCAGCAGGTTTTAGATGTTTCCCCTTCTTCTTCACACCGTGATACAAGTGGCTGTGTCATCAACAGACTTGTGCAGACTTTGAGGACAACCTGATAATGACCATTAATTAAAATCAGGTGTGTTGAAGCTGGGAAACCTCTAAAACCTGCTGGATAGGTGCCTCGAGGACCAGGGTTGAAGACCTCTGGTTTAGAGGTCTTCACGGGTCCACTTTCATGGACCCGACCCCGAATGGAGCCGTGAAAATTCGACCCGAAACCGACCCGACCCGAGCTATTATCATAAGTTCGGGAGTCCAAACCTGAATGGACCCGCAATTTTTGGACCCGTAACCGACCCGAGTCTTTAGTTTCCGACCACGAACTGAACCGAGTTACCCGAATAGAACCGAGACAATACAGCCTATAGTTGCTAATTTCAAAAGTTGTCTAGTGTTGAATAAAACTTGATTTTCTTACCTAAAGTTGTCTTCTTCTACCCGGCTCAGTTGCTACATAGGCTACGTGATGGAAACGACAATAAATCCACGTTGTTATTTTCTTTGCGGATACAGATGCTATTGGTAGCAACTGCTAAAGCTAATAGCCTACACCGGTCAGGACGTGTCGTGAATATGTTCTCACGCAGTGTTGTCATGTTGGTGATCCGTTGCGCTTTACAGCTGCTGGTAAACAAACCTGTAACAACATGCTAATAACACGCTAAGGCAACACGATTGTTTCATGACAAACACGCCACGTTAATGAATAATCATTTAACTGCCTTCTTTAACTCGAGTAAACGCGGACCCAGCCTGTCAGAGAGCACCGACCTCTCTGGGTGGTGGCGAAGGATGTGCGCCGTCATGTTCGTGGTGTTACCACAGTAAGAGATTTGACTGTGACAACGCTTACATATGGCTTTCCTCATATCGAGCTCTCCTGCCCCGTGCTTTTTATAAAAACCAAATAAAGTCCATACGTTTGATTTGAAGTGGGGCGGTGTGGGAAAGAGTTCAGACTCTGTGAAAGTACTCCGCTCGCTGCACTCCACCATTTTGTCACGTGAATTTGCTGGCATTCTGGTTACTATGGTGACACACGTGCTTCTATTTCCGGAATTGTGGATGACAAAAGAGACAGCGAGCGGAGTATTTCCACGGAGCCACCCGAACTCTTTACCCTACAATTAAATAAATAAAAATCGATTCTTGTATGAGAATCGATTTTTAAAAATCCCCAGAAAAAAATCGCGATTAATATAAAAATCGATTTTTTTGGCCCAGTCCTAATATACAGCAACTTGATTTTTGATATTAACTGGGTAGAATATTGCGATATATTGCGATAATATCGTACCGTGACCCAGGTATCATGATACATAACGTATTGTGAGGTCATCGCTAATACTCACCCCTACACGCAACGGTAACGTTTACGAAATGTGAGTTAGCGAAGCGTGTCGACCAGGTTACTCTTGGTCAAACATCTCAGTAGCTTGAAGCATTAGCCTTTGCTCCTTTAAGTTGCTTCAACAAATTACAATAAAATGTAAACAAGTGCTCTGCAGACAGAATAACTGTCCTCCACCAGTTGTCCCTCTGCATTCTTAGAAAAAAAAACAAAAACAATATGCTCAGACCTTGGACTTAATCATTTTAGTGGGTTGGTAAATGTCCTTTCCGCCATGCTAACGTTACGAAGCCGATGTTACAAGCTAGATATTCACGCGAGACACAGTCGCGAGTCGCTCTCAAACTTGAATGAGGCTGATATTACACATCATGGTAATCGACCGCGATAATGAGATGAAGTCAAACATAAACGGTAATCGTTATCGCGTGTAAAAAATTTTACCGCGCTTTACCGTAATACCGCTAACCGTTCCATCCCTGACCTGTACACAGAAATTAAACCTGTAATTTAAATTTTAATGACCAGAGAAGCATGTTGGTAATTAACGCCAAGAGCCTGAGAAAGGAATACGTTCTTTAAAAACGTCCGATCCGAACGTTACGATTAAAAACAACCGACGGTCCAACGATGTCACGTACAGCGTGGACAGCGTATAACCCGCCCTGCGAGAGAGCGACTGCAGCCAGATTCAACGCTGGTGAGAAAAATAAAATAAAGCGGATATTACACAGAACCCGTTTCTATTTTTTCTTCTGGTTGCGAGCAGACGGACGGCAGGAGACTCCTGAGTCACTGGAGGTACACGACATCATCGCAGAAAATAGAAAAAAGGAGAACTTGTGGCCGATCTGAAGCTCTGGAAACGAGTAACCAGCAGCGACTTGTGACTTACAGTAAAGTCCGCTAGTCAGAGCCAGCCCCCCCTCCCCCCCAGCAGATGAGAAACTACAGTTAAAGTAGGAAACCACCATCGCTCAACATCAACGCCCTCTACGAGGGTTCGAGCGTCGTTTCATGGTGTGAAACACGCCCGTGAAGCCCGCCAGAGGCGCACCATGACTTGACGACTGCTTCTGGGTCGGTTCTGCGTCGTGTTTGTGCGCAGCTTTATAAACCCAAGGCTAATATTTGCTGTCCTTTTAGCTCTGGTTTGCTCTGCGCCGGCTCACGAGTCGACCATCTGCTGGATGTTGACCAGCGAGCCGCCGCCTCCGTCCTCGTGTTGGTTTAGTCCTGGACGGGTGGCGCGCGGTGGGCTTTGTTTGCCCGCGCACCTGCCTGCTGCTACCTGAGTGAATCGGGTTCCTGGAAGAGACAGAAGGTGATTTCCACTCGTCCAGACGTCCTGATGCTGCTGCTGCTTCGCACCGCAGTGCTTGAAAAACAAATCAGGAATGAAGCTGAGCCACACCGCTTAACATCAGGGTTATAATAGTTTTGGATTTTCCATTAGTTTTAGTTTTTATTTAGTTTTTAGTTTAGTTTTTCCAAATTCAATTAGTTTTAATTGGAAACAGTCCATTATAGTTGCTGTTTTCTCCCGTTCCTTCCCAACGCTGACTGGTCTGCAGCTGTAGCTTCTCTTTCCAGGGGGCTAGCTTAGGCTAGCTTATCCAGGTAGTCTTGGTTAGCCTTCTTTCCAGGGGGCTAGCTTAGGCTAGCTTATCCAGCTAGTCTTGGTTAGCCTTCTTTCCAGGGGGCTAGCTTAGGCTAGCGTATCCAGGTAGTCTTGATTAGCTTCTCTTTCCAGGGGCTAGCTTAGGCTAGCTTATCCACGTAGTCTTGGTTAGCCTTCTTTCAAGGGGGCTAGCTTAGGCTAGCTTATCCAGCTAGTCTTGGTTAGCCTTCTTTCCAGGGGGCTAGCTTAGGCTAGCTTATCCAGGTAGTCTTGGTTAGCCTTCTTTCCAGGGGGCTAGCTTAGGCTAGCTTATCCAGGTAGTCTAGGTTAGCCTTCTTTCCAGGGGCTAGCTTAGGCTAGCTTATCCAGGTAGTCTTGGTTAGCCTTCTTTCCAGGGGGCTAGCTTAGGCTAGCTTATCCTGGTAGTCTTGATTAGCTTCTCTTTCCAGGGGCTAGCTTAGGCTAGCTTATCCAGGTTCTTGGTTAGCCTTCTTTCCAGGGGGCTAGCTTAGGCTAGCTTATCCACCTAGTCTTGGTTAGCCTTCTTTCCAGGGGGCTAGCTTAGGCTAGCTTATCCAGCTAGTCTTGGTTAGCCTTCTTTCCAGGAGGCTAGCTTAGGCTAGCTTATCCAGGTAGTCTTGGTTAGCCTTCTTTCCAGGGGGCTATCTTAGGCTAGCTTATCCAGCTAGTCTTGGTTAGCCTTCTTTCCAGGGGGCTAGCTTAGGCTAGCTTATCCAGCTAGTCTTGGTTAGCCTTCTTGTGTGAGCTTTTCAAATGAACTTTCAGATTCGTGGGTTTTTTTCTCCTTCAGAAGTATTCCACACATTGTATCACCTGCTTCTACAACAAGACTCTTATTTTTATCGTTAACACAGTCATAGTCAAAGAAATCCCAAATAGGACTGTGACGCTAGCTCCCAACTTTTGCCGCAGCCATCACTGCTGATCACTTTAGTTTTTTTTTTTTTTTTTTTGCGGTTGTTGTTGTACGGCGGAGCGAAGTTAATAGATTTCAAACGTTTATGAGGGAAAAAAATACAAACACGAAAACGAAGGACGTTCTTGACATTATTATAGTTAATTTTAGTTTGTTTTATAAACACATAATACAGTTTCAGTTAGTTATCGTTTTTTTTAAAAACTCGTTTTAATTTTATTTCAGTTAACGAAAATGTTTTTTTTTTTCAATTCTAGTTTTTTCGTTCGTTTTCGTTAACGATAACAACCTTGCTTCACGTGCACTAAACAATGAAGGATCCGTGCCGTTCGTTGCACGTATAACAGCCGTTCCATCACCTACCGGACTGAGAGGGTGAAGTCTCCCGGGTTGCTCTTACTGGGTCGGGCTAGGAAGCTCCCGTCCACTCCTCGGGTCAGCAGGAGGTTTTCAGCCTCCACACCTGTGATGTTGGGGTGAAACCACCTGAGAGGGAAGGAACACGAGAAACACCTGTTGAGGAGCCTGGAACCAACGTTAACTGCACCACCATCAGTTAGAGCAGCCTTTACCAACCGGGGTGTCGTCAAAAAAATGACCTATTCTGACATTTCATATACAGTGGTGCCTCTACTTACGAAATTTTCAAGTTACGAAACGCCTCAACAGAAAAAATATTGCTTCTTGTTACGAAAGAAATTTCAGGATACGAAAGTCATAAATCCAGTAGCGCTGCTACTCGCAGCTCCCAGAGTTTACTGAACGTAAACATAGCTGTCGGCTCTGTATCTCGGTTTGAAAGCGGTGCGTCCGAGCTGCTCTGCCATTGGCTATCGCTTAGCATCTTCTGGCATCCCATTGGCTATCGCTTAGCATCTTCCTGGCATCCCATTGGCTATCGGATTGGCTATCGCTAGCATCTTCCTGGCATCCCATTGGCTATCGCTTAGCATCTTCCTGGCATCCCATTGGCTATCGCTTAGCATCTTCCTGGCATCCCATTGGCTAGAAGGGCCCCTTGTCTGTATAAGCGTAACCCAGCAACCAACGTAAACGAACAATTTTTACCTCCACCAAGGAGGTTATGTTTTTGCCGGCGTTTATCTGTCTGTCTGTGTTCTAAGATAACTCTAAAAGTTCTGGATGGATTTTGATTAAATTTTCAGGAGTTGTCAGAAATGTGAAAAGGAAGAACTGATTTCATTTTGGTTCTGATCCGGACGAAATCCTGGATTCTGGATCACCTTTCAAATTTTCAATAATAGTTGTGTTTAGTGAAGGTCTGCGCTCTCTGAGTGCTTTTCTAGTTCTAACATTTATTTCTTACAGGTTTTTATGTCATTTCATGTATTGTTGATAATTAATTGAAAAAAATAATGTTTGAATTTTGGGGGGCTTGGAATGGATTAGGACATTTACATGGAAAACGCGTCTCTAAAGAAATTTTCAGGTTACGAAACTACTTCCAGAGCCAATTAATTTCGTAAGTAAAGTTAGCGCTGTATAAATATATGAATGCATACATAAATACATACTTTTTGCTTATGAATGAATAAATAAATAAATAAGATACATAATTGGACATGAAATGAATAATAAAAATATGTCTCACATGTTAACAACGTCAGTACGGGGTCAGCGTAAGGTCAACGTGACTGCCCAGTTAGCTTACATCGTAATATCATTTAACCGCTGGAATTTTATTTCACAGATAGCAAAGAGAACTTTTTAGCAGCATCATGGATGGTTTTCTAAAAAGAAAAGATCACAGGAACGAAACATCACAGAGGAGCCGACTTCTTCATCAAGCCTTCATCCACCAGCTCTGAATCTGCTCCATAGCTACCAAAGCTAGCTGCTAGCGATAAGGCTAAAAAGAGGCGATACAAGGATGATGGATGGAAGCAAGCACATCACGGATGAAGAGAAGCTTTCCTGCTGAGGCCTACTCTGGTGCAGTTATCCTGTTCAGGTTATTTAAACTAAATAAACGGGACGTATGCGTTTACAGTCGGAGCGATGCAGTGTGGCTTTGGATTATATTTTACTCTGGGGTGTCGTGAGATTTTATTCACTTTTGAAAGGTGTCGTGACTGAAAAATGGTTGAGAAAGGCTGAGTTAGAAAATCAACGTCATCGTCATCAGCTTCTTTAAACTCAATATTATGCTGGAAGTTACTTTAACACTCGTGTTTAACACCTGTGGAGAACTTAGAGTCCACAATAGAGATGCGCGGATGACGTATATTTTAACCCGCAACCGCTTCTTAAAATCTCTATCCGCCCGCTATCCATTTGCAGGAACGTTTTTTCACCAATTTTCAAAACCGAACCGATCCGCCATCCTTTTTAATAATATGTAAAATATTTTTTCTTATTATTATTATTTGAGTGCTTCAACCGCAACCCGCCCGAATTTAATTAAAGTATTATTTTTTGACATATATTCTTCATATTGACATATTTTTTGGAGTATCTTTTTTGACGATATGCGGATTATCCGCTCCGCCCGCGGGTGCACGGTTCATCCGCGCATCTCTAGTCCACAATAAAACAGCGCAACGCGCCGCAAAACGCCAAAGCTATCGCTCAGCAATGTGCTTTTAACGATCAACGCCAGTGTTGTACGCGTTTGATAAAATAAGAGCTTCATTAGAGGACGGAAGAGTGAGGAAACTATAAAAATCTTTTCCCACGGACGAAGCTGCTTAAACTTGAGGTTTTTCTCCCCAACCTTTCAAAGATGAATGACATCTGAAGGAGATTAACTAAAAACAGCTGATTAAAACTATCAGTGAAAATAACGGATCAGCGCTAACTCAAATAAAAAGATCTCAGCAAAACAGCTCTCTGCAGATTGAAGTCTTGTGTTCCAACAAGCTAACGTGTGTGAGACGATAGCAGAAGTGTATAATTACAGTACATCTAATAGTAAATGATGATAGTAACAGTTTGAGGTCAAACCACGTTGTATTCGTGTTTTAAAAACCTAAACACTTTAGAAATCAACTCGAGAACGTCTCAACATTTATTGTACCAAGATAGATTTTCCCGTTGTGTTAATGAAGACGAGCGAACGCAGACTTTCCAAATGGGCCATTTTGGTGGATTTAAGTCATAACTGTAATTGGCCACGGTTGCATGATGTTTTTTAATACGGAATTAATAATTTCGAATTAAATAATTCCGAATTAAACTATTTTCCTTCGAGTTTACATGGAAATAGTAATTCCGAATTGAGGTTTACATGGAAAACATGTTTGCTCGGCTTTATCCAATTCCACTTTAGGTCTGGGGGTTGGGAAGGGTTCTGATTGGGGGGGGGGGGGGGGGGGGGTCTTTACGTCTACCGGAAGAAAAAAGCTTAAACAACTCGATTAGCAACAACATTCCACTTATTTTTGACCTGGGTGGCGTCTCTATCTGTGAAACCTCCTTCATTTAGCCTAGCCGCTACAACTTTGAAAAGCTCACAATTTTTATGTTTCCTGCCATCTGTTCTTTTAATTATTTCCAGTTCCTCCAAGCTATTTATTAAATAAATCGTCTCTGCTCTTGAACACCGTTTACTGCGTGCCGCCATCTTGAAACTTGTTTTTGAAAACAAGCCCAGCGCGGAATATAAGCGTCATGGCGACAGACGGGCAAGAGAACTAGCATGCGCAGAAAGACGGGAACTTAATTTAAAGTGGAATGAGTGTAAACATAACCGCGGAATTATTCTATTCAGAATTAAAATCAGAATAAACCAGCCACTTACTTCAGAATTATGTTTAATTCGGAATTGACATTTTAATTCGGAATTAGGTGTTTACATGGTAACTTTTATTAGGATTTAACTTTAATTCTGAATTAAAGAGGAATTAAACTTCCCATGTAAACGCACGGATTGAGATGTTGAGGCACCGTCCTATTAAACTAGTTTATGTAATTTTGTGTTTAACTGTATCAGCTGACCCCCCCCCCCCCCCCCCCCCCCACCCCCCCCCCCCCCCCCCCCCCCCCCCCCCCCCCCCATGGAGCATTTGCTTAGTCATGGCTGTTTATGCGAGGCCGTATCTCAGGAATGATTCTGGATGATTGACACCTCTCTGGATTCCACACGATCAACTGAATTGACGGCCGGTTTAAAAATCTACATCATTTCAGGCTTTATTCGATCAGAATGATTTCCTAAAGAGGCGTTCTCCGCACTTCTACGGGCGTACGTTTCCACTGGCAACAGAAAGGATCCAAAACAGCTAAAATTATTCTTGACTTGTCACAAACACTTGAGATTAATCGAGTGGAGTTTTCCTCTGGAATGTGATTTATGATGTAAAGAAGTAAACCCGGATTCGCCGCTGGGCTGCAGAAAGTGAAGTTGTTACTAGCTCGGTGTGTTTCTGTCTCAGGTGGTTTTCCTCACACCTCTGAACTCTGGGAAGTCTTAGCTTCCAGCTGACAGCTCCTGAAAATAAAAGTCTGTCGTCAGCTGGTTCTGGTTCTGGTTCTCTGCGCTACGACGCCACGTTCTCATCTTTTTACGACGTTGCTCATTTAGCTGCCTCGTGTCTGAATGTGTTTTGTGCAGGGTACACGGGTGACAAACGGGTCCAGAATTAACGTTTTATCTGGGTCCTACTTGGACGAACCACATAAGTGAACCCAAGTGGGTAATTAATCCGGAACCAGAAGACAATCCCATATGGGGACCGGTTATTTAGCCCAGGTTTTATGACAGATAGCGCTACATAGTGCTGGGCGATATGGAAAAAAATCATATATCATGATATGGACTATTTTATATCACGACAACGATATATATCACGATATATCCATAATAAAGTATGTTTTCAGTTATTCTCTGAAAAGTTTGACAAAAATTTCATTGCTTACTTTTCAACTTTATTTTGAAAGGACATTTAGCCGAACTGTCACAAACATACATTTTAGTGCAGCAAAAACAGGTAGGTACAGAGGTACAGTAGCTTTCACATTTTTTAAAAGTGCACAACAGTTTCTGAGAGGAAAAACACATTTTTGCACTGAAGTTCAACTATAAAAAAATAAACACAAATTATTTTTCAACTTTCTGAAATCTGTAACCTTGTAGTGCAAAGTTTGCAAACCAATATAAAGTGTCTAAAGTAAACATCAGGGTTGAAGAGAACTCTGTTTAAGGCATTAACCATGAATAAAAGTGCAAACATAAAAGGCTACTTTGTAGAAGTAGATATGATTCTATCAAATTTATCGTTGCAGGTTATTTAATTACATATTTGCTGTAATAATTGATAAAATTAGGTTAGAAACGATAGAAACGATAGAAGAGAAATGACACGATACACACTTTTATATCGTCCCCCTATGTATCGTCATATCGCCCAGCACTAGCGCTACATATTGAATGTTGGAGAGGTAAGTGATGGTTCTGGAGCAACAATGTTCAAGAAAATAAATATTTATCCACAGGGAAAGAAAAAAAGAGAAGTAACAAAAACAAGTTTCTGTTTAATGGAGAACAGCCTTTTTTTTTTTTTTTTTTTTTTTTGACATATGGCAGCGTCCCAAAGACGGAGTTGATGTTGGAACTTTGACACCGAAAAAGGAGTTTTCATCTCCAATACTGACGGCCGTAAAGGCCATGAATTGATGTTTTTTTTTTTTAAATTCACTGTTAAATGGAGACGCAGTTATAATAAAAACATGATTAAAAAGTAGCTAGATTTGTGCAGCAGAAACCTCGTCAGTTATTAAACTAATATTAAACTCAACAAATACAATCATAATGGAGATAAAAGGACTGATCCCCCAGATACATTAAACGTGTATTAAAACCCATACAAGTGAACTATATTCCATTACAAACGTATTTTAAGGTAAACAGCCAAAATGAGTGTTTATACATTTTAAGATATTAATACGTAGTACCTCATATTATTTCTAGTTTTTAAACAGCTTGATTATAGCTATATATCATAATAATTGGTGTGTGTGTGTGGGTGAATCCTTGCACAAAATGTTTACAATTAAATGAACATCTCACCTTGATTACTGCAACTAACGAGAGATTATTTTAGTTCGGCTGTAAACGCTATCACTACTTGTTTTTTTTTTTCCTTTATTCATTTAAAAACAGGCATCTTTGTGATTTTAGAATAAGGAAACAGACGAACTATTTACTGCCTGGTGTTTCTGAATTCATCTCACCATGACTATGAATCATAAGAAATTATTTTAGTTATTTTTTTCCTCTCCGCTGTTACAACTGAGATATTTTTCCCCGTCTTTGAGATTTCAAAACCAGTGAAAAGAAACGCAGACTGACTATTTACGGTGATTTAATGAATATTTCAAACACCTGAAGACGCAGAAATAACTTGCACGAGGGAAGATTTTGTCAGTTAAAGCTTCTGAACTCCAGTTTCCATTAATTTTTTATTCCTTGTCCAGCCCTACATACCAGTATTCTTGTTTTCCATGTTGGGATATGAACATGTAGTTTAGTTTAACTTCCTAAAGGGGGAATCTTACTATAATACATGTATTACTAGCTTTTATTACACACATTTGGAGCCAATAATTGGAACATTTTATTGATATTATTACTCTTTTTATTGGTTTTAAACCCATTTATGTATTTATTCACATATTTGTGATATATGTATATATATATATATATATTTTTTTTTTACACATAGTAACTTGGGTGTAACAACTTTATGTCTTTAGACTGCAGCAGTTTGGGGTTTTAAAAGCAGCTTCTATCTGTCCTGTAATGTTGGCTGAGTTTATAGATAGACAGATTATTTAACTGTTGTTTACTGAATGAAGACCCGGACCGAGCCGCTTCTCCATCTGCCCCCGGAACCGCCGGTCGGTCCACTCGAAGCCCGTTAACGTACCGACCGTTCCTCCGAGCGGCCGGGCTCGGTCGAACCGTGCCGGCTCGGCTAAAGCTGTCCCCCCCCCCACCCCAGATGTTGTTATTTTCCGGAGACGAGCCTCTTACCTCCGAGATGTCATTTTTTTTTTTTTTTTTTCCTCCTCTCGTCGCTTCCTCGCTGGCAGTTAGCAGTTAGCGGTAGCTTCAGCTAGCAGGCTAACGCTTCCCGACCGTTTCCGCTTCAGTCAGTCAATAAAGTGCTTCATCGGTTCAACACCCGGTCGAAACGGGCGCTGGGAACTACTCAGGCATCCGCGGGTTTTTTTTTTTTTTTTCCTCCAACGTCCGCCGCTGCCGCCGCCGCCACCACGACAACAACAACAACAACAAAAAAAAAAAAATAAAAGTCTCTAGGCCTCGGACCTAGAAACATGCGACAACATAGCGGGTACGGGGATTTTATCACCCTGAGTGGACGGGTTTTTTTTTCTTCAGCCAGTACCGAAGGTCTCTGGTGGAACTCCGCCCATCCGGCTCAATACGTGACTAAATTAAATAGCCCCCATCATACAGTCTATGGGCCGAGCGCTTTTCACTTCACGCATGCGCACTAGAGCCGTGCTTCATGACAGCGACAGAAACTAAAAAAAATCTGTTGTTCTGGTTTCACAGCTGAACAGGGAGGGGCGGTACCAGTGGCTGACGTT
Source organism: Hirundichthys speculiger (assembly GCA_018398805.1). Taxonomy (NCBI): domain Eukaryota; kingdom Metazoa; phylum Chordata; class Actinopteri; order Beloniformes; family Exocoetidae; genus Hirundichthys; species Hirundichthys speculiger. The sequence goes on from JAGFBZ010000949.1 coordinate 120,582, forward strand.
TCGGTCCGATACCAAGTAATCCAAGTGCTAGAATCCCAATATCGATACTTTATATATTTAGAAAAAAAAAAAAAAAAGATGTCAAAGTTTGAAAATGAAAATGAAAAATGCTTTATTTATCCCATAAAGAGAAATTCAACACTGTAGCAAGGGCTCTCTCTCTTTTTTTTTTTTTTTAAACAACAGACAAACAAAAGCAATAATAATGATATTACAGCAATAATAATATTAATTGATAATAATAATAATAATAGTAGTAGATTTTATGTCTTGTTGTGGAGGCTGATGGATCTTCCTTCCTAGTTCCAAAAGGTGCAACATGTAAATAAACACAGATTTGCATATCTCATAAACCTATATTCAAGATTCAAGATTCAAGATTCAAGACAACTTTATTTATCCCTTGGAGGGCAATTCGATTCGGCAGCTCCCCAAACACACATATAAAAAAAAAAAAAAAAAAAAACATACAATAAAAACACAGGGAGAAAAGTTGGCAGCTATGTGCAAAATCTGCAATTTGTTGCATAAGAAAAAAGTGCTAATACCAATAAATACATTAATCATATATATATATAAAAATTAAAAAATTAAAAAAAAATAAAAATAAATAAAAGCCTATACAAACACCTATAAAACCCTATAAAAAATATATTTTATTCCCAGTAAAACACAAAGAGCATATCAGATGCACTGAGACATTTTACCATATCACGGAATATATTAGCTCATTTTGGCTTTGATGGCAGCAACAAAGGCTGCAAAAAGTGATCGGTGTGAATCAAAAACAAACGGAGAAGCATCTGACGACGAATAAGGTCGACTGGCAACAGGTCAGCAAATATGAATGGAATATAAGAGGAGCTCTTCAAAGAGTAATCCACAACCTGCAATAAACTGTCTAAAGATTGTGGAACAATTTAAGAAAAAGACCTTGAAGATCCCACCGTCTGCAGTGTGCAGTATCATTCAAGTGTCTGTGTTCAGGGGACGAGGATGAAGGTCTGAACTGGATGATGGAGATCTCCAGGTCTTCAGGCAGCGCTGCATTAAAAACAGACATGTCTGTCCCTGGACGTCACTGATGGACTCAGGGACACTTCCAGAAACCACCGTCTGCCAACACAGTTCACCTACAATCCGCTAAAGCAGGTCAGAGAAGGAGACACCTGAACACCAGCGTCTTCTCTGGACCAAAGCTCATCTAAACTGTTCTGAGGTCAGATGAACCAACATTTGATTTTTATTTTTTTTTTTTTGAAACTCCGGGCGCCGTGTCTGGGCGCCGGGTCCTGCAGACTAAAGAGAAGAGGAACCACCCAGCTCGTTAACAGCCTGCATCTCTGATGGTATGTGGTCGCATTAGTGTCTTTGGTGTGGGCGGCTGGAACATCTGGAAAGGCTCCATCCAGAGGTTCCAGAGCAACATCTGCTCCATCCAAGGCGTCGTCTCTTTCAGGAAAGACCTTCCGTATTTCAGCAGGACGATGCTGAACCAGCACGGCTTCACAGAAGAGTCCAGCTGCTGTAACTGGTCTGTCTGCAGTCCAGACCTGTCACCAACAGAAAACATCTGGAGCGTCATAAAATGAGTAATCCAGCAATAAAGGTCCAGGACCGTTGAGCAGCTAGAATCCTGCATCAGACCAGAATGGGACGACATTCCTCTCAATAAAACTCCAGAAACTGGTCTCCACACTTCCCAGATGTTTACAGACAGATGTTAGAAGAAGAAGTCCCCCATCAAAGTCAACGTGACTTAATATTTTCATGAAAATGTAAAATGTCTCCGTTCCAACATCTGATATGTTCTTAATGTTCTACTAGGAACAAAATATGGCTTCATGAGACTGTTTGTATTTATGTTTTACACAGCGTCCCGAACTTTTTAGGAAATAAGGTTGTATATAGTATATTTAAAACAACAAGAAGCACTTAAAAACACAAAGTAGAGAATTTGAACTGGATCCTGAAATGGACATGGGATGTAGGACTCCTCAGACATCACTTGATCTGTTAAAAAAATTAACTTCTCTCATAAAACCTTGTAAAACACAGTTTAATCTACTGACTAGGACATTCAACAAGATCTTAGAGAAGTGTGCTGGAGCCAGTTTTTCAGAACAAGGGAGATATCCAGAGTTGTGGCAACGACAGAGGAACAAAGTTCTTATTGCTATGGTGATGGACAGCCCAACAGATGATGTGAACTTGCAGGAATCTGGACTGGACTGTAATGTTTACAGATGACATTGTGATCTGTCATGAGAGCAGGTGAAGTGAACATCTGGAGAGTCGGCGGTGTGACCCGGGGGAGAGGAGAGGAACGAAGGCTGGCTGAATGCATGAGTTTCAGCGAGAATGACAGGAAAGGTGATGAGAACTGACAGGCAGGAAGACCTAAGAGGAGATTTATGGATGTTGTGAAAGATGACATGAAGTTAGAGAGAACAGAGGATGCAGAAGATAGGGTTAGATGGAGGTAGATGATTCACTGTGGTGACCCCTGAAGGGAACTGCCCAAAGGCATATGATATGACACGACATGATATGAGATGACATGACATGACATGACATGACATGACATGACATGACATGACATGACATGATATGATGTGATGTGATGTGATGTGATGTGATGTGATGTGATATGATTACATGACATGACATGACATGTCATGTCATGATATGATATATGACATGATATAACATGATATATGATATGATATGATATGATATGATATGATATGATATGATGACATGACATGACATGACATGACATGACATGACATGATATGATATACGATATGATATGATATGATATATGATATTATATGATATGGCATGACATGACATGACATATGAGATTACATGATATGATATGATATGATATATGATATGATATGATATGAGATAAGATGACATGATATAACAGGATATGATATGATATGATACGATACGATACGACATGACATGACATGACATGACATGACATGACATGACATGACATGACATGACATAACAAAACATAACATAACATAACATAACATGACATGACATGACATGACATGACATGATATGATATATGATATGATATGATATATGATATTATATGATATGGCATGACATGACATGACATATGAGATTACATGATATGATATGATATGATATGATATATGATATGATATGATATGATATGATATGATATGAGATAAGATGACATGATATAACAGGATATGATATGATATGATACGATACGATACGACATGACTTGACATGACATGACATGACATGACATGACATGACATGACATAACATAACATAACATAACATAACATGACATGACATGACATGACATGACATGACATGAAATGACATGAGATGAGATGAGATGAGATGAGATGAGATGATGAAATGAAATGAAAAACGAAATGAAATGAAAAATACTTTATTAACCCCAGAAGGGAAATTCAACATTGTAGTAAGGGCTTTTGAAAAAAAAAAAAAAAAAGATATGATATGACATGACATGACATGACACGACATGACACGACACGACACGACACGACACGACATGATATGATATGAAAAACGAAATGAAATGAAAAATACTTTATTAATCCCAGAATGGAAATTCAACATTGCAGTAAGGGCTTTTTTTTCAAAAAAAAAAAAAAAAGATATGATATGATATGATATGATATGATATGATATGATATGATATGATATGATATGATATGATATGATATGATATGACAACATGCTCCCAGAATTGTCTGTGCTCGGCCCTGTTAGTGGGACGTCTTTCAGCAGTGTTGTGCCTTTGCGCCAGGCGCTCGCCTAAGTGTGTCCCTCGCGGGTCTCCGTTCCTTTAGCCCGTACGTGGCAGTCACAGAGCGGTACACAGCAGCGGCTGAAGCTGAGCGGCTCGTCTCCTCCAGCAGCGGTTCACTCGCTCACCCTCACGCCGACGTCCCTCTGGGATATATCGAAGGAAAAGAAAAAAGAGGAGAAAAGAAGGACGCCCTTGTCACCGTTTCACGCCCGCCTCTCGGAGACATGTTCACCGCGTCGGAGCTGGTGGTCCTGCTGGCCGTCCTGTCCGCCACCGCGTCCGGGTACTTCGTTAGCATCGACGCCCATGCCGAGGAATGCTTCTACGAGCGGGTCAACTCCGGCACCAAGATGGGCCTCATGTTCGAGGTGGCCGAAGGAGGCTTCCTGGACATCGACGTGGAGGTGAGGAGGCTCACCCGGACAACCGGGCGGTTCACGCGGTGTCCGGGGGAGTCGGTGTTTTTAAACCCGCGGCGGAGATGACGGCTGGGAAACACCGGGCCCGTGCTAACGTTAGCTCCCAGCCGTCCGTCCGGATTAATGACAGTTAACTCACTTCTGACACTAATACACAATCCTTTAACATTAAAATGTGTAAAATGAATGTTTTCCCTTGATTTTAACGGACAATAAGTGTTTTATTTCAGCATCGTGAAGCAGGAAGTGCGGCATGTTAGCATCGCAGCTGGCTAAGTTGCTAACTATGCAGCCGATGAGAATATATAGAAGATTAAATGTTTATAAACCAAAGTTAGGTCAAACATATCTTGTCAAATATCCTCTATATATGTTCCTGTGACAAAATGAGCAAAAATCAAGCCTCTGTGTTCCACTCGGCTGCTAACATATGGTTTCTAACCCACAAGAGGTTTTAGGTTTTAATTCATTCAAAGGTTTTAACTCTTTAGCTTTAAAACAAAACTTTAGTGCTTTCCAGGGCTGGTTTTCGATACAGTTTTATGTAAAATAATATTCTGTCCTTTCTCAGTCAAAGCCATGAATACTAAACTATGAATATTTAGGATCGATTAGTCACCTGGACAGTGGAACTGTGAAAGTTACACCTGAGAAGGTAAAAACAAAAACCAAGTAAAAGATGTCAAATATTAAAGCTTCACAAATAAATGAACCCTTGTGTTTTTCTCAAATTTGCAATAAAATTAAAGCACATTTGTTGTTAATCTTTGACATATTCAATTTCCTATACATTAATGACCCAGTCCACTATATCCAGGTATAATATCAGGTAAATAGATAAAATAGAATTTAGTGTAACAAATAAATAATGATTCAAGTAATTATACTTCAATTTAAAGGCTTAAAACCCTGAAAATGATTGAAAGTTTGGTAGTTTTGAACAAGTTTGTGGAGAAAGCGTAAAAAAAAAAAAATTGAAGTATAATGACTTAACTTGTATGTATGTTTTTCTTAAAAAGTGTGTAAGTTTTTGCATCAATAGAGTATAAATGACATGCAGGAGTAAAAGAAAAACCCAGAGACGGGTGAAGACAAATACAGATATTAAATAGAATATGTGCATTTATGACATAACAGCTCCTCTAAAACCAACAATATATTTTATAAACATTAAATTGAAACCATGCAGATGTGACACATAACATTTAAAATAAATCTGAAAATTAAGCCAGTTCACTTCAGTGATACTTTATTTCTCAAAGGGACGTTGTATGTTGCAGTAACTGTCATCAGAGCTGCAACAAAGTTGCATAAGTTTATAGATCCTTTTTTTTTTTTTCAGCGCCAGTTGGAGCAGAATAATTCCCACCACGACTTCTGAATCCCAGTTAAACATCTGGACTTGAGTTCAGAAAGGAGCTTTGTTGACTCCTGACTTGACGACAGAGGCGTCGTTACCGGAGCTTTGCTGCCGTGACTCACCTGGTCAGGTGAAGGGACGCTCCCGCTCCTCATTGTTGAATTTTCTAGAAATCAGGTGGCTTCCAGCGGATAGTTAAGAGATTTAACGGCAGGTGAAAGACGCTCACTGTCTGATCAAGGGTTCGGTGTCCCCGCTGTTATAATGACAAATAAACGCTAATAACGTGCTTGGGTGTGGACATATTTGTGACGGACGGGAGGATAAGATCACGTATGAGTTATGTAGCTGTACAGAAAAATGGTTGACGTAACGCTCGTACGACGATCATCAGTGTCCCAAATACAAACGATCGCAGAAAACCAGTCATCTGGTCTCAGTCGAGTTTCCTGACATGGATGCAACATGTTCAGACGCCTCGTTTCCATAGTGACGGACTCGGTCCCCAAGATCAGGTTCAACATGGTCTGAACAAAACCTGCTTTCAGCTTGAACAGCACCTGCTCACATGTTCATACTGGGGCAGCGCAGTGGCGTAGCGGGCTAGCGCAGTGGCGTAACGGGCTAGCGCCGTGGCGTAGCGGGTCAGCACGGTGGCGTAGCGGGGCAGCGCGGTGGCGTAGCGGGGCAGCGTGGTGGAGTAGCGGGGCACCGCAGTGGCGTAGCGGGTCAGCGCGGTGGAGTAGCGGGGCAGCGCGGTGGCGTAGCGGGGCAGCGTGGTGGAGTAGCGGGGCACCGCAGTGGCGTAGCGGGTGAGCACGGTAGCGTAGCGGGTGAGCGCGGTGGCGCAGCAGGTGAGCGCAGTGGCATAGCGGGTCAGCACGGTGTAGTGGCAGTCAGCACTGAGGCGTAGCGGGTTAGCGCAGTGGCGTAGCGGGTTAGCGCGGTGGCATGGCAGGCAGCATGGTGGCGTAGCGGGTCAGCACGTTGGCATGGCAGACAGCTCGGTGGCGTAGCGGGTCAGCACGGTGGCGTAGCGGGTCAGCACGGTGGCGTAGCAGTCAGCGCAGTGGCGTAGCGGGCTAGCACAGTGGCGTAGCGGGTCAGCACGGTGGCGTAGCGGCCAGCTCAAGGGCGTAGCGGTCAGCTCGGGGCGTAGCCGATTAGCACGGTGGTGTAGCAGTCAGCTCGGGGGTGTAGCGGGTCAACACTGCGGCGTAGCGGGTCAGCGCGGCAGCATAGTGGGTCAGAGCGTTCTCTTCTTCCACTCCAAAAACACGTATGTTAGCTGAACTGGCGATGCTAAATTTCCCGTAGAAGTGAGCGTGTGGTTGTTGGTCTCTGTGTGGTGGACTGGAGACCCTGTCCAGGGTCGACCCCTGCTGGGACCGGGTCCCGCAGACCCCCCTGACCCTGAACCGGGAGCCGGCGGGCTCGGCCCAGATTAACCGCGGCGCACCGACGTCCCTCACCCGGCTGTACGTCTCTGATTTCCAGATAACGGGTCCTGACGGTAAGCAGATCTACAAAGGCGACCGGGAGTCCAGCGGGAAGTACTCGGTGGCCGCCCACATGGACGGAACCTACAAGTTCTGCTTCAGCAACAAGATGTCCACCATGACGCCCAAGATCGTCATGTTCACCATCGACATCGGAGAGGCTCCTAAAGGCCAGGACATGGAGACGGAAGGTACGTGGAGCCGGTCCGTCCTTCCAGATCTTTCCCCCTGTGGTCTCGTTTCATTCCTCCTCGGTGTCTCCCCCCTTTGACTTTCTCGGGTGCTTCTCCCCCCCCCCCCCCCCCCCCCCTGTAGGTGGTGAAACCTGGGATGGTAGGAAGCAGGAAACATTTGAGTCTGATGCATCGTGGGGTTTCCTCTAACCGTGTTGTTTCCATCCAGAAAACTAACATGAAGCATTTACTTCCAGACGAGCGGTTGACGTGTTTGCAGATGGTGTGACGGGCTGCACGATAACTATCGACCCGATAACTATCAACCCGATAACTATAGGCCCGATAACTATCGGCACGATAACTATCGGCCCGATAACTATCGACCCGATAACTATCGGCACGATGACTATCCACCCGATAACTATCGGCACGATAACTATCGACCCGATAACTATCAACCCGATAACTATAGGCCCGATAACTATCGGCACGATGACTATCCACCCGATAACTATCGGCACGATAACTATCGACCCGATAACTATCGACCCGATAACTATCGGCACGATAACTATAGGCCCGATAACTATCGGCCCGATAACTATCGACACGATAACTATCGGCCCGATAACTATCGACCCGATAACTATCGGCACGATAACTATCGACACGATAACTATCGGCACGATAACTATCGACACGATAACTATCGATCCGATAACTATCGGCACGATAACTATAGGCCCGATAACTATCGGCCCGATAACTATCGACACGATAACTATCGGCCCGATAACTATCGACCCGATAACTATCGGCACGATAACTATCGACACGATAACTATCGGCCCGATAACTATCAACCCGATAACTATCGGCACGATAACTAATGACCCGATAACTATCTGCCTGATGACTATCTGCCCGATGACTATCTGCCCGATAACTATCGGCACGATAACTATTGACCCGATAACTATCGGCACGATAACTATTGACCCGATAACTATCGACCCGATAACTATCCGCCCGATAACTATCTGCCCGATATATCCCGATGACTATCGGCCCGATAACTATTGACCCGATAACTATTGACCCGATAACTATTGACCCGATAACTATCGGCACGATAACTATCGACCCGATAACTATCGGCCCGATAACTATCGGCACGATAACTATTGGACTACCCAATAACTATCGACCCGATAACTATCTGCCCGATGACTATCTGCCCGATAACTATTGACCCGATAACTATTGACCCGATAACTATTGACCCGATAACTATCGGCACCCGATAACTATCGGCACGATAACTATCGGCACGATAACTATCGGCCCGATAACTATCGGCACGATAACTATCGGCACGATGAACTATCCACCCGATAACTATCGACCCGATAACTATCGGCTATGGTATCGTTTTTGTTTTGTTCATAGTATTGATCTAATGATCTTAGGTATATGTGTGTGTTAGCGGTATCGGTTTTAAAAAAACACTTATCGTGCATCCCTAGGTGTGACGGTTTGCACCTGCCTCGTGCACCACCAGAGTGAAACTGTGATGCACGTGTTGCATAAATGTGGTGCATGTGTTTTTTGTGTCTGTGCGCCTACTCACTGAGGCTCCGCCTCTTTCAGCTCATCAAAACAAGCTGGAGGAGATGATCAACGAGCTGGCGGTCGCCATGACGGCCGTGAAGCACGAGCAGGAGTACATGGAGGTCCGCGAGAGGATACACAGAGCAAGTAAGGACCGAAACGGCTGGACGGGGGAGGGGGGGTGTTAGGGATGGAACGGTTAGCGGTATTACCGTAAAGCGCCGTAAAATTTTACGCAATAACGATTATCGTTTACGTTTGACTTCATCTCATTATCACAGTCGATTACCAGGATGTGTAATATCAGCCTCATTCAAGTCTGCGAGCGACTCGCCACTGTGTCTCGCGTGAATATGTAGCTTGTAACATCGGCATCATAACGTTAGCATGGCGGAAAGGACATTTACCAACCCACTAAAATGACGAAATCCAAAGTCTGGGCATTTTTTTTTTTAATTATAAGAATGCAGAGGGACAACTGGTGGAGGACAGTTATCCTGTCTGCAGAGCACTTGTTTACATTTTATTGTAATTTGTAGAAGCAACTTGAAGGAGCTAATGCTAATGCTTCAAGCTACTGAAATGTTTGACCAAGAGTAACCTGGTCGACGCGCTTCGCTAACTCACATTTCGTAAACGTTACCGTTGTGTGTTGATCTAAAAATGACCGGAACGATGTTCTTCTGATGCAGTTAAAATATTAATTTATTCCATTAACTGATCCGACAACCATAATGCTAACAGTTAGCGCCACAGCGGTCAAAAACCTTTAGCCCTTCCGGGTCAAACAGCTAACCAATAACAGGCAGCTACCTTTATACCTGACCCTCAGGTAACAACACAGCGCCACCCACAGACACACAGAGTGAACTACAATTCAGAACAACATATTTGGCTCCTAAACAACTGTTTCTTTATTTACACATTTATACGTATTTAAGGTTCAGCTTAAAGTCCAAAGTTTATTTCATTTGAACTTGAACTATAATTTTTGTTCCTGATAATTGTTTGCATATTTTGACCTAATATGGTTGTTAAAGTGTTTATTTAAATTTGCACCAGACAAATTAGCTTTGTTCCTGTTATTTATTTAGTTCATTTAAAATAAAACCTCTTTCTGTGCCAGTTGTTTGATCTTTTAATGTGAATGTTTTGTTTTGATAAGATTTTGGCTTCTGATGTTTTAGTTTGACAAGAAAATCACAAGATTTTATGAAATTATTTAAATGTATGTGATTTTTGGACATTTGTACAGCAATGAAGAATACCGCGATAATATCGTAAACTGCGATAATATTGTAAACCGTGACATTTTTGATAAAATTTTGGCTTCTGGTGTTTTGGTTTGACAAGAAAATCACAAGATTTTGTGAAATTATTTAAACGTATGTATTTTTTGGACATTTGTACAGCAATGAAGAATACCGCGATAATATCGTAAACTGCGATAATATTGTAAACCGTGACATTTTTGATAAAATTTTGGCTTCTGATGTTTTAGTTTGACAAGAAAATCACAAGATTTTGTGAAATTATTTAAACGTATGTATTTTTTTGACATTTGTACAGCAATGAAGAATACCGCGATAATATCGTAAACCACGATATTATTGTAAACCGTGACATTTTTGATAAAATTTTGGCTTCTGATGTTTTAGTTTGACAAGAAAATCACAAGATTTTGTGAAATTATTTAAACGTATGTGTTTTTTGGACATTTGTACAGCAATTAAGAATACTGCGATAATATCGTAAACCGTGATAATATTGTAAACCGTGACATTTTTGATAAAATTTTGGCTTCTGATGTTTTAGTTTGACAAGAAAATCACAAGATTTTGTGAAATTATTTAAACGTATGTATTTTTTTGACATTTGTACAGCAATGAAGAATACCGCGATAATATCGTAAACCACGATATTATTGTAAACCGTGACATTTTTGATAAAATTTTGGCTTCTGATGTTTTAGTTTGACAAGAAAATCACAAGATTTTGTGAAATTATTTAAACGTATGTATTTTTTGGACATTTGTACAGCAATTAAGAATACTGCGATAATATCGTAAACCGCGCTAATATCGTAAACGGTGATAATTTGTTGGCTATAATGGAGATATCAGATTTTCCGTATCGTTACGTCCCTAGTCCAGGTCCATGTTGGTGAAACGTCTCTTCCTGTCTCCCTCCAGTCAACGACAACACGAACAGCAGAGTGGTGCTATGGTCCTTCTTCGAAGCTCTGGTTCTGGTGGCCATGACGCTCGGACAGATCTACTACCTGAAGAGGTTCTTCGAGGTGCGGCGGGTGGTCTAGAGAGCCCCCCCCCCCCCCCCCCCCCCCCCCACGCCGGTCCCCCATCTGTCCTCCACCGTTCTCCTCCCAAACCCAGACAGTTCTGTTCACTCTGGAAACGAGCGTGAAGCCGATGCGTGATTGGATCTCAGATGTTCTGTTTGGTTCCTTCTTCTTTCTGAAGTGTGTTTTTGGAGCACCATTCAGCCATAGATGTCACCTCCTTTCTTTCTTTTATCTCCCCTTCTTTCTCTCTCTTTCTCTTTTTAACAACAGATTTTTAATGTCCAACGTTTTAGTTCAGCGCCGGGTCAGCTGCCAGTTTTCAGTCAGTGTAGCCACATGGACCGGACCGACGGACGGGTTCGGGCGGAGCTACAACCGGAGGGTGTCGCCCTTATTCCTGTATAAATGGGAACTTTTCAAAAGCTAAAGCAGAAATATGAAATTGCACTCCTGATGTTGGCTTCTAAATATCTGAAGGATTCGCGCTGCAGCGGGTCTTTAAGGGAAACTACGGCTTCGGTCCAATCAGCAGCGATTCGGCTCCACGTGAAGCTTCAGCCGGACGTCTTTTTAAGGAAGACGCTTCGGTTTGGCTCCTCGTGTCGTACCAAGAAATGGTTTAAAAAAATAAAAAGAAGAAAGGCCTTAATTTGTTGATTGTTGAGCTGGTTGGATTTTAATTGAGTTCTTGGTGGTTCAGCTCCAAAGAAGAGTTGGGGAGGGAAACTGGGTGTTTGTCCGTAACCGCTGTGTGCTTAGTTGCTTCTACTGTAATTATTTTGTCGGGTCGGGGATTTAGAATTATACAATTTTGGGCTTTTTTTTTTAGTTCTGTTTTGTTCTGGGGTGTGTTCGGCGACGTGCAGCCGACTGAAGGAGCCATTTTTTTTTTTTTTTTTTTGTAGAAAACTAAAGTCAGGCTGTCAGGCGGTCTCCTCCCGCTGCACGTCGCCAAACGCGCCCCGGTTTTGTATCGATCTCTCGGGAGTTCGAGGCCTCCGCCGGACAGACGCTCCTGTTTTTTCTGATCACAACAACAAAATGTGCTTAAATGGGTGTGTACAAAGGTAGAGTGGTTCTGTGAAAAATGCCCCAGGTTTCATAATAAAGCCAATATTCTGTACGACTAGCTGATGTCTTTTCTTCAGGCCCCCCCCAGGGGGCGTTTCTAGTCACCTTGTGGGCCCTACCGGCCCCAAAAACAACAAGATCATTCAATCCAGAAATCTTTTATTTTAAATAACAACTGCACAATGATGTAAGAAACCTTAAAATACAATATAACACAACAAACACGCAAAGTTTGACAAAAACACAATCAAGCAAAAAATCACATGTTATGCAGACATATGATATCGCCCTCTTCCAAATACAAATTAGTTAGTGGTTAGCTTACTGTTAATTACTGTTTAAATAAGCTAGTGGTTAGCTTACTGTTAATTACTGTTTAAATAAGCTAGTGGTTAATTACTGTTTAAATAAGCTAGTGGTTAGCTTACTGTTAATTACTGTTTAAATAAACTAGTGGTTAGCTTACTGTTAATTACTGTTTAAATAAGCTAGTGGTTAGCTTACTGTTAATTACTGTTTAAATAAGCTAGTGGTTAGCTTACTGTTAATTACTGTTTAAATAAACTAGTGGTTTACTGTTAATTACTGTTTAAGCTAGTGGTTAGCTTACTGTTAACTAATGTTCAAATAAGCTAGTGGTTAGCTTACTGTTAATTACTGTTCAAATAAGCTAGTGGTTGGCTTACTGTTAATTACTGTTTAAGCTAGTAGTTAGCTTACTGTTAACTAATGTTCAAATAAGCTAGTGGTTAGCTTACTGTTAATTACTGTTTAAATAAGCTAGGCTAAAACACAGTAAACGTCATGTGCAGTTGTGCTTCGTGAGACTACAGACCGGGACAAAGTGGCACAACTCTATTAATAATGTCAGATTATACACGTTTGAACTTAGCGCTTTCCCGTTTTCTTAATCTTGCTTTTTTTTTCTTTTAGCGTATGCTAATAGATACGCTCGCTTCATTTTGAGTTTGAAGTACTGAGTTTGAGTTTGAAGAACCCCCCATTAGGGGGGTGAAGCTAGCGTATGTTAATAGATACGCTAACTTCATTTTGAGTTTGAGTTTGAAGAACCCCCCATTAGGGGGGTGAAGCTAGCGTATGTTAATAGATACGCTAACTTCATTTTGAGTTTGAGTTTGAAGAACCCCCCATTAGGGAGGTGAAGCTAGCGTATGTTAATAGATACGCTAGCTTCATTTTGAGTTTGAAGAACCCCACATTAGGGGGTGAAGCTAGCGTATGCTAATAGATACGCGAGCTTCATTTTGAGTTTGAAGTACTGAGTTTGAGTTTGAAGAACCCCCTCATTAGGGGGGTTCCAAACCTGTCGCTGCAGTGTCAATGGAGGTTTCAGGTTGTGTCATTGATATGGATCGATATTAGCCGTGTCTCGGGGGTCCCTTAACACACTAGGCAGTGACAGCTAGTGGGGACCCTATGTGGGGGGGGTTCCAACATATCGTCGTTGCAGTGTCTAAAGCAGTTCAGTCATTTTGTCATTGACAAAAGGACCAATGTCAGCGCTGTCCTGGGGCCCCTTCCAGCTCGGGGCCCAGTTTAGTGCATTTACATGGGAAGTTTAATTCCTCTTTAATTCAGAATTAAAATTAAATCCGATTTAAAATGATTAAAAATTACCATGTAAACACCTAATTCCGAATGAAAATGTCCATTCCAAATTAAAGTTAATTCCGAAGTAAGTGGCTGGTTTATTCTGATTTTAATTCCAAATATAATAATTCCGCGGTCATGTTTACACTCATTCCGCTTTAAATTAATTCCCGTCTTTCTGCGCATGCTAGTTCTCTTGCCCGTCTGTCGCGATGATGCTTATATTCCGCGCTGGGCTTGTTTTAGAAAGAAAATCCTCGACATGATGTTGTCGTGCTGCTGCTTCAAAAATAAAATTTAAAAAAATCCAAAAAGGATGCTAATAATGTCGTCCTCCATGTTGCTAATCGAATACGTTTGTTTTCTTCTGGTAGACGTAAATGCGTAAAGACGTCCGCCCCCCCCATCCAATCAGAACACTTCCCAACCCCCAGACCTTAAGCAGAATTGGATAAAGCCGATCAAACATGTTTTCCATGTAAACCTGAATTCAGAATTACTATTTCCATGTAAACTCGAAGGAAAATAGTTTAATTCTGAATTATTTATTTCGGAATAATTAATTCCGAATTAAAAAACATCATGTAACCGTGGCCGACAGGAGGGCAAGATACAAGCAGCTGCTGCAAAACCTCATGGGAAAAAAAGAGAACCATTTTGAAAGTATTTAGAGATCAGTTCTGAACAGAGAGGTTGTTTAGCAGTGAAGACAGGTGAGGACAGGTGTGGGTTTTCCCAGGTGTGGACGCCCCGGTGCAGTTAACACAAGGTCAAACGCTCAAACGTGCAGGAAAAAAGAAAAGCAGTAGCTCCAGCTGTGAGCCTTCAGGCCTCTGAGGGTTTCAGCAGGAAGCCTTCGGACCAGGACCAGGACCGAGCACGGTGGTGGAGGCATGATGCTTTGGTTGTTTCACTGCCAGTCACGTACTGGGATCCAGAGAAAAACAACCTGATTACGACCTGGAAGAGCAGCGAGGTGAACAATATGTTCTGAACTCAGGGAACTTCTGCAGAGGCCTTAAAACGTTGGCTTCTTTAAAGAACAAAGTCAAAACGTATCAGTATAAATGTAAAAGTATATATACATATATATACAAGTATATATGTAAAAGTATATATACATATATATACAAGTATAAATGTAAAAGTATATATACATATATACAAGTATATATGTAAAAGTATATATACATATATATACAAGTATAAATGTAAAAGTATATATACATATATATACAAGTATAAATGTAAAAGTATATATACATATATATACAAGTATAAATGTAAAAGATCATATTGTTCAGACACCACAAGAGAAAACAACGTGGGAGATGATCTGGACAGACGGCCGTCTCAGTCTACCTCCCCCCCCCCCCACACACACACACACACACTCCACCCCCGCTGCTGGAGCCCCCCCAGTGGAGACCAGCACGTCCACCAGACCTCCCAGTAGAACCAGCAGAACCAGTCTGAAGGCCTGTTTCTCTCCTCCAGCTCCAGCCAAACCTCCGTCCTGCTCCTCATCGCTGCAGCAGTCATTCTGATTCTTCTTCTTCTGATTCTTCTTTTTCTTCTGATTCTGATTCTTCTTCTTCTGATTCTGATTCTTCTTCTTCTGATTCTTCTTCTTCTGATTCTTCTTTTTCTTCTTCTGATTCTGATTCTTCTTTTTCTTCTGATTCTTCTTCTGATTCTTCTTCTTCTTCTGATTCTTCTTTTTCTTCTGATTCTTCTTTTTCTTCTGATTCTTCTTCTTCTTCTGATTCTTCTTCTGATTCTTCTTCTTCTGCTTTTTTTTCTTCTGATTCTTCTTCTTCTGATGATTCTTCTTCTGATAATTCTTCTTCTTCTTCTGATTCTTCTTCTTCTCTGATTCTATTCTGATTCTTCTTATTCTTCTTCTTCTGATTCTTCTGATGATTCTTCTTCTTCTTCTTCTGATTCTTCTTCTTCTTTCTTCTGATTCTTCTTCTTCTGATTCTTCTTCTTCTTCTTCTTCTGATTCTTCTTTTTCTTCTGATTCTTCTTCTTCTGCTTCTTTTTTTTCTGATTCTTCTTCTTCTTCTTCTGATTCTTCTTCTTCTGCTGCTGCTGCTTCTTCTGTCTTGGTGACGGATGAGTCCAGTCCTCCCTGCGGTTCCTCCAGATGTGCAGCTGCAGGCTCAGCTCAAACTTCCCACATCTCACCTTCATGTTCTCCGTCCTTTACCTGCTCCTCCAACCGACCCCCCCTGAGCTCAGCTGGTCCCAACAGCATCAGAATCTCCAGTCCACTCATAACTTCTCTTTTTTTGACGTCAGCGTTCAGGTACATAAATGTGCATTTCCTCAGCTGACCACTAGGGGCTCTGAAGACCATTTCCAGGTGACCCCCCCCATGTTAAAATGTCCCAGAAGAAATAAACATGGCTACCTAATATACGGGGGGTTGTATTTTTATGTCCATGCAACTGACATGACTGATCCAGACATTTATGGACGATAGATAGATAGATAGATAGATAGATAGATAGATAGATAGATAGACTTTATTGATCCCAAACTAGGAAACTGCAGTGTAGCAACAGCAAGACATGAAAAAAACAATATTAAATAGCAATATAAAAAACAGAAAGTATTCCTATTTACAATATATTTATTTACAATATAATTATAAGACATATATAAAGAAAACAAGAGCAATATAAAAGTGTAACATACAACAAACAGTGCAATGAGCTGCAGGGTGCAGTTAACTGCATTGAACTAAGGTGCAAATGAATAACAGAAAAACATCAGGCGATAGTTTTATTAGTTTTATTGTTCAGGTCAATGACAACAACGACTCGTCTTCACACTTCAGTTCCAGATGTGACCTGATGGATTTTCCTCTACAGTGGATTTATTAAACAGCTGCTGTTATAAATTAGATTACAACCACACACAGCCTTTTTTTTTTTTTTTTTTTTTTTTACCTTTCTGTCGTGTTCGGGTCAAATCTGACCGATTTCCTACTTTCATCAATCATAAATATAGTGTTTTACATTTGATTGTCTCAGGACCTTATCATATCCTCCACACCAGCCATCTGAACATCTATAACTGCTGATCACCATTTTCTCTGAATTTTGAGTAGCTTATTCAACTTTGTAACACCTGTGGTGTTCCCGGACAAAAATGGCCGCCGTAGGAAATGAATGGGAACGTTGTGTTTCAAGAGGAATTCAAGAGTTATTAATGTAAACCACTGGTTTGAGATATTGTTTACAGCTTAAAAGGGAGTTAAATAACATTTGGTGATGATCAGTG
This sequence comes from Hirundichthys speculiger, assembly GCA_018398805.1. Lineage (NCBI taxonomy): Eukaryota > Metazoa > Chordata > Actinopteri > Beloniformes > Exocoetidae > Hirundichthys > Hirundichthys speculiger. The sequence goes on from JAGFBZ010000949.1 coordinate 137,757, forward strand.
TTTGGGCTGGGCAACAATTAAAATGTTTAATCGCGATTAATCGCACGATTTCCCTGATTAATCACGATTAATCGCATCGTATACACAAAATCAAATAATGAATTCAAAAGTAGTGTAAAGGTCACTTTTATTTAAATGTTCTGCTGCCATATGAACTAAAGTGTCATAACATTTGTTGTTCAAACACTTTTAACATCAGCACTTGTCAGTAACACATATTTAGTGTAAATCTCATCTTAAAAAATGTCAATAAAATAAAGGTTATTGCCACTGCCAGGGCATTAATGCCATCCTGTTTTTATATGAAAAATAAAAAAGTTTACAAACAAAATCCAACAAAATGATTGTGTCTCAGCACAATCAGAACATTAAAACAGGTAATTTCTGAGGTAACAGCAGAAACTTTTAACGGGGAGTTTAACTTGTCAGTTGTTACAAATAACCTTGTTTCTGTTGAATCCTCCGTCTGGGAGAACTTTAAAATGAAAATGTCCATGTTAAAGTTCAGTAACTTTACCAATCTGTGTATCATTCATTCTTTCCATTTTCAATTGTCAATCAAAAATAAAAAAAAAATAAAAAGTGACATTTTATTACATTTTTTGTTTTTTAATCTAAAACAAAAAAAAAGAGAAAATGCCTGTTTTTTTTTTTTTTTTTAATATTTGAATATTAGACTTGGATCAAAAATATGAAATGAAAAAAACGGGCCACAGAACTGAATTAGTTTTATAATGGAGGACTGGACTTTCTGTTGTCATTACATATCTGAGCCACTAGATGGAGCCGCACTGCAGTAACCAGCTAGAGAACAGCAGGACAGTGAACACATGGAGCAGATCTGATGGAACATGGAGGAATGACCACAAACGTTTGGTTGCAGTACAGAATTTTTTTTTTTTTTAAAGACAGAATTGTTAATATTTCTACCTGAGCTGCTACCTGAACTGTAAAGTTCACTGATTTTTACCGTTCTCCATGTCTGTTTTAGCTTTTTCGCATGTTTACCTGCTAATTTCCGATTCTGCAGCAGCCAGAAACAGACTTTTCAAAACAAAAGCATGTGAGCAACATGCGTTAATAAAATAAATGTCGGCATTGATAAATTAATGCGTTAACGCGATAATAACGCGTTAACTTGCCCAGCCCTATTAAATATATCTTATGTCTTTATGGTACTAAAGCTCTTATAATGAGCTCTTCTTCAGTGGTATTTTACTTTATTCTCGACATTTCGACTTTATTCTGGACATTTCGATTTTATTCTGGACATTTCGATTTTATTCTCGACATTTCGACTTTATTCTCGACATTTCGATTTTATTCTCGACATTTCGACTTTATTCTCGACATTCTCGACATTTCGACTTTATTCTCGACATTTCGTCTTTATTCTCGGCATTTCGATTTTATTCTCGACATTTCGACTTTATTCTCGACATTTCGATTTTATTCTCGACATTTCGACTTTATTCTCAACATTTCGATTTATTCTCGACATTTCGACTTTATTCTCGACATTTCGATTTTATTCTCGACATTTCATTCTCTCGACATTTCGACTTTATTCTCGACATTTCGTCTTTATTCTCGACATTTCGATTTATATTCTCGACATTTCGACTTTATTCTCGACATTTCGATTTATCTCGACATTTCTATTCTCGACATTTCGACTTTATTCTCGACATTTCGACTTATTCTTCCTCGACATTTCGATTTTTTTATTCTCGACATTTCGATTTTTATTCTCGACATTTCGACTTTATTCTCGACATTTCGACTTTATTCTCGACATTTCGATTTTATTCTCGACATTTCGACTTTATTCTCGACATTCTCGACATTTCGACTTTATTCTCGACATTTCGATTTTATTCTCGACATTTCGACTTTATTCTCGACATTTCGATTTTATTCTCGACATTTCGATTTTATTCTCGACATTTCGACTTTATTCTCGACATTTCGACTTTATTCTCGACATTTCGACTTTATTCTCGACATTTCGACTTTATTCTCGACATTTCGTCTTTATTCTCGACATTTCGATTTTATTCTCGACATTTCGATTTTTATTCTCGACATTTCCGACTTTATTCTCGACATTTCGATTTATTCTCGACATTTCGACTTTATTCTCGACATTTCGACTTTATTCTCGACATTTCGATTTTTCTCAACATTTCGATTTTATTCTCAACATTTCGATTTTTCTCGACATTTCGACTTTATTCTCGACATTTCGTCTTTATTCTCGACATTCGATTTTATTCTCGACATTTCGACTTTATTATTCTCGACATTTCGACTTTATTCTCGACATTTTGTCTTTATTCTCAACATTTTGACTTTATTCTCGGCATTTCGACTTTATTCTTGACATTTCGACTTTATTCTCGACATTTCGTCTTTATTCTCGACATTTCGACTTTATTCTTGACATTTCTTCTTTATTCTCGACATTTTGACTTTATTCTGGAAACTGCATTTCGACTTAATTCTCGACATTTCGACTTTATTCTGGAAACTGAATTTTGACTTTATTCTCGACATTTTGTCTTTATTCTTGACATTTCGACTTTATTCTCGACATTTCGTCTTTATTCTCGACATTTCGTCTTTATTCTCGACATTTCGACTTTATTCTCGACATTTCGACTTATTCTCGATTTCGTCTTTATTCGACATTTCGACTTTATTCTCGACATTTCGTCTTTATTCTCGACATTTCTCTTATTCTCGACATTTCGACTTCTTCTCGACATTTCGACTTTATTCTCGATTTTCGTCTTTATTCTCGACATTTTGTCTTTATTCTCAACATTTTGTCTTTATTTCAACATTTCGACTTTATTCTCAATATTTCGTCTTTATTCTCGACATTTCGACTTTATTCTCAACATTTTGACTTTATTCTCGATATTTCGTCTTTATTCTCAACATTTTGTCTTTATTCTCAACATTTCGACTTTATTCTCGACATTTCGTCTTTATTCTCGACATTTCGACTTTATTCTCGACATTTCGACTTTATTCTCGACATTTCGACTTTATTCTCGACATTTCGACTTTATTCTCGACATTTCGATTTTTCTCGACATTTCGACTTTATTCTCGACATTTCGACTTTATTCTCGACATTTCGTCTTTATTCTCGACATTTCGACTTTATTCTCGACATTTCGTCTTTATTCTCGACATTTCGATTTTATTCTCGACATTTCGATTTTATTCTCGACATTTCGACTTTATTCTCGACATTTCGACTTTATTCTCGACATTTCGACTTTATTCTCGACATTTCGTCTTTATTCTCGACATTTCGATTTTATTCTCAACATTTCGACTTTATTCTCGACATTTCGTCTTTATTCTCGACATTTCGACTTTATTCTCGACATTTTGACTTTATTCTCGACATTTCGACTTTATTCTCGACATTTCGACTTTATTCTCGACATTTCGACTTTATTCTCGACATTTCGATTTTATTCTCGACATTTCGATTTTATTCTCGACATTTCGACTTTATTCTCGACATTTCGACTTTATTCTCGACATTTCGACTTTATTCTCGACATTTCGACTTTATTCTCGATATTTTGACTTTATTCTCAACATTTTGACTTTCTTCTCATAAGTGAGGAATGAAAAAAAAAAAATCATTGCCCATAATTTTATTTCCTCAGCGTGGCACTAATACTCCGCCGTACATTTCATATCATTAGCCATAACTTAATTTATAGACATTATGGACATCTGTGGTTTGATTTCTTTGCACGTGTGAGCTTCCTGGGTTGTTACCAACATCTGGTGAAAGTTTCGTGTCAATAGCGCCTTCAGAAATATGTATACCGGGAAAAATGCTGACGTGTGCAGCACTGATTTTACCCGCTGATAGAATAAGTCAGTTAATGATTGTGGCTCTTTTTTTTTTTTTTAAATTGACTTTTGTTCTTTGTTTTAACCGTAATAGCTGAGCTCCGTGTCAATCCTCCCAGAAAGGTGACTCCAGCGAATGACACACCAGCGGTGGTCCACGTCTCTCCTCCAATCAGAACCGCCCTCGAGGGCGGATCGAACTTGTTGATAATTCCGTGTGACGTCAGCTCTCACTGCGCAGCCGCAGCCCGGGTGACGAAGATGGTGCTCATCAAGGAATAGTGAGTCCGAAGTCTTATTTTCTTGAAAACGTTGTCTTTCAGCGCTTATATCGTCGTGTTTCCGCCGGGCCGAGGCCGAGGCGCGTTGGCGGGGGGAGACGCGCGGACGCGTCTGTGGCCGCTGTCCCCGCGGGGTGCCGCGGTGGTGGAGGGGTAAAAAAAAAAAAAAAAAAGCAGCTTAAAGCGCGCAGGATCAGGATAACGGGACGCACCGGTTCTCTTCATGCGCTGCTAGCGCAGGCTAACGTCAGTTAGCTCCTTATTGATTAACGTAAAAAAAATATAAAAAACACTATAAACAGCCCGCACAGGTTACCATAACACATCGTCCACTTACCTTTGATGGCTGGACGTGTCGCGTGCGGGTCACCGCTCTCCGTTAAGCCGTGCTCCGGTGTCAGATTAAAGCTTCTTTCTCTGCCGGATTTACCACCGATGCTAGCTGCTGCTAACGCGGCTAGCCGCTAGCGCCACAGACGGAGTTCGGCTCTGTGTGTTTTTTTTTCTTTTTTAAGACTAAAATCTCTCGGCCGACCTGCAGCCCAGATGCCGGGCGGATGTTTGCCGGGACTCCGGGGACCAGGAACGTCTGGCGGCGGGGAAGTTCGCGGCGGTTTTCCGCAGTTGTTTCCCCGCAGCTAGTTAGCGGCTAACGCTGCTCAGCTAGCGCAGCCAGTCCCCCCCTAAAAGGGCTTCAAGTTTCACACCTGATCAGCTCCGCGGTCGTTTATTCACCTGGAGATCGTCATTACTCCGTGATTAACCGCGGGGAAGGCGCGTGCATGTGTTCGGCGTGTTTTACACGTAAAGACAGTTTTGTAAAAGTCACCAAGATGAAGATAACAATTAAAACACAGCATGGGAATGGCAGGAAAATCACAAAAAACAGATTTAGACCAAAAAAAAAAAGGATTGAAGCAGCAATAGGTGTAGCATTAAATTATATTTAACGAGCACAGTTTAATTTTAAAACCTCTGGAGTCGGGACACATGAACATCTGTGTGCAGTGTAGTTATTAAACGAGTACTTCCATCATTAACGAAACATTTATTACATCTATCAACCAGAAATATATTTCTTAATCTTTGGTTTATGGCACATGTGTCAAACACAAGGCCCGCGGGCCAAATGTGGCGCGCCACGTCATTTTATGTGGCCCTCGAGCGCTTGTGCATTATTGGCTTAAATTTTAAATCGATATTTTAAGACTTAAAATAATCTTACGCCCCTTTAAAGCGCATATTGACAATAAACTATATTTCCCACAATGCATTTCGTCGTTACCTACGACAACAACAGTATATCACCATGAGCAAGAACTCAAGACGATTTTCAAAACTGATATATTTGAGAAAAACCTCTTCAAACTAACCCCAACATGTTAAAGGAAATAAAAATTGATGCACAAAGAAGGAAGTTTAATCAACAACGAGAAAGCAAATATAAGTTTGTATCTCAAGGTGAAAAAACAGTTTGTCTTTTGTGTTATGAGGCGGTGTCAGTTGTGAAAGAATTTAATCTACGTCGGCATTTTGACAGAAAACATGGAAATAAATACAGAATCCGTTATTTAACAATATAATAAGGTGTAGTTTAATATATTTTGATTTATATTGCAGTTTGTTACACTCATGCAACCATGACGCTGATGTGGCCCTCAGTGGAAACGAGTCTGACACCGCTAGTTTATGGGATGTTCTTACGACATCGACGTGAATGCATCCACAGAGTTCATGAAACTTCACTTGGTCCAATAAAAATACAAATGGTAAAAAAAAAAAAATTAAATTCGTAACCAAGAAACATTACATTGTCACAAAAATGAAACATCCAGGCATTGTCATAATAATCATTTAAAGTCAAAATATTGGAAATGTGTTAAAAAATCACATCGTTGCTGAAACACTTCCTATTGTGATTTAAATATATTGTCACTGAATTATCGTCCAGCCCTGAATCACGTCCATCAGTGTGACAGGAAGCTCGAAGCTGCCTGAGTGCTGCCAGTGGGATCCTCTAGGTGGCAGCACCAGTCGAAACCAGTCATTACCGCTGCATTTGGTTGATACAGTAACTCCTGGTGAAGATGGCAACAGTTGGAAACACTCAGGTGGCTGATTTAGCATCAGGGTGAGGACAAGACAGGGACAAATGTCCACGTGCTCAACCTCAGAAGAGACGCCAGGCGACGTCCCCGTCAGTTTATCAGGGAAAAGACCAGCACTGATGGACCGGACCAATGAGTTCTGGTTCTGTCCACGTTGTCTGGACAGGTGCAGGTCATGTTCTGAGGTACTCAGGTGGCCTCGACGTAGACCTGTAGGTCAAGAGATGATGTCATAACCGTGTCTTAACATGACGTAAACGTGTCTAACATGACATCACCATGTCTAACATGTCATAACCGTGTCTAACATGATGTAAACGTGTCTAACATGACATCACCGTGTCTAACATGACATCACCGTGTCTAACATGACATCACCGTGTCTAACATGACAACACCGTGTCTAACATGTCATAACCACGTGTCTAACACGTGTGTCATGAACGTGTCATAACCGTGTCTCTACCGTGACATAACCGTGTCTAACGTGTCATCACCGTGTCTAACACGACATCACACGTGTCTAACACGACATCACCGTGACACGTGTCTAACGTGTCATCACCGTGTCTAACACGTGTCAACATCACCGTGTCTAACGTGTCACACCGTGTCTAACACCGTGTCTAACGTGTCATAACCGTGTCTAACGTGTCATCACCGTGTCTAACACGACATCACCGTGTCTAACGTGACATCACCGTGTCTAACACGTGTCTACATCACCGTGTCTAACGTGACATCACCGTGTCTAACGTGTCATAACCGTGTCTAACGTGTCATAACCGTGTCTAACGTGTCATAACCGTGTCTAACGTGACATCACCGTGTCTAACGTGTCATAACCGTGTCTAACGTGTCATAACCGTGTCTAACGTGTCATAACCGTGTCTAACGTGACATCACCGTGTCTAACGTGTCATAACCGTGTCTAACGTGTCATAACCGTGTCTAACGTGACATCACCGTGTCTAACGTGTCATAACCGTGTCTAACGTGTCATAACCGTGTCTAACGTGTCATAACCGTGTCTAACGTGTCATAACCGTGTCTAACGTGTCATAACCGTGTCAACGTAACCCGTGTCTAACGTGTCATCACCGTGTCTAACGTGACATCACCGTGTCTAACGTGTCATAACCGTGTCTAACGTGTCATAACCGTGTCTAACGTGTCATAACCGTGTCTAACGTGTCATAACCGTGTCTAACGTGTCATAACCGTGTCTAACGTGTCATCACCGTGTCTAACGTGACATCACCGTGTCTAACGTGACATCACCGTGTCTAACGTGACATCACCGTGTCTAACGTGTCATAACCGTGTCATAACCGTGTCTAACATGTTATAACCGTGTAACCGTGTTATAAAACTGCATCAGCTTTGCTTCACATTTACCAAACTCTTGGTTTCAAAGAGATCTGTGTCTTAGTTCTAGTTCCAGAACCCTTAAATGGACCTTCAGTCACTCTAACAGAACCTCATTAATGGAAATACCCATAAATGATATATAATATATAGTCTGGACCCGTCAGCAGTGATTCATATTAGTGTTGCTTTTTTTAACGCTATCGGCCCTAAAAGGGATTTATGTTTTATTTCTTATTGGCTCCATGGTAATTTTTAATTAAAAAAAACATTTTCAGTAAAGAAAAAAGAAATAAAGAACACTTGTTCTCCTCCAGGGACAGATGTTCTTCAGTCTCCAGATGTTCCCAGAGCTGATCAGAGGAGCTCATCTCTGCTTTATGTTCAGTTTAATCGTTTTGATACTTCAGATAATCAGATTTGATCAACTTAAATAAGAGTTTATTAGATTATAATGAACATTTCTGTCGTAAATACGTTTAACCCCACAGGGCTGCCTGTTCATTGGTTAGATAAATCAATAAATATCTGATTATTCTGTCTACCTCTAATCCACACACAAATTACTTCCAAAATATCAGAAACTCTGCGATGCCAAACAAACGTGTTGGTACATTTTGTTTTTTTGCCGCTTTAAGAAAAGAAAAATAAAGTGGCAGGTAACTTTTGAGTAGGAAGTTTGTCCTCAAAGCGTTTGTCCTCCCAGCATGACGTCTCACCTGTAAAACCTCTGGACTGGATGTACGCAGCTCTCATGATATTAGCATGTTTGTGATGTGGAGACACCGGGGGACATTTACCTGTCCCGGTTTAACCCGCCGCCTCCTGGTTGAATCACTTTTACAACCTGAAACCCCAGTTAGAAAAATCTCAAACGCTTTATGCTTTTAAAAGCAGGAAACCGAAGTGGTGCTCGTGAAAAGAACAGAACAGGAGCTGGTCCGGTATCGGCAGTAATCTGGATTTAGCGTTGGTGTGTTGTGGTGAAGAGAGAGCTACGTTTACCGGTTGATCTCCGATCTTAGCCTCGTCTGAGTTCACGAACTGCAGCTAGTGACCAAAATAACGAGGCCGCGAACACAAACGACTGAAATAAACGGGCCTGCGTGATGACTGGACTGTTACTCAGAGATGGAGGGGCGGGGCTCGGTGATCGGGGAGGGGCGGGGCTTAGAGCAGAGTCACTGCTCCTCCACGCAGAGAGGAGCTAGCCTGATTGGTTTGAGCATCTCGTTAGGTCTCCGTGGGGAGATGTGACCCATGGAAACACCTGGTCTGGAAACTCCCACGTGTTGGTGGTTTTTCTCGTCTGCTGAAATGAATCAAACCTTGTGGAAAATGTTTAAATTAGTGCTGGGCGATATGGAAAAAAATCATATATCACGATATGGACTATTTTATATCACGATAACGATATATATCACGATATACCATAATAAAATATGTTTTCAGTTATTCTCTGAAAAGTTTGACAAAAATGTCATTGCTTACTTTTCAACTTTATTTTGAAAGGACATTTAGCTGAACTGTCACAAACATACATTTTAGTGCAGCAAAAACAGGTAGGTACAGAGGTACAGTAGCTTTCACATTTTTTTAAAGTGCACAACAGTTTTTGCACTGAAGTTCAGCTATAAAAAATAAACACAAATTATTTTTCAACTTTCTGAAATCTGTAACCTTGTAGTGCAAAGTTTGCAAACCAATATAAAGTGTCTAAAGTAAACATCAGGGTTGAAGAGAACTCTGTTTAAGGCATTAACCATGAATAAAAGTGCAAACATAAAAGGCTACTTTGTAGAAGTAGATATGATTCTATCAAATTTATCGTTGCAGGTTATTTAATTACATATTTGCTGTAATAATTGATAAAATTAGGTTAGAAACGATAGAAGAGAAATGGCACGATACACTTTTATATCGTCCCCACGATATGTATCGTCATATCGCCCAGCACTAATTTAAAGTGTAGTATTTTTGTGTCTAATAAATAAGTATTTAAGATCCCAACTGGGAAAGCAGTTGGATTTTTTTATAATTAAATGAGTTTTTTGCTCCTGTACATACAGGTGTACGTACAGAGGAGTTGCGTAACTTCAGGTGATCAGCCCCGCAGGACCACTTCATCCCCTGAACCGCTCAGTCTGGTCCTCTTTAATCCTGCAAAGCTCTTCCCAGCGTCGACCTTTTTCTCTGCCGCGGTTAGCTCCCGGCGAGCGGAAACGCGTTTGAGCTAACGAGAGAAAAGTTCACGTGATCATTGGTCACTTCCGTCCATCTGTTATCTATACCTGCTACTTCCTGTTTAGCTCTCCTGGGGTGAAACCACCAGTTAACCTAAAGAACATGTTTTTATTTTGGTGTGTGGGAGGGAACTCTTGTTGTTGAAGCGAGCGTCGTCTGACCTCAGATCAGTCGGCGTACGTTCACGTTAGGGGCGGAGCTTGAATCTGAAGATCTGGACCACATGTGTCAAACACAAGGCCCGTGGGCCAAATGTGGCCCGCCACGTCATTGTATGTGGCCCTCGAGAGCTTGGGCATTATTGGCTTAAATATTAATCGTGAGATACTGTTATCGCTGTGGGTGACGATGAAATGCATTGTGGGAGATGTAGTTTATTGTCAATATGTGCTTTAAAGCAACGTAAACTTATTTTAAGTCTTAAAATATTGGTTTAATTCATTCAAATTCAATAAAGTATTTTGAATTAGTGCTGGGCGATATGACGATACATATCGAAAAGTGTGTATCGTGCCATTTCTCTTCTATCGTTTCTAACCTAATTTTATCAACTATTACAGCAAATATGTAATTAAATAACCTGCAACGATAAATTTGATAGAATCATATCTACTTCTACAAAGTAGCCTTTTATGTTTGCACTTTTATTCATGGTTAATGCCTTAAACAGAGTTCTCTTCAACCCTGATGTTTACTTTAGACACTTTATATTGGTTTGCAAACTTTGCACTACAAGGTTACAGATTTCAGAAAGTTGAAAAATAATTTGTGTTTATTTTTTATAGCTGAACTTCAGTGCAAAAATGTGTTTTTCCTCTCAGAAACTGTTGTGCGCTTTAAAAAAAAATGTGAAAGCTACTGTACCTCTGTACCTACCTGTTTTTTGCGGCACTAAAATGTATGTTTGTGACAGTTCAGCTAAATGTCCTTTCAAAATAAAGTTGAAAAGTAAGCAATGAAATTTTTGTCAAACTTTTCAGAGAATAACTGAAACATACTTTATTATGGTATATATCGTGATATATATCGTTATCGTGATATAAAATAGTCCATATCGTGATATATGATTTTTTTCCATATCGCCCAGCACTATTTTGAATTGAATTTGAATGAATTAAACCGATATTTTAAGACTTAAAATAAGCTTACTTTGCTTTAAAGCGCATATTGACAATAAACTACATCTCCCACAATGCATTTAGTTGTCACCCACAACGATAACAGTATCTCACCATGAGCAAGACATCAAGACGATTTTCAGAACTGATGGACTGTGTTTGTAAAACCTTAATCGTCACATACAGAACAAATGGATGTTAGCTTGTTGGGAGCTAACGGGGAGTTTTTCCTTGTTTTTAGCTCAGGCACAGTTAATTTCATTTCCCCGAAGACGGTCCTGAGCGTTCCTGTCGTCTCCCGAGACTCAGCCAGAACTGCCGTCTGATTTTATTATTGTTATTATTTTAATCAGTTTTTAGTTCACTAGTGTGTTTTAACTCCTTTCTCTCTCCGTTTTTCCCGCCCCTCCTCCCCCTCTGTCGTCTTCCTCAGCCGTGTCGTGTTGCCGGTCTCTGTGGAAGAGGTGAGTACCGTTACCTTTTCTTTTATATTTCAGTGTGAAATGTCCAAACAAACGTGTAATCCAGCCGCGGTTGGTTCCAGTAAAGGGTTCTGGGACAGAGCGGGCTTTGTTGTGTGGATCTGCCGCCGCCGTGACAGACTGGTGGCGGTTGGACGGAGGAGGGATGGATGGATGGATGGAGGAGGGATGGAGGGATGGATGGAGGCTGTGAGCCTTTAAAGAGAGATCTGTCGGGTTTAAATCAAGCCCAGGTCCCAGTACCGACACTAAGGAGTACGGACCTTCTGTTCAGGACCAGAACCCGTCGGGACGGGAAGACATGTTGGCATTTAACGTCACCACTGGTGATGATGGAGCTTCAGAGGGGGTGGGGGGGGGGGGGAGCTAACGGATCTGTCTGTCCGCTGCTACGTTTCATAAGTCGACTAGACAGGTTGAGCTGACGACCATGAATAGATTCAAAAGAAGGTTTTATGGACTGAATTTGTAAACATCTAAGCGCTGATCCGATAGCAGTCGATAGTTGATCACTTCAGTGGAAACTCAGTTTAGGGTCTTGGTGTAGAGGCTTGAAATGGACATTTATCTTGGCATCGATCCGTTGACCCCCTGTGCTGAAAATGTTGCTGTTTTGCTGCAAACGTGTTGTCCACTTGGTCCTCCATGAGCCTTTAACTCCCAACCAGGTAACAGCTGACCTGGGGCTGTTGTAACTCCAGGATTGTCCTTAAACCTATAAACTGGACCTCTGGTGGGACCACTGATGGGACCACTGGTTGAACCTCTGATGGGACCAATGGTGGGACCACTGATGGGACCACTGATCGGACCAATGGTTGAACCTCTGATGGGACCACTGATTGGACCAATGGTTGAACCTCTGATGGGACCACTGGTGGAACCACTGATGGGACCACTGATCGGACCAATGGTTGAACCTCTGATCGGACCACTGGTTGAACCTCTGATGGGACCACTGTTGGAACCACTGTTGGGACCACTGATCGGACCAATGGTTGAACCACTGATCGGACCAATGGTTGAACCTCTGATGGGACCACTGGTGGAAGCACTAATGGGACCACTGATTGGACCAATGGTTGAACCTCTGATGGGAGCACTGGTGGAACCACTGATGGGACCACTGATCGGACCAATGGTTGAACCTCTGATCGGACCACTGGTTGAACCTCTGATGGGACCACTGATCGGACCAATGGTTGAACCTCTGATGGGACCACTGGTGGAACCACTGATGGGACCACTGATCGGACCAATGGTTGAACCTCTGATCAGACCACTGGTTGAACCTCTGATGGGACCACTCATCGGACCACTGTTGGAACCACCGATGGGACCACTGGTGGAACCACTGATGGGACCACTGTTGGAACCACTGATGGGACCACTGGTGGAACAACCCCCTGGTCCCACCGGCCGCAGCAGCTGCTCCCGTTGTGGTCGGTGAGGGCGGTAACCACCAGAACCGCCCCCCTGCTGGATCAGTTTACAACGTACAAGAGAATTTGGTTGATCTTTCAAAATAAAACGCAGCTAGTGGACGAATGCATGTGAAACCGTTCAGAATGAGTTGGACCACATCTCAGGAGAAAAGCACCTTTAGTTTTACGCCTCCTGTCCTTTTTTGTTTTTATTTATAAGGACAACAGCAGAAATGACATATATGGAAGGAAATGACGCCAGTCCTGCATGTCGTTTCCTCAGGTTTTAATCTGAGTTTAAGCCACTTACCAAGAAAATTTGAAATGCTTATCTGGCTTATTTTTTTTTTTTTGTTAATGATCCTGCCCTCTTGAAGCGGCTTCCCTGCTTAACCTTCCTTTCCTCCCAGTTAATCAGGATTTTGTCGCTGTGGCTGAGGCTCTCCCCGTGTTCCCATTTCTCCCAGTATCAAGTAGGGCAGCTGTACTCGGTGGCTGAGGCCAGCAAAAACGAGACGGGAGGAGGAGAAGGCATCGAAGTGCTGAAGAACGAACCGTACGAGAAGGATGGGGAGAAGGGACAGTACACGCACAAAATATACCATCTAAAGAGGTGACTGTTTGTTTTGTTTCTCGCTAGCGTTAGCATGCCAGACATGAGCGGAGGTGTGAGAGGTGGAGGCTATTTATACCTGCCTGACGTAAACGGGGAGCGTATTTACCGCCGAGTTTACCTTTGTGGCGGCCGTAAATACCAGCCTCTCCACGCTGCTGGGGGGGGGGGGGGGGGGGGGCAGTTGTTCTTTATAAATAGCATTGTCATCGAGCTCAGCCGGCGCAGTTAAAGGTGTGGAAAAACAAGAACGTCTGAGTTCCAGTCTCTTAAATTAGATTTTTACAGTCTCGTTAACAGAAGAGATCGTAGGGGATATTTTTTTTTTTGCCTCGTCTCCGCGGCACAAACACCAGCTCCACATTAGAGCTGTAGCGATACACTGATCTTACAATACGTATACGGACCTAGCAATACGATATGCATCATGATACTTGGGTTACTATACGATATTATTGAGATATCACGATATATTGCGATATTCTACCCAGGTTAATATCTAAAAGTAGAGATGAAAAATCAAGTTGCTGTATATGTTCATCAGATGATATTGATCATTCAGAGGACAAATTGAGTCAAAACTATTTGCTTCAAAACAACCTATTTATTGTTTATTATTAGTGTTTTTGCACATTTAAATTTTAAACAATTTAAATGTGAAAATTAAACAATTTTCCTAAAAAATCGATATCAGGAGCTGAAAAATCGGTATATTGGGCAGCTGAAAATCGCAATATATTTCCATATCGATTTTCCCCCACATCCCTAACGATACACGATATTTGGCTAACGATACGATATATATCGATATTCATCTTAAGATACATTTATATCATTTTCTGAAAGATTTTAAAAGGACAAAGTGATTTTGGTGACATCTTGTGAGTGCTCCAATGGTTTTGTTTGAATTAATTGAACTGAATACATCAATTACACATTATATGGCTGACAGACAGCTTGTAAATGCTGGACAAAATGAATTAAAGATGTGTTGAGAAAAATAGTTTCATTTATTTAAACGTTTCTAAAGGTAAGAGCACAATGGAGAGTTAAAGTACAGCAAATGGACTTCTTTGGCAGCTTTTTTGGCTTGATACTGAACATATGAGGTAGCTACTAGCTATTCTTGATACTGAACATATGAGGTAGCTACTAGCTATTCTTGATACTGAACATATGAGGTAGCTACTAGCTATTCTTGATACTGAACATATGAGGTAGCTACTAGCTATTCTTGATACTGAACATATGAGGTAGCTACTAGCTATTCTTGATACTGAACATATGAGGTAGCTACTAGCTATTCTTGATACTGAACATATGAGGTAGCTACTAGCTATTCTTGATACTGAACATATGAGGTAGCTACTAGCTATTCTTGATACTGAACATATGAGGTAGCTACTAGCTATTCTTGATACTGAACATATGAGGTAGCTACTAGCTATTCTATTCTTGATACTGAACATATGAGGTAGCTACTAGCTATTCTTGATACTGAACATATGAGGTAGCTACTAGCTATTCTTGATACTGAACATATGAGGTAGCTACTAGCTATTCTTGATACTGAACATATGAGGTAGCTACTAGCTATTCTTGATACTGAACATATGAGGTAGCTACTAGCTATTCTTGATACTGAACATATGAGGTAGCTACTACTAGCTATTCTTGATACTGAACATATGAGGTAGCTACTAGCTATTCTTGATACTGAACATATGAGGTAGCTACTAGCTATTCTTGATACTGAACATATGAGGTAGCTACTAGCTATTCTTGATACTGAACATATGAGGTAGCTACTAGCTATTCTTGATACTGAACATATGAGGTAGCTACTAGCTATTCTTGATACTGAACATATGAGGTAGCTACTAGCTATTCTTGATATCTGAACATATGAGGTAGCTACTAGCTATTCTTGATACTGAACATATGAGGTAGCTACTAGCTATTCTTGATACTGAACATATGAGGTAGCTACTAGCTATTCTTGATACTGAACATATGAGGTAGCTACTAGCTATTCTTGATACTGAACATATGAGGTAGCTACTAGCTATTCTTGATGCTGAACATAGGTAGCTACTAGCTATTCTTGATACTGAACATATGAGGTAGCTACTAGCTATTCTTGATACTGAACATATGAGGTAGCTACTAGCTATTCTTGATACTGAACATATGAGGTAGCTACTAGCTATTCTTGATACTGAACATATGAGGTAGCTACTAGCCCTTCTTGATACTGAACATATGAGGTAAGCTACTAGCTATTCTTGATACTGAACATATGAGGTAGCTACTAGCCATTCTTGATACTGAACATATGAGGTAGCTACTAGCTATTCTTGATACTGAACATATGAGGTAGCTACTAGCCATTCTTGATACTGAACATATGAGGTAGCTACTAGCTATTCTTGATACTGAACATATGAGGTAGCTACTAGCTATTCATGATGCTGAACATATGAGGTAGCTACTAGCTATTCTTGATACTGAACATGTGAGGTAGCTACTAGCTATTCTTGATACTGAACATGTGAGGTAGCTACTAGCTATTCTTGATACTGAACATGTGAGGTAGCTACTAGCCATTCTAGCCACCAGGTTAAGTAAAAACGAACCATGGCAGCCAATAATTCAAGTCTATTGGAGCAACATTTTAGCCACCTTAAAACTGCAGCTTTCTCAGCAGAGTAGCTGACTGACTTCAAAACCCCTGCAGGACACGGGCGTTTTGAAAGAAGCTTAGAATATCGATACCCGCTGCTGAAATACTCTCTGGGAAAATAAAATATTGATATATATCGCAGAATCTGTAAAATTGCTCAGCGTCCTGCTTTTTTTTTTTTTTATAAAGAGGTCACATCGCGCTCATTTCCAGGCATCTCGTTTAAATGTCTTTGCAGAGGCTCTGCACCCAGCGAAACATCCCAAAAAAAAAAAAAAAAAAAAGCCAAAATAATTTCAGACTGAGACCAACAATTATGAGCAGAGACATTTCTGGGAAATGAGAGGCTCCTTCTTCAGAGCTCAGATGTTTTCAGGTCGGTCGCTGCCTCCAGACGTCTGGAGGTTGTCCAGAGACCCTGAAACAGAGCCAGCTCTACTGTAACGAACGTGCACCTTTAATATCGAGCCTCCGCTCACGTACAAGATTTGAAAATGTGTTCGTTCCTCTGAAGGTTGTCTTGTTTTTTGTCATCTTGTTTCCCAACACAGTAAAGTCCCGGGGTACGTGAAGATGATCGCACCAGAGGGAGCGTTAGTTTTTCACGAAAAGGCCTGGAACGCTTACCCATACTGCCGCACCAGTAAGTTCACACTCGACAGGTCGGTTTCTGTTTCCCTTCACGCTCGGATGAATCGACTGATGTGAAAGCTGTCTCAGCCAATGTTAATGATGTTGTGAAATGAAAGTTCTGACTTTTAACTGTGTTTTTGTCTTTCTCTCTTTCCCTCGTCCTCCTTCCTCTCCAGTTGTGACGGTGAGTTATCGGACTTTTTAAAGCTTGTTCACTGTATAAATTTATTTCTGATCCTAAACGTGACGTTAGATCAGAGTAGACCTACGGTAGATTCCTGAACATCCAGCTGGTGTTCCCTCCTGCAGATTACTTGGAGCTACCAGATGGTTTTAGCGTGTTGGAAGGAGGAAACCATTCGGACCGAAACTTAAACGCCCTGCGGACCTTTAACCCGCCCGTCAAGCCTTACATGGGGCTGGTTCCCCTCCCATTCACAGCTGTTTTCCACCGGTACAGAACGTACCAAAGCAACCGCAGCTTGATGCTTTACGTGATGACTAGAACAGGAGCATCTCAAGAGCCACGATCCAGAGCCGCCAGGAAGGCTCCAGCATCGCCACTGATCACTGTTAACTAGGGGTGTAAAAAAAAATTGATTTGGCAATATATCGCGATTTTCGGCCGCCCAATATAATATCGATTTTTCAGCTCCTAATATCGATTTTTTTTTTTAAGGAAAATTGTTTAATTTTCACATGTGCAAAAACACTAATAATAAACAACAATTAGGTTGTTTTGAAGCAAATAGTTTTGACTAAATTTTTCCTCTGAATGATCAATATCATCTGATGAACATATACAGTAACCTGGTTTTTCATTTCTACTTTTAATTTCGATATTAACTGGGTCAAATATCACAATAATCGTGATATATTGAGATATATTACAATATATTGTGATATATATCACGATATATTGTGATATTGTATTGTGTCCCAAGTATCATGATACATATCGTATTGCGAGGTCCTTGCCAATACTTGCCCCTCTGTTTGTACTGTGAACTGGGTTTGATGCAGGTATACAACAAAACGATATTTTATGGTATACATGATCACGATATCACATATGTTTTGATCCAATATATATGTTATATACATGGATGTATTGTGATGTACGTGTGTCCCAAGTATCATAATACATATCGTATTGCGAGGTCCTTGCCAATACTCACCCCTACTGTTAACAGGTTGTCCTGGGTTTGATGCAGGTGACATGATACGATATCACAATACGATATCATGATATATCGTGATATTGTGGTACCGTGTCCCAAGTATCATAATACATATCGTATTGCGAGGTCCTTGCCAATACTTGCCCCTACTGTTAACAGGTTGTCCTGGGTTTGATGCAGGTGACACGATACGATATCACGATGTATCGTGATATATCACGATATATCGTGATATTGTGGTATTGTGTCCCAAGTATCATGATACATACCGTATTGCGAGGTCCTTGCCAAAACTCACCCTTACTGTTAACAGGTTGTCCTGGGTTTGATGCAGGTGACACGATACGATATCACAATATATCATGATATTGTGATATCGTATCATGATACATATCGTATTGCGAGGTCCTTGCCAATACTTGCCCCTACTGTTAACAGGTTGTCCTGGGTTTGATGCAGGTGACACGATACGATATCACGATGTATCGTGATATATCACGATATATCGTGATATTTTGGTATTGTGTCCCAAGTATCATGATACATACCGTATTGCGAGGTCCTTGCCAAAACTCACCCTTACTGTTAACAGGTTGTCCTGGGTTTGATGCAGGTGACACGATACGATATCACAATATATCATGATATTGTGATATCGTATCATGATACATATCGTATTGCGAGGTCCTTGCCAATACTCACCCCTACTGTTAACTGGTTGAACTGGGTTTAACGCAGGTCTACTGACATGGGCCTTCTGCACGTTCACGCTCGGATCAGTCGGCGCCGGGGTCGTGCGTGATTTCTCTGCCTGGTTGTGGCCCGGTCTGACTTTATTATCCCTCCTCTTTTTTCAGAACGAGTACATGAAGGACGACTTCATGATAAAGATCGAGACGTGGCACAAACCTGACATGGGAACGGTAGAAAACGTAAGTGAGCCGAGGACACGGAGACAATATTCCAGATGTTTAGCAGCGTTTCTTCCTTTTCTCAGACTGTTAAGTGTACTGAACTACATTTCCCATAATGCAACAGGAGAGCAGGCTTTTATTATTATTCCATGTGTGGCTCAGTTTAAAGGCTTTTTTGTTAAAGTAAGTTTGTATCAGACCGAACAGACCAACGGCCTGGTTAGAGGACATTCATGTGGACAGATGTTGGTCTGCTGCTCTGGTGAACCGGTGTGTGTTCTGTTGGTACCAGGTCCATGACCTGGACGAGCAGACATGGAGGACGGTGGAGGT
This sequence comes from Hirundichthys speculiger, assembly GCA_018398805.1. Taxonomy (NCBI): domain Eukaryota; kingdom Metazoa; phylum Chordata; class Actinopteri; order Beloniformes; family Exocoetidae; genus Hirundichthys; species Hirundichthys speculiger. Next base: position 157,024 of record JAGFBZ010000949.1, read on the forward strand.
GGTCCCCATAGACATTTCAAACAGAGACGAAGTGGCCCCTGGGGTGAGTTGACGTGGTACTTGATCTTTCCTGACCAGAGCTCCCAGCGCTGGTTTCTGACACCAGAGAGGGACTCAAACTGGTCAAACTGGATGTAGCGTTCATCCAGTTATCTCTCTGATAAAGTCTCCATGACGCTGACGTGAAATATGGAGCAGATACGTGGAGATGATCGCAGCAATGCGTCAGTGATGCTTCAATATAAATGAATTTGAAAGCATTTTTTTTAAACTTCAGGCCTCTGTTGAAAAGGTGAATAACAGCTTTGATGGCTGATGATTGTAAGACAGGAAAAGGATAAAACGTAGCTTTGTTTTTATTACATCCCTGCTGTTCAGATCAGATCTATTTTAATCAAATTACTTAAAAATGTATCGTTCCATATTTCAGTTCACCTTATTTTTTAACTCCTTTTTTTAAAAAAGAAAATTCACATTTGTGTTTACACATTATTTTATTATTTTGTTTTTAATATATATATATATTTTTTTTTTTTATCTTTTATTTGATTTTTTTAAGTTTTATAGAAAAGAAAATGTGAATATTTCTTTAATTTTTTTGTTTTATTTAAATGTGTTTTTAGTTTTTATTGAAAAGAAGGTTACATTTTAATTTTTTATTTTTATTTTTAAATTTATTTTTAATTTTATTGAAAAGAAAGTTGCATTTTAATTTTTTTATATATATTTCTTTAATTCTCATCTTAATTTTTTTTTTTAATTTCATTGAAAATAAATTTACATTTTTATTTTTTAATATATATTTCTTTAACTTTAATGTTTTATTAAAATTTATTTTTAATTGTATTGAAAAGAAATTTACATTTGATTTTATTTTTAATATATATTTCTTTATTTTTTTTATCTTTTATTTAAATTTATTTTTCATTGAAAATAATTTATTTTTAATATATATTTCTTTAATTTTTAACTTTTATATAAATGTATTTTTAACTTTATTGAAAAGAAAACTTACATTTTATTTATTTCTTTTATGATGATTTGATTTTCCTCCATGAATAAAGCAGTCTAATCTAACAAATCATCGACAAATCAGGAGACTCAAACTAAATATATGAAATGAGAATTGATTAATTTGCTTTGATTTCTTTATATTATGGGGGTTTTGGCCGGTTCTGACCCGTGTCAGACCGTTAAACAGCGTTCCAGCCTCCTCCTCATCAGTAAGTCGTAAACCAGCGTGCTGGTGATAATTTAAGATCTAACAGGATTCATTAAGACGTTTCCGTCCAGGTGGGTCACACTTGCCCCCGACTTTCTTACTAAAGCTCCTGTACAATAACGAGTTAAGAGGATCAGGCTAAAGCTGAAGGTCCATCTGCTTCCAGAGCTGATGGATTAAACAGCACAGCGAGCTGTGAGCTTGAAGGGGGGATTCGGGGTCAGGCGGTGGAAAAGTCACGCTGATTATTCTCCGGAGGTTTTATCGCCCCCTGGTTGATGAACAGGTGTCTTCATGTCTTCCGTTCTGTTTCAGGACTACAAGCCAGAAGAAGATCCCGCTCTCTTCCACTCCCCCAAGACGGGCAGAGGACCGCTGGGCCCCGAATGGAAGGTGCCAGAAACGAGCGCAGACCTCCGTCGCCTCCATCATTGACCCTTCCAGAGCCGTGAACAATCGCCGACTCATTTCCTTTTTTTTTCACAGAACGAGCTGAAGACAGACTGTCCCTACATGTGTGCGTACAAACTGGTCACCGTCAAGTTCAGGTGGTGGGGTCTGCAGACCAAGGTGGAGAACTTCATCCACAGGGTAACATCTTCTCGTTTTTCTCTAAACTTTATCTTTTTAGTCTCCGTGAGATGTTTTTTTCCTGTGTAGCAGTACCGCCTCTGACCACACGGGGGCGCATAGCCGCGCTGTTTTGACAGCGCCGGTCAAGGTTATTATCGTTAACGAGAACGAACGAAATAACGAAAAATGGAATTTAAAAAACATTTTCGTTAACTGAAATAAAAAAATATAAATATAAAATATAATATAAATATAAAATAAAAAAAATGAGTTTTTTTTAAAACGATAACGAACTGAAACTGTATTATGTGTTTATAAAACAAACTAAAATTAACTATAATAATATCAAGAACGTCCTTCGTTTTTGCATTTTGTAATTTTATTTCCTCATAAACATTTGAAATCTATTAACTTCGCTCCGCCGTACAACAACAACCGCAAAAAAAAAAAAAAAAAAAAAGTGATCAGCCGTGATGCTGCGGCAAAATTTGGTAGAAAGCGTCTCAGTCCTATTTGGGATTTCTTTGACTATAACTGTGTTAACGATAAAAATAAGTGTCTTGTTGTAGAAGCAGGTGATACAATGTGTGGAATACTAACCAAGACTAGCTGGATAAGCTAGCCTAAGCTAGCCCCCTGGAAAGAAGGCTAACCAAGACTAGCTAGATAAGTTATCCTAAGCTAGCCCCCTGGAAAGAAGGCTAACCAAGACTAGCTGGATTAGTTAGCCTAAGCTAGCCCCCTGGAAAGAAGGCTAACCAAGACTAGCTGGATAAGATAGCCTAAGCTAACCCCCTGGAAAGAAGGCTAACCAAGACTAGCTGGATAAGCTAGCCTAAGCTAGCCCCCTGGAAAGAAAGCTAACCAAGACTAGCTGGATTAGTTAGCCTAAGCTAGCCCCCTGGAAAGAAGGCTAACCAAGACTAGCTGGATAAGATAGCCTAAGCTAGCCCCCTGGAAAGAAGGCTAACCAAGACTAGCTGGATAAGCTAGCCTAAGCTAGCCCCCTGGAAAGAAGGCTAACCGAGACTAGCTAGCCCAAGGATAAGCTAGCCTAAGCTAGCCCCCTGGAAAGAAGGCTAACCAAGACTAGCTGGATAAGCTAGCCTAAGCTAGCCCCCCTGGAAAGGAAGGCTAACCAATACTAGCTGGATAAGCTAGCCCCCTGGAAAGAAGGCTAACCAAGACTAGCTGGATTAGTTAGCCCAAGCTAGCCCCCTGGAAAGAAGGCTAACCAAGACTAGCTGGATAAGATAGCCTAAGCTAGCCCCCTGGAAAGAAGGCTAACCAAGACTAGCTGGATAAGCTAGCCTAAGCTAGCCCCTGGAAAAAAGGCTAACCAAGACTAGCTGGATAAGCTAGGCTAAGCTTGCCCCCTGGAAAGAAGGCTAACCAAGACTAGCTGGATAAGCTAGGCTAAGCTAGCCCCCTGGAAAGAAGGCTAACCAAGACTAGCTGGATAAGCTAGCCTAAGCTAGCCACCTGGAAAGAAGGCTAACCAAGACTAGCTGGATAAGTTAGCCTAAGCTAGTCCCCTGGAAAGAAGGCTAACAAAGACTAGCTGGATAAGCCAGCCTAAGCTAGCCCCCCTAGAAGCTACAGCTGCAGGCCAGTCAGCGTTGGGAAGGAACAGGAGAAAACAGCAACTATAATGGACTGTTTCCATGGAGACCAGATAGCTGCTGGTCAGTAAATACGCAGGAACACCACAAGAGGGAAGACGCATTGATAAATATGTTTATTGAGACCAGAATGTAAACACGACTATGTGAGTCGATAGCCTTCAAAAAGTTCAGTGCTTCACTCCAACCAAAATTACAACCCTAATTTACAAAATAAAACTAACACTGAAACTAATAAAAACTAAACTAAAACTAAGTATTTCAAAACAAAAACGAATAAAAACTAGCAAAACTGCTCTAAAAACGAATTAAAACTAACTGAATTTGGAAAAACTAAACTAAAACTATTTCAAAACAAAAACGAATAAAAACTAGCAAAACTGCTCTAATAACGAATTAAAACTAACTGAATTTGGAAAAACTAAACTAAAACTAAATATTTCAAAACAAAAACGAATAAAAACTAGCAAAACTGCTCTAATAACGAATTAAAACTGAGTTTGGAAAAACTAAACTAAAACTATTTCAAAACAAAAACGAATAAAAACTAGCAAAACTGCTCTAATAACGAATTAAAACTAACTGAATTTGGAAAAACTAAACTAAAACTAAGTATTTCAAAACAAAAACGAATAAAAACTAGCAAAGCTGCTCTAAAAACTAATTAAAGCTAACTGAATTTGGAAAAACTAAACTAAAACCTAAAGCTAATGGAAACCCCAAAACTATTATAACCTGGTTCTGGTCCGGGCTGACACCTGAACTCTTTTCTCTCTGTGGGTGGTGATACGCTGCCCCCGTGTGGTCAGCAGTGGTATTGCTACATGGAACCTGACTTCTGTTCTTCCTCTTGACAGCAAGAAAAACGCATTTTCACCAACTTCCACCGCCAGCTGTTCTGCTGGATCGACAAATGGGTGGCGTTGACCATGGAGGACATCAGGCGGATGGAGGAGGAGACCCAGAAGGAGCTCGAGGAGGTAATCAGCTCGGCGGGAAAACGTGCTGTGATTTATTCAAGCTCACGTGGTCCGGTCTGAGATCTTCTTTGAGCAGACTGCAGAAGACGCCGCTGCACCCTCAGCTGACCTCTGACCTCTAACCCCGGTTTACTCCTGAATCTCACCCCAGATGCGTCAGAAGGGCGACGTACGAGGCACCTCTGCGACGGACGAGTAGAGGCCCGTCGCTGTAGATCAGACACTAGAGGCAGGCTGAGTAAGTTCCCGCCCAGCTGGGCCGGCGCCGCTGCACGGACCGTCCTCCACGCTGCCGCGCAGCACGTCTCATCTGTGTTGCATGGCAGCTTTTTCATTCCTGCATCTTCATCTCACTCTGACCTGCTTTAATCATCTCGTTTGGACCCTGTTCTTCATCAGTGGATCAACTGAGCCAGAACGACCTCGTAGCACCTGGTTGATGAGGAGGAGGATCAAGCGTCCATAAAGAAGTGTTAATGGTAGCGGTGCACGATAACTATCGACCCGATAACGATATAACTCCGATATCATGACGAATATTCCCGATAACATTTATATTTTTGTCAACACAGCAGTGTCTCGCTCCCTCTGAGCCTTGAATGACCAGCAGTGAACGTTATGTTCAAGTGACGTCGGCATAATCAGAAAAAATGATTACTCAGTCAAAGAAAATTTCAAGAATACCCCCTCATGCCCAGAAAACAACTCGTTAACTCGGTCATAATTTTAGTAGATTGCTGACTTTAATTGATATTCGCAGTATTTTCCCCTCATGTTACACATAAAAAAAAAATAGAAAAAAATAGAAAAGGCTGAAAGAACGACTAGCAAACGAGGGAACGGAGCGTGGGAATTTACATTACACCTTGAATGCAGCCTGCAGCACAGCGCTGATCACAACAAACATGGCGGCGTGGAACTTCGTCAAAGTTTCAGAAGAAGATAGTTTGGTGGTTATTTGTGACGAATCCTCCGATCAGCCACCTACAACATAACAATCGCTTCCATGGAGTTTTGAAATTGCGCTAACACGAGCTAATGCTAACATGCCTTAGCGAATTCTACGAGGAGGGAAACACAAGCTTTAATACGTCAATACCGATCAGCCACCTACAACATAACATTCGCTTCCATGGAGTTTTGAAATCGCACTAACGCGAGCTAACGCTAACGTGCGTTAGCGAATTCTATGAGGAGGGAAGCACAAGCTTTAATACGTCAATACCGATCAGCCACCTACAACATAACAATCGCTTCCATGGAGTTTTGAAATTGCACTAACACGAGCTAATGCTAATGTGCGTTAGCGAATTCTACGAGGAGGGAAGCACAAGCTTTAATACGTCAATACCGATCAGCCACCTACAACATAACAATCGCTTCCATGGAGTTTTGAAATCGCGCTAACGTGAGCTAATGCTAACATGCCTTAGCGAATTCTACGAGGAGGGAAGCACAAGCTTTAATACGTAAAACCTGATCAGCCACCTACAACATAACAATCACTTCCATGGAGTTTTGAAATCGCGCTAACGCGAGCTAACGTGCGTTAGTGAATTCTATGAGGAGGGAAGCACAAGCTTTAATTCGTCAATACTGATCAGCCACCTACAACATAACAATCGCTTCCATGGAGTTTTGTAATCGCGCTAACGCGAGCTAATGCTAACATGCGTTAGCGAATTCTACGAGGAGGGAAACACAAGCTTTAATACGTCAAACCCGATCGGCCACCTACAACATAACAATCGCTTCCATGGAGTTTTGAAATCACGCTAACGCTAACATGCCTTTGCGAATTCTACGAGGAGGGAAGCACAAGCTTTAATACGTCAATACGATCAGCCACCTACAACATAACAATCGCTTCCATGGAGTTTTGAAATCGCGCTAACGCGAGCTAACGCTAACGTGCGTTAGCGAATTCTATGAGGAGGGAAGCACAAGCTTTAATACGTCAATACCAATCAGCCACCTACAACATAACAATCGCTTCCATGGAGTTTTGAAATTGCGCTAACACGAGCTAATGCTAATGTGCGTTAGCGAATTCTACGAGGAGGGAAGCACAAGCTTTAATACGTCAAACCCGATCAGCCACCTACAACATAACAATCGCTTCCATGGAGTTTTGAAATTGCACTAACGCGAGCTAACGCTAACGTGCGTTAGCGAATTCTATGAGGAGGGAAGCACAAGCTTTAATACGTAAAACCTGATCAGCCACCTACAACATAACAATCGCTTCCATGGAGTTTTGAAATTGCGCTAACACGAGCTAATGCTAATGTGCGTTAGCGAATTCTACGAGTAGGGCAGCACAAGCTTTAATACGTCAAACTCGATCGGCCACCTACAACATAACAATCACTTCCATGGAGTTTTGAAATCGCGCTAACGTGAGCTAATGCTAACATGCCTTAGCGAATTCTACGAGGAGGGAAGCATAAGCTTTAATACGTCAATACCGATCAGCCACCTACAACATAACAATCGCTTCCATGGAGTTTTGAAATCGCGCTAACGCGAGCTAACGCTAACGCGAGCTAACGCTAACGTGCGTTAGCGAATTCTATGAGGAGGGAAGCACAAGCTTTAATACGTAAAACCTGATCAGCCACCTACAACATAACAATCACTTCCATGGAGTTTTGAAATTGCGCTAACGCGAGCTAATGCTAACGTGCGCAAGCCAGCAGCAGTCTCCCCTCCCCTCTCCTCTCCTCTCATCTAAAGCTTCTATGAGATTAAAAAAAAAATTATCCCTTCACGTAAAGTCGTCAGAGATCCCTCCGGATCACAAACGAGCTTCGCCGGTTTGCTGAGAAGCTTCTTTTCGTCCGTCTCCTCAGCTCAGACAGAATTAACACTTTAAGACGTGAAACCTGGAACTCCTGTAAACGTCTAATCCTCTGCAGAGCCTTTTTTTTTTTTTTTTTTTAAAGTTTGTAAACGCACGGAGCCGAGACATTCAGAGTCCAGATGTGGTGGTGGGACGTTCAGAGTCCAGACGTGGTGGTCGTCTGGTCTGAAACGCTGTCAGTGATCCAGAAGAACAGGATCGTGCCTCATCTACTCACCCTTCCTCTCTCATTTTAACACTTTCTTCCAGCTCTTTCATCACTTTGTTCCTCAGAACTGCTCTGTCTGCTTCCCTCATCATGTTTCTGAGACGCATGAATGATGATGTCACCTGAAATGTCTCCTTTTATGTGCAGAATCACTGTTTTAAACCAAACAGGACGTCTGCAGGTCTCCAGGAGTCTTAAAGCCTCACATTTGAAATCCAGTCGTCTTATTGGCTAATCTTTCCATCACTTATCTGCCTATTATTATTATTATTATTATTATTATTATTATTATTATTATTACCTTTATTTAAACTCGGAAATACATTGAGATTTTTTGATCTTTGCCTGCATTGAGTACCAGTTTATGATTATTGAGTGCAACTTGGAGATCAGAAAAGCAGCGTTGGAGGGAATTTATGGCTGAACAAAACAAAACGGTGTCATCTGCATAAAGATGAATGTTACACCCAGTGACAGCTGAGGTTATATCACTGATGTAAATCGAAAACAGAATGGGCCCTAAAATTGAGCCTTGTGGCACACCTTTTGCTAATTGGACATACAGTGGTACCTCTACTTACAAAATTAATTTGGTTCTGGAAGTAGTTTCGTAACCTGAAACTTTTGTAAGTAGAGACGCGTTTTCCATGTAAATGCCCTAATCCGTTCCAACTCCCCCAAAGTTCGAACATAATTGTTTTTATAAATTATAAATAATACATGAAGTGACATAAAAACTGTAAGAAAACACATGTTAGAACTAGAAAAGCACTCGGAGACGCCGGCAAAAACATAACCTCCTTGGCGGAGGTAAAAATTGTTGGTTTACCTGGTTGCTGGGTTATGCTTATATAGACAAGGGGCCCTCCTAGCCATTGGGATGCCAAGAAGATGCTAAGCGATAGCCAATGGCAGAGCAGCTCGGACGCACCGCCTTCAAATTGAGATACAGAGCCGACAGCTATATTTACGTTCAGTAAACTCTGGGAGCTGAGAG
>JAGFBZ010000950.1:0-42997 GCA_018398805.1 Hirundichthys speculiger
GAGGAACGAGTCCACATGAGGGAGGGGACGAGTGGCAGTCAGACAGGAGGGACGAGTGGAGGAGGAACGAGTCCACAGACGGAGGAACGAGTCCACATAGGGAGGGACGAGTCCACAGACGGAGGAACGAGTCCTCAGATGGAGGAACGAGTCCACAGACGGAGGAACGAGTCCTCAGATGGAGGAACGAGTCCACAGACGGAGGAACGAGTCCTCAGATGGAGGAACCAGTCCACATAGGGAGGGACGAGTCCACAGACGGAGGAATGAGTCCTCAGATGGAGGAACCAGTCCACAGACGGAGGAACGAGTCCTCAGATGGAGGAACGAGTCCACAGACGGAGGAACGAGTCCACAGACGGAGGAACGAGTCCTCAGATGGAGGAACGAGTCCACAGACGGAGGGACGGTCCACAGATGGAGACAGGGACGATCCACAGATGGAGGAACGAGTCACATAGGGAGGACGGTGCACATACGGAGGGACGAGTGCACAGACGGAGGAACGAGACGAGGGGGAGGGACGAGTCCACAGACGGAGGAACGAGTCCTCAGATGGAGGAACGAGTCCTCAGATGGAGGGACGAGTCCACAGATGGAGGAACGAGTCCACATAGGGAGGGACGAGGGCACAGACGGAGGGACGAGTGCACAGACGGAGGAACGAGTCCACAGACGGAGGAACGAGTCCTCAGATGGAGGAACCAGTCCACATAGGGAGGGACGAGTCCACAGACGGAGGAACGAGTCCTCAGATGGAGGAACCAGTCCACAGAGGGAAAGGAGGGACGAGTCCACAGACGGGACTACGACGGAAACGAGTCCACAGATGGAGGAACAAGTCCACAGATGGAGTAACGGGTCCACAGATGGACGAATGGTTACACAGATGTGTCCTTGAACAGCTGCTGCTGGAAGGGGCTCATCAACGGTTCAATAAATCACCTGATTATCAAAACTGATTTTTTCCAGATGCAACTAAACTTATATTCCATGGAATACGGTATTACTTGCATTTATTAATCATAAAATTGCAACTATTTGTCTTTTAAAACAATTCTGCAATATCTGACTTTTTGTCTTAAAAATCTCAATTTTGAAAGATCTACGATTTTTATTCTAGATCCATAACTTTTTTTTTTGGTAAATTTTTTTTATTATAAAAATCATTAATTTCACATAATCAGGACTTGATTATGGGTCAGTACTAGGGTCCAGGACTTGATTCTGGGTCAGTACTAGGGTCCAGGACTTGATTCTGGGTCAGTACTTGGGTCCAGGAGTTGATTCTGGGTCAGTACTAGGGTCCAGGACTTGATTCTGGGTCAGTACATGGGTTCAGAACATGATTCTGGGTCAGTACTTGGGTCCAGGACTTGATTCTGTGTCAGTACTTGGGTTCAGAACTTGATTCTGGGTCAGTACTTGGGTTTAGAACTTGATTCTGAGTCAGTACTTGAGTTCAGAACTTGATTCTGGGTCAGTACTTGGGTTTAGACTTGATCTGGGTCAGTACTTGGTTTAGAACTTGATTCTGAGTCAGTACTTGAGTTCAGAACTTGATTCTGGGTCAGTACTGGGTTTAGAACTTGATCTGGGTCAGTACTGGTTTAGAACTTGATTCTGAGTCATACTTGGTTTAGAACTGATTCTGGGTCAGTACTTGGGTTTAGAACTTGATTCTGGGTCAGTACTTGGGTTTAGAACTTGATTCTGAGTCAGTACTTGAGTTCAGAACTTGATTCTGGGTCAGTACTTGGGTTTAGAACTTGATTCTGAGTCAGTACTTGAGTTCAGAACTTGATTCTGGGTCAGTACTTGGGTCCAGGACTTGATTCTGGGTCAGTACTAGGGTTCCAGACTGATTTATGGGTCAGTACTTGGGGGTCCAGACTTGATTCTGGGTCAGTACTGGGTCCAGGAGTTGATTGAGGTCAGGGTAGTACTTGGGTCAGAACTTGATTCTGGGTCAGTACTTGGGTCCAGGACTTGATTCTGGGTCAGTACTTGGGTTCAGAACTTGATTCTGGGTCAGTACTTGGGTTAGAACTTGATTCTGGTCAGTACTTGGTCAGAACTTGATTCTGGGTCAGACTTGGGTTTAGAACTTGATTCTGGGTCAGTACTTGGGTTTAGAACTTGATTCTGAGTCAGTACTTGAGTTCAGAACTTGATTCTGGGTCAGTACTTGGGTTTAGAACTTGATTCTGGGTCAGTACTTGGGTTTAGAACTTGATTCTGAGTCAGTACTTGAGTTCAGAACTTGATTCTGGGTCAGTACTTGGGTTTAGAACTTGATTCTGGGTCAGTACTTGGGTTTAGAACTGATTCTGAGTCAGTACTGAGTTCAGAACTTGATTCTGGGTCAGTTACTTGGGTTTAGAACTTGATTCTGAGTCAGTACTTGAGTTCAGAACTTGATTCTGGGTCAGTACTTGGGTCCAGGACTTGATTCTGGGTCAGTACTAGGGTCCAGAACTTGATTCTGGGTCAATACTTGGGTTCAGAACTTGATTCTGGGTCAGTACTAGGGTCCAGAACTTGATTCTGGGTCAATACTAGGGTCTAGAACTTGATTCTGGGTCAGTACTTGGGTCCAGGACTTGATTCTGGGTCAGTACTTGGGTCCAGGACTTGATTCCGGGTCAGAATGGCAGTACTGATTGTGGGTCGGTGTTAATCATAGCCTGAATCTCTGGTGCCCCCCAACTCTTTTCTTCTCACCAGTCCACTCCCACCCCTCAGTCTCTGGGGAGCCCCCACCCTCCTCCAGGCCCCGCCCTCCCCAGTGACCCCGGTGGCCCTGGTGGCCCCGGTGGCTCGGTTCTTTGTGGTGGTGTGGGAATGTGTCTCCTTCAAGGAGCAGCTGGATACTGAAGGACAAAAGACTATATTTGAAGGAAGCTCAAACAGACTGAAGACGAGTCTTTTAAAGCAACAGTTTCCACGTAAATGAACTTCATCTTCATAAATGAAAACACATTTATTTCTAATTTAATTTGTCCATTTTTAAACTGGTTATTAAAGATAATTACAGCTGCTGTCTGTGTGTCAGACGTCAGGAATGAAGCCTCCTCTGATGGACGTCTCCAGCTGCTGCACACCATCAAACATCTGTCGCCATGGAAACGGCTCTGATTACTAACGTGGAAATAAACATGTTCAGTTCGGTAAAACCACCACCCAGAGTTCAGGAGAAACATCTCCGTGGTCCTGGTCCATGATGGTCCAGAACATGTCAAACTCCATGTAGGATAGGAACTCTGACCTGATCGCTAGAACCAGAACCAGAACCAGAACCTGATCAACTCACACTGTCATCTCATAAAGAGATCACTGCAGACACAGCTGTGTGCTGGAGGACACGTCTGTCCTGGACGACACGTCTGCGCTGAAGGACACGTCTGCGCTGGAGGACACGTCTGCGCTGGAGGACACGTCTGCGCTGGACGACATGTCTGCGCTGAAGGACATGTCTCTCCTGGACGACACGTCTGCGCTGAAGGACACGTCTGCGCTGAAGGACATGTCTCTCCTGGACAACACGTCTGCACTGGACGACACGTCTGCGCTGGACGACACGTCTGCGCTGGACGACACGTCTGCGCTGGACGACACGTCTGCGCTGGACGACACGTCTGCGCTGAAGGACACGTCTGCGCTGAAGGACATGTCTCTCCTGGACAACACGTCTGCACTGGACGACACGTCTGCACTGGACGACACGTCTGCGCTGGACGACACGTCTGCGCTGGACGACACGTCTGCGCTGGACGACACGTCTGCGCTGGACGACACGTCTGCGCTGGACGACACGTCTGCGCTGAAGGACACGTCTGCGCTGAAGGACACGTCTCTCCTGGACGACACGTCTGCGCTGGACGACACGTCTGCGCTGGACGACACGTCTGCGCTGGAGGACACGTCTGCCCTGGAGGACACGTCTGCCCTGGAGGACACGTCTGCGCTGGACGACACGTCTGCGCTGGACGACACGTTCTGTCCTGAAGGACACGTCTGCGCTGGACGACACGTCTGCGCTGGACGACACGTCTGCGCTGGAGGACACGTCTGCGCTGGAGGACACGTCTGCGCTCTGGCTGGACACGTCTGCGCTGAACACGGACGATGTCTGTCCCTGACGACACGTCTGCGCTGGACGACACGTCTGCGCTGGACGACACGTCTGCGCTGGACGGACGTCTGCCTGGCGACACGTCTGCCCTGGAGGACACGTCTTGCCTGGACGACACGTCTGCGCTGGACGACACGTCTGCGCTGGACGACACGTCTGTGCTGGACGACACGTCTGCGCTGGAGGACACGTCTGCGCTGGAGGACACGTCTGCGCTGGACGACACGTCTGCGCTGGACGACACGTCTGCGCTGAAGGACACGTCTGCGCTGAAGGACACGTCTGTCCTGGACGACACGTCGGCGCTGGACGACACGTGACACGTCTGCGCTGGAGGACACATCTGTCCTGGACAACACGTCTGCGCTGGACGACATGTGACACGTCTGCGCTGGAGGACACATCTGTCCTGGACAACACGTCTGCGCTGGACGACATGTGACACGTCTGCGCTGGAGGACACATCTGTCCTGGACAACACGTCTGCGCTGGACGACACGTCTGCGCTGGACGACACGTCTGCGCTGGACGACACGTGACACGTCTGCGCTGGACGACACATCTGTCCTGGACGACACGTCTGCGCTGGAGGACACGTCTGCCCTGGACGACACATCTGCGCTGGACGACACGTCTGTCCTGGACGACACGTCTGCGCAGGACGACACGTCTGCGCTGGACGACACGTCTGCGCAGGACAACACGTCTGTCCTGGACGACACGTCTGCCCTGGACGACACGTCTGCGCAGGACGACACGTCTGCGCTGGACGACACGTCTGCGCTGAAGGACACGTCTGCGCTGGACGACACGTCTGCGCTGGACGACACGTCTGTCCTGGACGACACGTCTGCGCTGAAGGACATGTCTGTCCTGGACGACACGTCTGCGCTGGACGACACGTCTGTCCTGGACGACACGTCTGTCCTGGATGACACGTCTGCGCTGGACGACACGTCTGTCCTGGACGACACGTCTGTCCTGGACGACACGTCTGTCCTGGATCCTGTCCTGGAGGATCCAGATGGTCCTCATCAGTAGATCTTAACCTCCCAGACAGATTTCTACCAAACGGACCACATCTGTCCGTCCAGACAGAAGTCCTGGACCCTGGTCAGTCCCAGAGACCTGGACACACATCCGTCCCAGACTGTAGTAGCAGGTTGTCTTCTTTACATCTTCTTTAAAGAAGCAGACACCTTAAATTCTACCTGGACTACCTGAAACTGTTCTGAGTTTGAACCTGGTAGCGGGGCGGGGCCTAAAGAAGATACATACGATGGACTGTTTACTGAAAGGCCGTCTACGACCAGAGGATTCAGGTTAGGGGTTATAACTCCACCAGTAGAGCCGCAGGACCGTTTCTCCTCTGTGTAGGGTTAGCTGGGTTAGTTAGCAGGGCTAGAATTAGCAGGGTTAGGGTTAGCGGGGTTAGAGTTAGCAGGGTTAGAGTTAGCAGGGTTAGGAGAGTTAGAGTTAGCAGGGTTAGGGTTAGCGGGGTTAGAGTTAGCAGGGTTAGAGTTAGCACGGTTAGGGTGAGCAGGGTTAGGGTTAGCGGGGTTAGAGTTAGCAGGGTTAGGGTTAGCAGGGTTAGGAGCGTTAGAGTTAGCAGGGTTAGGGTTAGCAGGGTTAGGGTTAGCACGGTTAGGGTGAGCAGGGTTAGGGTTAGCTGGGTTAGGGTGAGCAGGATTAGGGTTAGCAGGGTCAGGGTAAGCATTATTCGCTGGGTTAAGGTTAGCAGGGTTAGCATTAGCTGGGTTAGGGTTAGCTGAGTTAAGGGCTGTGTATGCTCTCGTGTCAATGTGTCGCCGTCAGCTTGTCGCAGAGATGCCGCCATCACTTTTGATTTATACTAGCGTGGTCTCCGCTATGTTATTCCACGCCACAACGCAAGATAGACAATCACCAACTAGCTAAACTTACTAAACTTATCTCTTGCATTTTTCCACTTCCTCAACGTCTCACCCGTATCCAGACCCACATTCATCGCTATCTCCCTCCATGAATTACTAGAATATGTGCTGTCTTTGTAGTGTTTGAGTATAAATCAGGCTTTAGGGTTAGCTGAGTTAGGGTTAGCAGGGTTAGGAGGGTTGGAGTTAGCAGGGTTACGGTGAGCAGGATTAAGGTTAACAGAGTTAGTGGGGTCAGGGTAAGCAGGATTCGCTGGGTCAGGGTAAGCAGGGTTAGCGAAAGCAGGGTCAGGGTTAGCAGAGTTAGAGTTAGCAGGGTAAGCAGGGTTAGAGTTAGCAGGATTAGGGTTAGCAGGATTAGGGTTAGCAGGGTAAGAGTTAGCAGGATTAGGGTTAGCAGCAGATGAATAAAATTTGTGGACAACTGCGCCAGAATCCTTAACAGGGATCCACAGTAACCTCAAACTGGTTCTGAGGACCTTGAAGAACCGGACCTCACTCGTGTCTCACCTGTGTCCTGTCTGAACTGGTGCATGGACTGAAGGTCGATGATGTACGGAGACAGCCGGCTGTCCACCTGCCCCAGGACCACGCTGCCTCCGCGGGGGTCACCGCTCCGGATGGCCGCCTCTATCTGGTGGGACACGGCGGCGCTGTAGGGCCGCCACCGGCCGTGCTCGTTGAGCCATTCCCAGACCACCACAGCTGAGGCCAGGAGCATGTTGGTACTGTTGGCCCTGAGGAGAAACTGGAGATGAAACATGTGGAGGTTCCAGAGAGAAAAAAAACAGAAGAAACCTGGAAGGACATAAAAAACTCTGATAAAGTTCGTTTCAGGTTGGGTATTTGACTGTCTACTCAGGGTTAGGGTTAGCTAGGGATAGTGTTAGCTCCATGTCTAGAGTCAGGGTTAGCTCCATGTCTAGGGTTAGTGTTAGCTCCATGTCTAGGGTTAGTGTTAGCTCCATGTCTAGGGTTAGTGTTAGCTCCATGTCTAGGGTTAGGGTTAGCTCCATGTCTAGGGTAAGGGTTAGCTAGAGTCAGGGTTAGCTCCATGTCTACAGCTAGGTTCAGGGTTAGCTCCATGTCTACAGCTAGGTTCAGGGTTAGCTCCATGTCCACAGCTAGAGTCAGGGTTAGCTCCATGTCTACAGCTAGGGTCAGGGTCAGGGTTAGCCCCATGTCCACAGCTAGGGTCAGGGTCAGGGTTAGCCCCATGTCTACAGCTAGGGTTAGCTCCATGTCTAGGGTAAGGGTTAGCTAGGGTCAGGGTTAGCTCCATGTGTACAGCTAGGGTTAGCTCCATGTCTACAGCTAGGGTCAGGGTTAGCTCCATGTGTACAGCTAGGGTCAGGGTTAGCTCCATGTCTACAGCTAGGGTCAGGGTTAGCTCCATGTCTACAGCTAGGGTTAGCGCCATGTCTAGGGTAAGGGTTAGCTAGGGTCAGGGTTAGCTCCATGTCCACAGCTAGGGTCAGGGTTAGCTCCATGTCTAGGGAAAGGTTAGCTAGGGTCAGGGTTAGCTCCATGTCTACAGCTAGGGTTAGGCTCAGGGTTAGCTCCATGTTACAGGTAGGTTCAGGGTTAGCTCCATGTCTACAGCTATGGTCAGGGTCAGCTGGTCACAGGGTCAGGTTAGCTCCATGTCTACAGCTAGGTCAGGGTCAGGGTTAGCTCCAGGTGTACTAGGGTAGGGTTAGCTCCATGTCTACAGCTAGGGTCAGGGTTAGCTCCATGTCTACAGCTATGGTCAGGGTCAGGGTTAGCTCCATGTGTACAGCTAGGGTCAGGGTTAGCTCCATGTCTACAGCTATGGTCAGGGTCAGGGTTAGCTCCATGTCTACAGCTAGGGTCAGGGTTAGCTCCATGTGTACAGCTAGGGTCAGGGTTAGCTCCATGTCTACAGCTAGGGTCAGGGTTAGCTCCATGTGTACAGCTAGGGTCAGGGTTAGCTCCATGTGTACAGCTAGGGTCAGGGTTAGCTCCATGTCTAGGGTAAGGGTTAGCTAGGGTCAGGGTTAGCTCCATGTGTACAGCTAGGGTCAGGGTTAGCTCCATGTCTACAGCTAGGGTCAGGGTTAGCTCCATGTCTACAGCTAGGGTCAGGGTTAGCTCCATGTTGTAAGCTAGGGTCAGGGTTAGCTCCATGTCTAGGGTAAGGGTTAGCTAGGGTCAGGGTTAGCTCCATGTGTACAGCTAGGGTCAGGGTTAGCTCCATGTCTACAGCTAGGGTCAGGGTTAGCTCCATGTGTACAGCTAGGGTCAGGGTTAGCTCCATGTGTACAACTAGGGTCAGGGTTAGCTCCATGTCTAGGGTAAGGGTTAGCTAGGGTCAGGGTTAGCTCCATGTGTACAACTAGGGTCAGGGTTAGCTCCAGCTAGGGTCAGGGTTAGGGTTAGCTCCATGTCTAGGGTAAGGGTTAGCTAGGGTCAGGGTTAGCTCCATGTCTACAGCTAGGGTCAGGGTCAGGGTTAGCTCCATGTCTACAGCTAGGGTTAGCTCCATGTCTAGGGTAAGGGTTAGCTAGGTTCAGGGTTAGCTCCATGTCCACAGCTCCGTGTCTTTACGGTATGTTTTTGATACCTGACTCAGAGTTTTTTTAACCTTCAGGTGAACTACAGCAGACCAGAGACCAACACATGCACCTCATTTCATTATCAGGGTTCATTTTCAGAGCTGCTTCTACATAAAACACATCATCTTTCTTTTCACAGCAGAGGAGCCGCTGGATCAAGTTGAAGAATTCACTAAAAATATTACACACAAAAAAGAAAGAATAAGAAAAATATCAATACAATTATTGGCATTTTGCACTAGGAGCACTTTGATCTGCCCTGCTGTTACTGTTATTCTTGTGCTGGGACAACGCTTTTAATATCTGCGATTTTAAATCTCTGTCAGTATAATAGAAGCCATTTATAATTTCGAAGCAACTTGTTGTGCAATGATAAATAAAACTCATTCATTCACTCATTCGTATAAACCGTAAAGCCTCCAGATTCAATGTTACTGGGTCACATGATACCGTACCGTACCGTCTTCTTCCGCTTATCCGAGGTCGGGTCGCGGGGGCATCAGCCGGAGTAAGGAAGCCCAGACCCCCCTCTCCCCGGCCACTTCCTCCAGCTCCTCTGGGGGGATCCCAAGGCGTTCCCAGGCCAGCCGAGAGACATAGTCCCTCCAGTGTGTCCTGGGTCTTCCCCGGGGTCTCCTCCCAGTGGGCCGTGCCCGGAACACCTCACCAGGGAGGCGCCCAGGAGGCATCCTAACCAGATGCCCGAGCCACCTCATCTGGCTCCTCTCGACTCGAGAGGGTCACATGATGTGAAAGGTATTTAAAACTTGACCCTTTTTACTGAATAATCTTAATACTGATCACAGAAACACTTTACAAGTATCAAAAAGAGGTTTGTCTCTGCTTTATCTGGTGTACTAGAGCTCAGCTGATGTTTAGTGTCACATGATGGAAGCTGAACGAACTCCTGATCATTTTAACAAAATAATCTTAATTCTCTACATTTGCCCTTCACGTACAGACGTACAGCAAAAACTCGATTCTGTCTGATTTATCTATTTCAGTACTATAATTCGGCTGAAGTTTAAAGTCATGTGGTTTTAAAACTGCAGAATAAAAACTTAAGATGTGAAGTTGACACTCCAAGCTGAAACCAACTTCAGGCTAACAAGACTTCTAACAACACAGCGCTCTTATTATGCCGTTTATTCGTTTTTATCTGTCCCTGTCGGGTTAAATAAGACCGGTTCTACCTCGGGACGGGTTAATGAAGGCCCACCGGAGCCCAGAACTGAGCCTGGCCCGTACTGAGGATCTTACATGGAGCTAACGGCGGAGCTAACGCCGGGACGAGGCCGCACATTCCTCCGCGAAGGGCCGGGCTGCTCTCATGGCCGCTGCCGGGAAGGAGACGCGGTCCGGGGGCGGCTGTCCTCGGTACCGGGCTGCAGGTGGGAACAGCTGGACAAAGCAGCGGTCGGCGGGTCCAGACAGCGGCGGCCTGGCTCCTGCTCTTCCCTCCAGACGGAACCTCCAGCCGCCTCCTCCGGACCCGCTCACGGCCTCCCGCGGGACTCAAGCTGAGACGGAGCTGGAGAGGTCCGAACCCCGACAGAACCGGCTCCAGCCGGGTCGAAACCGTCTGAAAGCGGGAGTTCTCTGTGAGTTTGGGGCGCAGCCGCCGGATAAGAGCCGGACAGCACCTTGGAGCGGAACCAGATGTTGACAAACTGGAGGCTCCCAGCTGCGCATGCTCAGTCTGAACACGCTGCACCGACCCGGAAAATCCGGTCAGAACCAGAACCTCAGAACAGACGCAACCGGATCTATACTGCCGCCGTTTGATGACCCAGAAGTCCAGAGGACCAGAACCTCAGAGAACCAGAACCCTCAAAAGACCAGAACACTCAGAAGACCAGAACCCTGAGAGAACCAGAACACCCAGAAGACCAGAACACACTCAGAAGACCAGAACCCTGAGAGAACCAGAACCCTGAAAGAACCAGAACACCCAGAAGACCAGAACCCTGAAAGAACCAGAACACCCAGAAGACCAGAACCCTAAAAGAACCAGAACCTCAAAGCTAATGTTTGCAGCTTTGTGAAGTTTTTCTTTTGCAACATTAAGTCAACGTAACCTTGAAAAAATTGACAGTTTTTCAAAAAGTTGAGATTTTATCAGTTTGTTTTCATAATAAAATAAAAAATATGATAAAAGTCAGTTTTCCAGCAGCAATTCTTTATCTGAAAACATGAAGCTGCTATTAATCTAATTTACTAACCCAAACCCATAAAATCATGAGTCAACGTTAAAATAAGAAGTGACTTTGTGAAAGTTGTTTTTTAACATAAAGCTGTAATATTAAGTTCAAAAGTTTCAATTTTTAAATGTTATTTTAGCACAAACACAATTGAACGACATGAAGTTTGTAATTTTATGACCGAATAAGTCGTATTTTATTGTAATTTGCTTTTTAAAACAAAAAACAAAGAGTTCTGGAATTACAAAAGTCACTTTTTCACGGCAAAAATTCTTCAAATTAGAAAGTAAAGTTGCAGTTATATGAAATTTGTTATTTTATAAAATAAAGCCATTATTTTATGTAAAAAATGTTTTGGAAAAGTCACAATTTTACTTCACAAAGTGCCGATATTAACATGAAGTATCAAATCCAACTTTTATTCTTTTATTCTCGACCACAAACATCTGCACAGACCTGCAGCACACCTGTTGCATTGTGGGAACCTGAAGTGTCGTTCCGGCTGCTCACAAAGACCTGAATGGAGCCCCACCTGCTCGTGTGATCTTCGGCGTCCCCCCTCCTGGTCATCGTCGGCGCTTCTGGAGCAAACGTTCAGCAGGTTTTTCATGAATCCATCATCTCCATGAACCTGAATCCTGAATCCTGAATCCTGAATCCTGAATCCTGAATCCTGAATCCAGCTCTAATCTCACTCACGCCACTAAAACCTGCTCGTCCATGTTCTTCCCAACGCTTCCTTTGTCCTCCATCTTCCCTCCACCGTGGGAAAACTCTGACTGAGGACACAGAGGGGGTGAGGACAGCAGCCCTCCCCCAGACGCCCCCAGGCCCGGCCTCTGGCCACACCCACAAACCCAGCCGTGGGGCCCCGAGGGGGCAGGGGGCCCCGCCGGCTCCAGAAAGAGCTTCAGACACATCAACACCATCAACAGCTTGATGATTTTATGTTTTTAATGAACTTATCAGAATGTGATCAGATCCGTTTGTTCTGGTGCTTCGTGAGCAAACTGGACCAGAGTGTTGTTCAGGATCCAGACGTCTGGAGGCCGAAGCTGATTCATGAGGTCGAGGAGAGACGGTCCCACACCGCCACCTGGTGGTCAGCTGGTCTCATACCTCCACCTGGTGGTCAGCTGGTCTCATACCGCCACCTGGTGGTCAGCTGGTCTCATACCGCCACCTGGTGGTCAGCTGGTCTCATACCGCCACCTGGTGGTCAGCTGGTCTCATACCTCCACCTCCAGGGTTGGGGTGGAGGTGGTGGACCCTGGCCCGTCCAGGACTGACCCCGGCCCATCCAGGACCGACCCTGGCCCATCCAGGACCGACCCCGGCCCGTCCAGACCGACCCCTGCCCCGTCCAGGACCGACCCTGGCCCATCCAGGACAGACCCCGGCCCATCCAGGACCGATCCCGGCCTGTCCAGGACCGACCCCGGCCCGTCCAGGACAGACCCGGCCTGTCCAGGACGGACCCCGGCCCCTCCAGGACCGACCCGGCCCCTCCAGGACCGACCCCGGCCCGTCCAGGACCGACCCTGGCCCGTCCAGAACCGACCCTGGCCCGTCCAGGACCGACCCCGGCCCATCCAGGACCGACCCTGGCCCGTCCAGAACCGACCCTGGCCTATCCAGGACCGACCCTGGCCCATCCAGGACCGACCCTGGCCCGTCCAGAACCGACCCTGGCCTATCCAGGACCGACCCCGGCCCGTCCAGGACCGACCCCGGCCTGTCCAGGACCGACCCGGCCCGTCCAGGACCGACCCTGGCCCGTCCAGAACCGACCCCGGCCCATCCAGGACTGACCCCGGCCCGTCCAGAACCGACCTTGGCCCGTCCAGGACGGCTGACAGCTGGTAGAAACGTATCCAGGTCCAGAATATTACTTCACCCTGCTGATTACATCAAATAATGAGTCAGTTATTCTGGAATCTTCCTCATGAAAACAGAGAGAAGATTCCAGAGGAACCGGTGTCTTGTGGAGGTTCTTTGGTTGTGAAGCAGCTGGATGGTGTTAAATGTTCTGGAGAAATGAAGAACATGACCCAGACGTCACAGTGGAGTAGTCTGCTGACAAATAAATCACTATTAAAAACATAAAATATAGAACACACGTACAATAAAATGTTTTACTAAAATAAAAATGATAAATAGTGTAAATTAATATGAAATGATCAATAAATAAAACCAGTATATGGCGTATTCATCACGTTCACCATCGTCACGAACGCCTTCCCAACACGGCGCATGCGCTCTGCTCCCTGACGGGTGTAGCAGCCACTTTTGTATCGGATCACCGATAAAACCGGAAATGACATCAGGCCTCACAACCCAGGCTCCATAGCTCAGGGGTTAGAGCACTGGTCTTGTAAACCAGGGGTCGCGAGTTCAAATCTCGCTGGGGCCTGAACACTTCTTTTCTATTTTTCATTAAATAGAAACTATACCGTTCCAGCTCAAACGTAAAACGCGGTAGATTTAGCGGCTTACAGACAACGAAGAATGAAGAACCTGACTGTTGCAGAGTTTTCACCCCGCCACAGAGAAACAGCTCAAGTTACGTGGCCCGATGTTCATTTTAAATGTCACTTTTAAATGACTACATGACTCCTAGTTTGAGAAGCAGGTCAAAGCTAAAGAACTTTGCTAGCGGACGCAGCAGGTTTCAGCTTGTTGTTGTAAAAACACCTCCTTGCTGGTTGTTCGTGTTTAGGTGGTATAAGTCAATTTAATCATTTATTCAAAACAACTTACAGCCAGTAATCCATTTTTCATTGCCCCCTCATCTTATTTCATGTATGTTGGTGTTTTTTTTATTTATTTTACTTGTGTTTTATTGATCTTTTTATTCTGTATAGCGACCTTGGGTGTCCTGAAAGGCGCTTTTAAATAAAATGTATTATTATTATTATCATAATCAGGTTTTTACCGACGCTTTTTCTACGGAAAATTAAACATACCAGGTCATGAGGGGACTCGGTTTTCTCTTCTACTACTTTCTCTTCTATCAGCAATGCAGCGCCTATGGCCAGAGTTGCCTAAAATAAGGAAAAAATAAGAAATATGAAACCGTTATAATTATATATATATGAGATAGATTTTTCTTTTATTTAAAACACTTTATATAGCTTTTCCCCAGAACAAAAACAAAAACATACACTTCTGCATAGAAACATCTTGCATCTGATATAAGTCTGACTGTTGCAGTTCTGGTTTAAGTGGTCGCCCCCGAAACCAGATAAGTGGGAGTTGATGGATGGATGTGATATCACTTCCTAATAAATAACCTTATATGTGTATTTTTAGGCAACTTGCATATATTGAACATGAAAATCTATCATTATCATGGTAAAAAATAGCATTACATGAAGAATATTTGACTTAACCCTCCTCCTTCCATAAAATGCGGTTGTTGCACATCTTGATCATAAATGAGTCTGAGGAGGACATGATTTACCAGAGATGGTCTACGTCATCAACCATGGATGTGTCAGGAGTTACAGATGACTGGACCCAAATACAGACGCTGGTAGAGACAATAAACTTTATTCATGACATTTATTATAAAGAACAATAAGTATACAGAACAATATAAGTATCAAGAACAATATAAACATAAATAACAATAAGAACAAAGAACAATAAACATAACTGTTTCTGTCATTTTTATCCGTCCCAGTATCCTCCTGATCAGAAATAAAGAAACTAAGTTCCTTGTTCCCAGTCCTGCATGTTCCCAGCCTCCTCTAGAACATAAACAGATAATGGCTCCGTTAGGCACAATAACAATGCAACATGTAAAAAAAATAAAATCAGTGGCTAATTAGAGTATACTGGTTTAATGAAAATGGAGAGATGACTGCAAAACAAACTGGCAAACCACCTCTACAACCGTGATGGAAGTGTGAACAACAATGATACTGAACAACACCTGATGCTTCAGAGATGTTTCTGAATCCCTGAACCTCTTCAGAGGAAACTCTTCCACATCCTGAAAAAAGTGGTTAGACTTTAGTCTAAATGCCCAATAACAACAAAGCTGGTAACTAAGAATACAACAATTGTGAAAATTTTTTTTTTCATTATATTTCCTGTAGCTGCAAACCTTCATTGATTTGTGGGTTGCTTATTTTTCTTTATATTTCCTGTTATTTGTTTATTTTGGGTCAAATGTACTGGGCATCACTTGTCATGTCATTTGTGTGTAGCTAATGTGATGTGTGGGTTGAGGTTTCGCCCGGACGCCTTTTAAGGTGGCACACGGTCTCTGGGGGGGAGGAGCTAGAAGCCGACTCGCGGCTATTACCAATATGCCGCGCAGTTTAAAGTTGTTTTCTGCTGAAATTTCGTTCTCATTTCCCTCTCAGTGATGAGCAGCTAGCGAGTTTGACTGTGGATCTCGACGAATTAAAGAGAAAAATAAATCCATCAGTAACTGAATTACGTTTCCTAGCGTGTTTCCTGGAGGGGACCGATATCTCCATTTATCTACAACCCTCGCCCCCACCCTTGTCACGGGAGTGATATGAAATTAAGACGGTTACAGAGAAGAAAAAAAAAAACAATAATGTTAATTCCTTCCTTGTCTGTCACAAATATTTGAAAATAGCATGTTAAACAAAAGGAAAACCTTGTTTACTTCCATTTTCCTCTTCCTCGTTTTCACGAGCAGCCCGGATAAACCACTGGTCCTGTAAACCAGGGGTCGCGAGTTCAAATCCCGCTGGGGCCTGACCACTTCTTTTCTTTCTTTTATTAAATAGAAACTATACCGTTCCAGCTCAAACGTAAAACGCGCTAGTTTTAGCGGCTTACAGACAACGAAGAATGAAATAACTCAATTTAATCAGATTTTTACCGAGTTCTTTTTTTCCACAGAAATCAAACATACCGTCATATCCGTGTCTGAACCGGGCTTCCGCAGAGCCCGGATGGCGCCCATTCTCACTGCCAATCACCATCCTGCTGTCCATTGTGAGAATGGACGGCGACCAATCACGAAGCCTGCTGTCCATTCTCACAATGGACGGAGACCAATCACGAAACCCGTCACCGGACGGCAACCAATCAGCGCAGGGTGACGAAGACCAGCCTGTTTTCCGCCGGTCTGAGGGCTCTAACCCTAACCCAACAGAGGAAAAGAGAAAAGTTTACCGGTAAAGTAAGTTAATGAACCGTTACATGTTTTCATTTTAGCTCTTGAATAATTCAAGGCTGTTTTTTCCATCTATCAAGTATCGTTTTGTTCCGTGCTGTGTTAACGTTGGCGTTATAACGTTGCAATGAGCCGCCATCATAGGTATCTTCGGCAGCGATTACGGTCGTTTTCGCCAGTGTTAAGCTTCTGAAAAGTCCGCTTTTTTTTCCCCCTTTAGCAATATTAACGTTACCAGTCACATACAGTAAAGGATCCTGCTGTTGTCGGGCGTAATTAACTCTTGTACCTGTAGCCAACCTATTTTTTTGTGCACTTTAAATATTTTCTTTGTTTCACCTGGAATATGTTATGTTATGGTAAAGGAACAGCTAGATTAATTGATTTCAAATCACTGTCTTGATGTCATTTGGTTTTTATACAAACGGAAGTTGACGTCACGTGACCCGGTAGGCTGTGCTTATAAGCTGGCCCTCAATCACTCACAGGTGAGATGGGGTGCAATGCAGTAACCAGCTTGAGGCTCAGATTGACCGTGGGAGTGTAAGTGGTTTTCTTTTTGGTTTTAATGTTCACAACTTAATCCTAAATACTTACTACTTCATATTTGTTATTCACAGGGGACCGTTTTTTTGCGTGTTTAAAATGTATCAAACTTTTGGAGCTCAAATAAAGACAAAAAAGGAGAAGCTGTTGCCACGTGATCATTTTAAGGGGGCAACAACAAAATCTTGGTGTTTCTGCCTGGTTGGATTAAGTTCGTGGACGCTACTGTGGATCATTACAAACGGAGCTCGTGTGTGGACCGTATCGCGGTGGACAGCCACGAGAACGCCAACACGGAGCTGACGGAGCTAATGCTAACAGCAGCTACAGCACAACAGATCACAACGCAGGTCGCCTTCAAAGCAAAGGTAAAGACTCTTCCTAATTATGACAACTTCAGGACAGCAAATGTCCTCAGCATGGGAAGATTTGCTGGAGAAAATTGAGGAAAAGTTAATCACCTTACCTGCTTCGAAGCTTGTTAACCTCTGCACAGCACTTGAGATTGACATTAAAAGTGATGATAAGGACTCAGCCCGTAAACTGAGAAGAATCCTTCTTCAGCATTTGAAGGTGATGATGTCACATCGCTTGAAGACGAAGGAATGTCCTTATTATTACAACTGAATGATGCAATTGATGAATTAGAGACGCTGTCCAAGTCCGTCCTACGTTCCCAAACCGCCACTCGGTGGACACAGCTGGTACTGCAACCCAACACAGAAATGTGGTAAAACACACAACTGCACTGTTCCTACTGCTGTTAATTTATCTGAAAGAACTCAAACTGTTGTTCACCCATGTATAGAAAAGACTTGAAAATATATGGCCAAATTGGTGAACAGAATCAAAAAGATAGCTAGGATATGCCAGTTTGGACAGACAAATTAAAAGCTTTAAAAAAGGGATATGAATGAAGTGAAATTGTGGATGCAGTGATTCAAGCTATTATCCCCGGTACAAACTGAGAAGTTATCTGGAAAGTAGGATGATTTGTCCTTTCAGCAGCACTCAGGCTTTAAAACAATTCTAAGGACTCATTTTTGTGAAAAGATGCTACTGAGCTGTACCACTCTCCTCACTCGTGCTGCACAAGAACCCAGAGAGACTCCAGCCAGTTTTTAGTCCGAGTTATGGACTTGAGGCAGCAGGTACACTTTGCGTCAGGGAGAGCAGACAGTGGATTAAAAGTACAGCCCAGAGTTGATTCAGAATCAGTTTTTGCAGACAATACTCACTGGACTCCAAGATGACACTATACGTACAGATTTAAAACCTTATCTGCCAAATTCCAAAATTGCAGATGAAGTCCTTCTGGAGAAAATGACGGCTGCTTACAACCTGGAGATGGAGAGGAGGAGCAAGCTGTCTGGTAAACCCCGAGCCAAGGTGTCAGCCGTGAGTCAGGGGATCAACGATACTGACTCCGAGCTGTTAGGGGTCAACGGTGCTCAGAGAGCTGTAAGTATAACAGCCAGTCCACAATAAGAGACAAGATCAGCAAAGAACGAGACACATTAATGGATAAGGTTGATGAAGGAAATAAAGCTATTTGTGAAGCCATACAGAATCTCACCACTCAGCTGTCAAGCCTGCACCAACCACCCAGACACCGCTACCCCGACCGAGGGACAAGCCAGCCGCAACTACAGCAGACTACCACCTGAGACACGCTTCAACCGACAGTGTCACCAGTGCCGCGGACTAACCCAGAAGGCAAGTGTAACCACTGTTATAAGTGTGGGAGTACAGACCACTGGGCCATTGGTTTGCCGCAGAGGGGCCCAGGAACAACACAGCCTCAATCAATAAATTTGAGAGAATACATTCAGGAAGGAATGTAGATCTCTTCTGTGCCACGCGCCCCTCACTGGCAAACAAACATCAAACAGCCAAGTTAGTGGGGGAGAAGGTGTCTGGTCCGAGCTACCATGAACAGCGTCGACACCCCGAGTGCTGTGGGACACTGGCTCTCAAGTGTCCATCATCGGGGCCGAGTGGAAGCAGGACACTTGCCTGATGTTGCTGTGAGCCGGTGGAGGAGTTACTGGAGGAAGGGGGCTGGACCTGTCGGCGGCAATGGCACACAGATCCCATTCAGGGTTGGATTGAAGTGGAGTTTACACTATGCAAAAATGCTGTAGCTGGGATGAGTGACGAGCCTGTGGTTGTGCCAGTTTCTCGTGGTTGCAACAGTTGGAACGTCCCATCATGGATTTAATGTGATTGAGATTGGGCTCTGAAAAGTGAGGACTCTGAGAACTGTCTCCCAGCTGACCACATGGTAAAGACACTTGCTCTGCACTAGAGGTGGGACAGAAACGGCCAGAGCTGTCTTAGCAGTTTTAAGAAGCAGACCCATGAAAACAACTCCCTCTAGTTCGCTCAGGAATTGGCCAGTACTGTTCAGGAACAAGACCATCGAAGTGCAATGCAATCTTCTCCACAGGGTGACAGCTTGGACCTCACGTCTTGCTAGAGCCCACCTGAGACACCGTGGCCCACAGGACTCAAGGTAAGAGCAACTCATTCAGCTCCCTCAAGATAACACAAGGGTTAAAGTGACTGTTGAGAACCACAAAATGTGACATCACACTGTGTGGCCGCACAATATTTGGTTGGTTGTGTAGTGATGCAATCTATCCATTGGAGCCCAAGTCTACAGCGTGTCGGCTACCGGAGAGCAGCCGCATCACCACTGGAGCAGCGGGTGCCACAGGAGTCCTGGGCCCACCGGTGGACCTGATCACCTCTCTGCAGAGCAGCAGCGCGAGTTCGCAGCTGCGAGGGAGGAGTGTGACGTGTTGCCAGAGGTGAGTGGGACGGGGCTGCATCAATCGACTTACAAATGGACATAATTTGAAAGACCCTGTTCCTGTCCAAAGAACATATAATGCAATACCACGACACCTGTACCAAGAAAAGTGAAAGTTCACATTAGGACTGTTAAACAGAGGGCGATCCAAAAGTCACATTCTTCTTATTCTTCACCTGTAGTTTGTGTTAGGAAAAAAGGGCACTCTTCGATTATGCATTGACTACAGCTACTGATGAGAAGACTCTACCGGATCGCCATCCCATCCCCAGAATTCAAGAAATCTGGAAAACCTGGGTGGAAATTCCTGTTCACTGTTTTGGACCAAGGTAAGGCTACACCAAGGTTTCATGAGTGAGAGGAGTAGACCATGTACAGCCTTTATAACACCATGGGACTCTATGAGTGGATCAGAATCCCATTTGGGGCTTTCAAATGCCCCGCTTGCCTTTCAAATCCACTGAGGGATGTCTGGTGACTGAGGGATGAAGTATGTGTACCTTACTTGGATGATGTCCTGGTTTTCAGCCGCACATTTGAACAGCATGTGCAAGATGTCAGACAAGTCCTGCGGAGACAGGGGGCCTGTGGAATGAAACTCAGGGCTGAAAAATGTGAGTTATTCAAGCCACAAGTAACTTATGTTGGGCGTGTAATTTCTGCAGAAGGGTACAGGATGAACCCGAAGGAGGTGGAGGCAGTAAAGGCGCTCACACATCAGACTCCAAGCTACAGTGAGGGATTTGAGGAAATTGCTTGGATTTCTGAGCTATTATCGAGCCTACATCCAGGACTTCTCCAGATGGCGAACCACTGTATGAGTGCTAGCACAGCCCAAAGGTGAGCCAAGACACTTCCACAGGAGGGGGCAAAACGCCTACTGCTCAGCTTCCACCTTCCTCTCCATGCAGTGGACAGAGACCCATAGAGCTGTTTTGAAAGTATTGTGAACCAATTGACAAATCCACCTATATGGCGTTCCTGATTTTGAGCGGCCTTTCATCCTCCATGTTGATGCTCTGAGAAGGACTCGGTGCTGTACTGTACCAGCGCAAGATGGCATCCTGAGGGTGATTGGCTATGGTTCCAGAACCCTGACACCGGCAGAAAAAACTACAAGCTGCACTCAGGTAAACTGGAATTCCTTGCATTAAAATGGGCTATAACTGAGCGTTTCCCGTGATTATTGTTGCACGCGCCACACTTCACAGTCTATAGTGACAATAACCCACTAACCTATGTCCCCAAGTCAGCAAAGCTTACGCCACTGGTCATCGCTGGGTGCGGAGTGGCAGACTACAGATTCTCACGCTGAAGTACAGGCCTGGAGCGCCACAGAGACGCTGACTTTCTATCCCGCCGACCAACGCCCTTTGAGACCATCATGAAAGAGTGCACCAAGGAATGCCAACCGGAAGTTCTGGACACTGTATGTAAACCCTACAGTAGCCACATGGGTGAGACAAACGTGGATTTCTGCTGTAACCTGTAATGTTGAGGTCTTGCCTGAAGATGGCAGTATTATACCACCAATACAGCCTTTTTCCATCAAAGATATCCAGGCCCAAAATGCAGATCCAGTCATCCAGCGGGTCTCCACCTGAAAAGAACACACACTTACCTGAAGTATAGGGAGAAAGCTGCGGAGAGGGAACCAATTAGAGCCCTCCTGAGAGAATGGCCAAAGCGGCTGGAGGAAATGGATTGCTGTGGAGAAAAATGTAACAATAGGATGCACTGGTAGTGCCAGAGTCCATGAAGCCCCTAGTGAAGTACCCCATGAGAATGGGACATCTAGGTGCTGACCGAATGGTAGCTCTGGCCCTGGACCGTTTCTTTTGGCAAAAAATGAGACAGGAGATGGAGCACTACGTTACCCAAGTCTGCACCTGCATTAAAAGGAAAAGCCAACAGAGTCACTAGAAACACCACTCCAAAGTATTGAGACCTCAGCACCATTTTGAGATGATATCAATAGACTTTTTACACCTGGAGAACAGCAAGGGGGGTGAGGAATACATCTTGGTTTAGTGGACCATTTCACCAAGTATCGCTCAGCTACCAACAAAGACAAGGCTGGGAAGACTGCAGCTAAGAGACTGTTTGAGGATTTATCCGCGGTTTGGTTTTCCAGCTAAGATCCACCATGACCAGGGCAAGAGTTTGAGAACCGATTGTTTGAAAACTAGAAAAATATTGTGGTTTATCACTCTCGCACTACACCTACCACCCTAAGCTAACCCTGCTGAGCGTTTTACAGGACTCTGTTGAGTATGCTGCGGACCCTGGAGGAGACGGAAAGACCAGATGGAAGGAACACCTGAACAAAGTGTCCATGCCTACACTCCACCATTCACGAGGGCGACGGGCTACTCTCCTTTTTTTTCTGCTCTTGGTCGTGAACCTATCCTCCCTGTAGATCTCCTGTTTCCAAAACCCAGTGAGGCGGAAAGGCAGACTCCTGCGGGCTATGCTGAGAAGTGGAGGGAGGCGATGCAGGAAGCATATGACATTGCCTAAGAACATGCGGAAATCGGCAAAAAGAGGGCAAACTACTATAAACCCCAGCGTGCGTGGAGCTCCCCCTGAAGCAGGACCATGTGCTGGTAAGAACCTTGCGCAGCGAGGAGGTCCAGGGAAGCTTCGCCGCCAGGAAGACGTCATTCATGTGGTGAGAGAAGTAAAGGTCCTGAAAGTCCTGTTTACCTGTTGAGCCTCTGAATGTGCAGGAAAGACAACGATTGCTGCATAGGAATTTACTCCTGCCTTGCCCTACCTGGTTGAGCCTGCCCCTGCTGCCACTGGTCACCCAAGAAGGATCATGGGTGCCAGAGATCATCAGAAAGGGGAGAAGACTAGTACAGCATCCAGCCAGCTATAGAGAGCTCAAGTGATGATGACTACCATCTCTTCACGCCACAACACCAAACCTGCTTCTCAGCCACCGCCCTCTGCTCCAGAGTTTAGCCCAGAGCCCCACCCCCGACTGAACAGAGAACGGCACAGAGCCAGAGTCGAGGTGAGCGTTCAGAGGCGGGCTGGAGCCAGTACCAGGGGTGGATTCATCAGAGCCTGAACCATCATCCTCCGATTCCTCTGAGGAAGCTCCTGAGCCACGCCCAGCAGGCCAGTGAGAGCGAGACATCCCGGCGCCTCTTCACCTACGACCACCTTGGCCAGCCTAGATCCAAGAACTGCAGAGTTTGTCCGGTTGTGTCTCGGCCAGCGAGGCTCGAACACAAACGCATCAACAAACTATATCCTTTTTATGATTAATTGCAGTGTGTAGTAACATGTTGTTATGGGAATAACAAAGCACTTTCCTTTTTGCTTATGCAGTAAAGCACCCTGCACTTTGCAGTACTATTGGATGGATGCCGCAGAGTTGAATAGTGATTTTATATGTACTTTAAATAACATTTTATGTAGTATAGGCTCTAGTCTCACTGAATATGGTATTGTGCCATACAATTTGGGTCAAGGTATTTTCCTTGATAAGTTCTGAAGATTGGGGGGCCCCCAATGCTTCGACGTGCCACCCCGCGACCACAAGTCGGCCGGTCTTGTGTTTTTCATCAGAGACAATGGACACGAAAGCAATGGACATGATTCCCATGCTAAGACACTGTTAACATGGAATTAATGGTGTGACTATGATTGTGCTATAATTACACATGTGTTAGAGCCCTGTTAATTTTTAAAATGTGGTCTAACATTTTTTTTTTTTTTAGTGGGGGAGGTGTAGCCAACCATTTTTTTGTGCACTTTAAATATTTTCTTTGTTTCACTGGAATATTTTATGTTTGGTAAAGGACAGCTAGATTAATTGATTTCAAATCACTGTCTTGATGTCATTTGGTTTTATACAAACGGAAGTTGACGTCACTTGACCCTGGTAGGCTGTGCTTATAAGCGGCCCTCAATCACTCACAGGTGAGATGGGTGCAATGCAGGTACCAGCTTGAGGCTCAGATTGACCGTGGGACGTGTAAGTGGTTTTCTTTTGGGTTTTAAAACTGTTCACAAAACTTAATCCTAAATACTTACTTCATATTTGTTATTCACAGGACCGTTTTTTTGCGTGTTTAAATGTATCAACTTTTGGAGCTCAAATAAAAGACAAAAAAAGGAGAAGCTGTTGCCACGTGATCATTTTAAGGGGGCAACATACCGTTATTATCGCTATCATTATTAGCGCCCCGCTGCAGAGATAAACAACAAACAACCAAGTTACCTTTGTGGTTTTCGATGGCGTGTTGACAGTACAAGTTCTACTGCATTTATTTACTGGTTATCTAGATACATTCCTTTGCCTCCAAGGAATAACAGTTATGAATGACAGCTGCTATGAAAACTATATTTCCATGTCATTGCTGAGCTTGAATGCAAAATAGTCTGTTTACATTCACTTATATGTTACTGTACTCAGGTTGCAGTCGTTCAGCACATCATGTCAATGCTGCAACTTACTGTTAAAGTGGTGTTACTGTGTTTATCTCCATGCTATGTGTACTGTACTGTTATATATATATATATATATATATAATATATATATATTATATTATATATATTTTTTTTTTTTTTTATCATAATCACTATTTTATTTATTGATTGGTTTCTTTAATTCCGTTTTTAATGTGTATTTTAAGGTTACTTGATATCTGTTTTGAATTTTTATTTATTTCTACTTATGATTTATTTTATTTAATTTTTTAATCTCATAATTACCCCCCATATAGACAGTATAAGTAACATTCAATAAATAATAACTCTGATCTTTGCAGATAGAGAAATGCCCCCTGCAGGCCCGTGGACAGACCACCCTCTTTGGTGGGTCTACGACCTGCAATTGTGGATTTCACATGGCGAAGATGACCTCTTTAAAGCCTCATATTAGTGTGTGACATGTCTCCCACAATGCACTTATGCTTTTGCTGTTTACATGTCGTAATTCTATTGGTTTTGCAGCCCGGATAAACCACTGGTCCTGTAAACCAGGGGTCGCGAGTTCGAATCTCGCTGGGGCCTGACCACTTCTTTTCTTTTTTTTATTGAATAGAAACTATACCGTTCCAGCTCAAACGTAAAACGCGGCAGTTTTAGCGGCTTACAGACAACGAAGAATGAAGAACCTGACTGTTTCAGAGTATTCACTCTGTCACAGAGAAACAGCTCAAGTTACGTGGCCCGATGTTCATTTTAAATGTCACTTTTAAATGACTACATGACTCCTAGTTTGAGAAGCAGGTCAAAGCTAAAGAACTTTGCTAGCGGACGCAGCAGGTTTCAGCTTGTAGTTGTAAAAACACCTCCTTGTTGGTTGTTCGTGTTTAGGTGGTATAACTCAATTTAATCAGATTTTTACCGAGTTCTTTTTTCCACAGAAATCAAACATACCGTCATATCCGTGTCAGAACCGGGCTTCTGCAGAGCCCGGATAGCTCAGTCGGTAGAGCATCAGACTTTTAATCTGAGGGTCCAGGGTTCAAGTCCCTGTTCGGGCGGTACGTTTTTTTTAAGTGACCAAGCACAACGTTTGTATAACTTCATTGTAAAAATAGTGTAGCGTAACTTTATTAATCCCGAAGGCAATTAAGGTGTCAAGTAGCATACTCAATAATACATATTACACATTATACACTTTAAATAGTACACGATACAAAAAAGAATCAACCATATTCTGCATTCTAACCATTATCTGCTGTCAATTTAGTTACAAAGATGAAGGCTATTTTTATTGATCTCAGACATTTGTTTTTAATTTTATTCCAGATGTTGAGATGATCAGAAACAGCTGAACTTCTGAAACAGCTGGAGAACTTGAGGGCTGCAGAGAATGTTGACCCACCTGTTTAATTTAACTAATGCCCCCCTTTATCCTGATTTAGATTTTCTATTTTAGGTTTGTTATTTATTTCCTCTGTATCGGGGCTGGCAGCTTTAACTTTGCTGTTTATGTTTCCAGCAGAAAACAGAACCTCTTCTCCAGAACCAGCACCGTGGAGACCAGAGCTCCACGCACCTGTGGTGGTTGGTGAACACACCTGTCCTGCTGGAGACACTTGGAGGAGACGCAGTGATGTCTTTGTCTTTGTCTTTGTCCCTTGTCCCCTGAGCAGAGTTGTCTGCTAGAAATATTTAAAAATTCATATTACATATTATATATTTATCATTTTTCCTCATCGTGATGTCGGAATATAGTTATGGTTTTATTTTGAGTAACATAAACCATAAAACTGAAGGCGGCTCGTTGTCTTCCGCTTCCGCTGGTGACGCAGAGGGTCGAACACTGCGACGTCATCACGTAGCAGCGTCAGACCGTCCGGAAGAGCATGAAGTTAGCGTGAACAAGTGTTGTCTGTTTTGGAGGAAACATTGATGAATAGATGAGAGCGGAGCCGTGACAGCGGGACAGCACGGGACTGACGGGACGGCAGAGGTTACCTGAGGACGGCAGAGGTTACCTGAGGACGGCAGAGCTCACCTGAGAGCAGCAGCAGACTCCTGAGCCTCGGAACAGGTGAGCGGTTAGCATTAGCTGGTTAGCCGTCGAAGCTGTTTGATCGCTGTGACAGAAGAGAATCAGGGAGAGACGTCAGAGGGTCTCTCAGGTGTGTTCATTTACGCGCTGTGGTGTGTGACGTCACTGAGCTGCCAGGTAAAGGTAATGTCTGAGAATATAGATATAAATGCTGCTACTGCTGCCCCCTACCGGCCAGTAGAGGAACATCCATCCTTTATTGTTGTTTTTGATGCAGAATAGATGGAGTTAGATCCTAAATGTAGATTTGGAAGAAGATGAATTATCTTCCAGACTATTATTTTTTTTTTCAAGTATAAACAGGTAAATCCGTGTTGTTAATTTATTGATCATCTCTAGTTTCAGGTTGGGTTTTTTTTTTCTCCCTCGATGGGAGTTTTTTACCTGCCATTATCCTTGATTAGGATTTATTTTTTATCATTTTAGTTAATGATATTTGCTCGGGGGTCATGATCTGGGTCTCTGTAAAGCACCTGGAGATGATTGACATTGTAACAGACGCTCTACAAATAAAACTGAATTTTATTGAATTGGGGTGTCAACGACCGTGTCGAAGTCGGTTTCAGGTTGGGGTGTTGACGACAGCTATTAAGTCGGTTTCAGGTTGGGATGTTGACGACAGGAGTGAAGTCGGTTTCAGGTTGGATTTTCATAATATCTCTGACTGTGTTTTTTGTTCTTCAGGATGGCAGGAGTGTTTGACATCGACCTGGAGACAGAGGACATCAGTGATACGGAGGTCTGGACCCCACCATCATCATGAACACACCTCTCCTTTAGTGGGGGGGGGGGGCTCCATCTGAATGGCTGGAGGTCCTGTGAATTTCTGGCTTCATGTCTGACTGTTCAGATGGGCGGAGCTCTGTGGGAGGAGTCCTGTGGGAGGAGGCCTGTGGGAGGAGCCCTGTGGGTGGAGGCCTGTGGGAGGAGGCCTGTGGGAGGAGCCCTGTGGGAGGAGTCCTGTGGGAGGAGGTCTGTGGGAGGAGCCCTGTGGGTGGAGCCCTGTGGGAGGAGGTCTGTGGGAGGAGCCCTGTGGGAGGAGCCCTGTGGGAGGAGGTCTGTGGGAGGAGCCCTGTGGGTGGAGCCCTGTGGGTGGAGCCCTGTGGGTGGAGCCCTGTGGGAGGAGGCCTGTGGGTGGAGCCCTGTGGGAGGAGCCCTGTGGGTGGAGGCCTGTGGGAGGAGCCCTGTGGGTGGAGTCCTAAGGGGTGGAGCCCTGTGGGAGGAGGCCTGTGGGAGGAGCCTGTGGGGAAGGGGCCTGTGGGAGGAGCCCTGTGGTGAGCCCTTTGGAGGGCCCTGTGGGAGAGGCCTGTGGGTGGAGCCCTGGGAGGACCCTGTGGTGGAGCCCTGTGGGAGGAGCCCTGTGGGTGTGTGGGTGGACCCCTGTGGGAGGAGCCCTTTGGGAGGTGGGTGGAGTCCTGTGGCGTCCCCTGTGGGGAGGAGCCCTGTGGGGAGGAGCCCTGTGGGAGGAGCCCTGTGGTGGGAGGCCCTGTGGGAGGAGCCCTGTGGGTGGAGCCCTGTGGGAGGGCTGTGGGAGAGGCCTGTGGGTGGAGGTGGGAGGGGGTGGGAGGAGCCCTGTGGGAGGAAGCCCTGTGGGTGGAGGCCCTGTGGGAGGAGGCCTGTTGGGGTTGGGGCGAGTAACGACGGAGGTATGTGGGGGGGTAAAGTAGGATCTGATTAGTGAGAAGGACCGGGAATCAGGGAACTATGTCGAGTGGAAGTGAAGATAAGAGGGGTTAAGGGTGAACAGGTGGTGGAGAGGAGTGGGGCGGAGAAGGGTCAATGGGATAAGAGGTGGGGTTATGTGGGGATGTAGATGAGGTTTCTGTGGGGGGGGTGGTGGGGGGAGGGGGAGAGAGTAGGGAGTAGGTAAGGTCCGGTGTTTATTGGTGAAGGTTGTCAAACCAATATTGGTTGGGTTGGATCCGATTAAAAGGGGGAGGGTGGCTAGGTATTGGTGGATTATGTGGGTGAGATTATTTGGTAGATCGTGTCGGTATGGTGGGGCTGTGGTGTGGAAAGAAATTGTGGGGTGGCGATTGAATAGTCTGGTGCTATTTAGAGTGGGAAAAGGGTGCAGCGGGGGATTGGATGGATATGAGGGATGAATAAGAGGCGGTGTGGGGTGTGGGAGGTGAGCCGGGGGATGTGAGAGGAATAATTGGGGTGGAGGGTGTGAAAAAAAGGAGGGGGTAGAACAGGGCAGGAAGAGTGTAGGTCGGGCTTGGAGGGGGAGGGGGGGTTGTAGTATGAGTGGAGGGTAGAGTGCAGGTGGTTTGGGAAGTAAATGGGGGTGGTTGGGGAGTGAGTGATGGGGTTGGTGAGAGTGGAGGGTGGAATGGTTGAGATGGGGGGGGGGTGGGCGGGAGCAGGGATGGAGGGTGAGGGGGACGGGGGGGAGCAAATGGGAGGAGGGGTTGGAGGACGAAGGTAAGGGTGGGGGTGGAGGGAAGAGAGGAGAAAGGAGGGGGGAAGCAGAAATCATTGGTGGTTGCGGTACTGTTTGTACTTGCTAGTAGTTTATCCCCTTCCGTGTTCCCCTGCACGATGGACGAGTGTTGGCTTCCCGTGAGGTACGATCACGTAAACCGTCCTCTGCCTTCCTTTTTCTTCTCTGCAACAAGGTCAGTAGGTTTTACAGTATTAAATTTTGGCAGGACCATTAATTGCTGATTCCCCCTTCTTTTCTTTTTTTCTTCCTCCTCCACTCCCTTTCCCTCCCCCCCACCCCCAACTTTTTCTTCCCTCTCTCTCCCCACACCCCTTGGTTTTTTTACCAGGAGCATTAGTGGGGTTGGCATGATGTTAATGCGTGGGAGTAGAGTATCAGGTTTGAACGCTACGGGTAGGTCGGGTGAGTTTGGAGGGGAGGGCTGGAGGTGAGTGTGTGGGTTGGCATGGGAAATTTTAATGGTAGAAGACATGTGGGCGGTGGGGGGAAGGTTAAAGGGGTGTAGGGGTAGGTTGGGTCTTTTGGGGTATTTGCGTACTGTCTCTTTTTTTTTTTCACTCCCTTTTTTTCTTCTGGCCTGTGGGTGGGAGGCCCTTTGGGCGGGAGCCCTGTGGGTGGAGGCCTGTGGGAGGGGAGCCCTGTGGGTGGAGGCCTAGGGGGGGAGCCCTGTGGGAGGTTGGGTGGATTCCCTGTTGGAGTATCCCTGTGGGAGAGTCCCTGTGTGAGGAGTCCTGTGGGAGGAGCCCTGTGGGTGGAGCCCTGTGGGAGGAGCCCTGTGGGTGGAGCCCTGTGGGAGGAGCACTGGGGGGGAGCCCTGTTGGAGGCGGCTTGTGTGTAGGCCTGTGGGAGGAGGCCTGTGGGAGGAGGCCTGTGGGTGGAGGCCTGTGGGAGGGTGGGTGGAGGCCTGTGGGAGGAGGCCTGTGGGTGGAGGCCTGTGGGAGGAGTCCTGTGGGAGGAGCCCTGTGGGTGGAGGCCTAAGGGGGGGAGCCCTGTGGGAGGGTGGGTGGAGTCCTGTGGGTGGAGCCCTGTGGGAAAAGCCCTGTGGGAGGAGCCCTGTTCAGATGGGCGGAGCCCTGTGGGTGGAGCCCTGTGGGTGGAGCCCTGTGGGAGGAGCCCTGTTCAGATGGGCGGAGCCCTGTGGGTGGAGCCCTGTGGGAGAAGAGACCTGTGGGTGGAGCCCTGTGGGTGGAGCCCTGTGGGAGGAGCCCTGTTCAGATGGGCGGAGCCCTGTGGATGGAGCCCTGTGGGTGGAGCCCTGTTCAGATGGGCGGAGCCCTGTGGGTGGAGCCTTGTGGGCGGAGCCCTGTTGGGAGGTGGGAAGAGCCCTGTGGGTGGAGCCCTGTGGGAGGAGCCAGGAGCTGGGAGGAGCCCTGTGGGATGAGCCCTGTGGGAGGAGACCTGTGGGAGGAGCCCTGTGGGAAGAGCCCTGTGGGAGGAGACCTGTGGGTGGAGACCTGTGGGTGGAGCCCTGTGGGAAAAGCCCTGTGGGAGGAGCCCTGTTGGAGGAGGCCTGTGGGTGGAGCACTGGGGGGGAGCCCAGTGTATGGAGCCCTGTGCAGATGGGCGGAGCCCTGTGGGTGGAGCCTTGTGGGAGGAGCCCTCTGGGTGGAGACCTGTGGGAGGATGGGTGGAGCCCTGTTCAGATGGGCGGAGCCCTGTGGGTGGAGCCCTGTGGGAGGATGGGTGGAGCCCTGTTCAGATGGGAGGAGCCCGGTGGGCGGAGCACATCTTAACTCTGGTTTGTTTGTCTTTCCTGGCTGCAGGATGACGTCTGTGACTTCACCGTGGCTGAACCTGAGAGGTGAGTTCAGGTTACAGGTAAATAAAGGTTACAGGTTTGGTGGATCTGACTGCGGTTCTTGTGTTCTGGTGGGTCAGCGTTCAGACCGAGGAGGTGGAGCTGACCAGTGAAAGTGTCCAACAGAGACCACGAGAGGGTTGGACCGGACTGCTTCGAGCTTGCTGACGGTGCTGGGGAAAGGAGCCTACGGGAAGGTATGAAGGTGAACGGGTCACCACCAGGGTCCAGGTGTGCACAGGTCCGTTGAGGATCCATTCATGGTTCAGGGAACCATCTAAGACCTGCAGGACGGCGGTCCTCCAGGACTGGAGCTGAAGACGTCCCTGTAGAACCTGAACCGTCAGTTTATTGGTTGGAGAACCTTTTCTGCTCCTCTAAACCATTGCTGATGTCTTTCCCTCGTGGCAGAATGTTTACACACCTGTGAATGCTCCAAGGCCAGATGTTTGCTGCTTCTTTCGTACGTGGCTGAACTGCAGCTGGACAGATGTGTGACATGTTTCTCTGCTGTCTCAGGTGTTTCAGGTGAGGAAGGTCCAAGGAGCCCAGACAGGGAAGATCTTTGCCATGAAGGTCCTGAAGAAGGTACCTGGATGAACGTCCCCTCCTGCCCCCCCCACCCCCACCTGTGTTGCTAACCACAGCTGCTGCTGCTGTTTCAGGCGAAGATCGTGTGTAACGCCAAGGACACGGCCCACACCAGAGCAGAGAGGGAGATCCTGGAGACGGTCAGACACCCGTTCATCGTGGACCTGCTGTACGCCTTCCAGACCGGAGGGAAGCTCTACCTGATCCGGAGTGTCTGAGTGGTAGGGGGGCACACACACTGGGGCACAGCTGGGGCACAGCTGGGGCCACAGCTGGAGGGCAAAGCTGGCAGCAGCACAGCTGGATGGCTGGGCGCAGCACAGGGATGGAGCGCAGCTGGAGGCTGCTGGATCACAGCTGGATCACAGCTGGGCAGCTGACACGCTGGAGCATCAGCTGGATCACAGCTGATCACAGCTGGAGTGGCCACAGTGCACAGCTGGATGGAGCACAGCTGAGCTGGATCACAGCTGAGCAGCTGGAGCGACTGTACTGGGCACAGCTGGACAGCTGGGAGCTGGAGGCAGCTGGAGCACAGCTGGGGCACTGCGGAGCCAGCTGGAGCACAGCTGGATCGTAGCTGGAGCACAGCGGATCACAGCTGGAGTGGAGCACAGCTGGATCACAGCTGGTCATAGCTGGATCACAGCTGGATCTGGCACAGCTGGAGGCTGGAGCAGCTATCACAGCTGGATCACAGCTGGGTCATAGCTGGATCACAGCTGGAGCACAGCTGGATCACAGCTGGCTGGAGCACAGCTGGCTGGAGCACAGCTGGATCAGCTGGAGCACAGCTGGCGCAGCTGGATGGCTCACAGCTGGATACAGCTGGTAAGCTGGATCAGCTGGAGCACAGCTGGATCACAGCTGGCTGGAGCACAGCTGGGGCACAGCTGGCTGGAACACAGCTGGAGGGCAGCTGGAGGGCAGCGGCTGGAGCACAGCTGGCGCACAGCTGGCTGGATCACAGCTGGAGCACAGCTGGATCACAGCTGGAGCGCAGCTGAATCACAGCTGGAACACAGCTAGCTGGAGCACAGCAAGCTGGAGCACAGCTGGATCACAGCTGGAGTGCAGCTAGATCACAGCTGGAGCAGAGCTGGATCACAGCTGGAGCAGAGCTGGAGCACAGCTGGAACACAGCTAGCTGGAGCACAGCTGGCTGGAGCACAGCTGGAGACACAGCTGGATCGCAGCTGGAGCACAGCTGGAGCACAGCTGGATCACAGCTTGCTGGATCACAGCTGGCTGGAGCGCAGCTGGATCAGAGCTGGCTGGATCACAGCTGGAGCACAGCTGGGGCACAGCTGGAGCTCGTGCGACGTTGGAGCACAGCTGGATCACAGCTGGAGAAACACAGATCACAGCTGATCACAGCTGCTGATCGCAGCTGGAGCTCTCTGAAGGTGACAGCGTGTGGTGTGTTGTTGACCACCAGGGGGGGAGCTGTTCATGCAGCTGGAGAAGGAGGGCATCTTCATGGAGGACACGGCCAGGTGGTCACAGCTGCTGGTCACAGGTGTCTGTGGGCGTGGCCTTGAATAAACTCTGTCTGTGGTCAGTTTCTACCTGGGGGAGATCACCTTGGCCCTGGGACACCTCCACTCCAGCGGGATCATCTACGAGACCTGAAACCTGAGAACATCATGCTGAGTCACCAGGTCAATCAGACAGTCAGAGTCAGAACAGTCGCCATGGGGTTCATGTTAATTGATGGAAACCTGCAGTTCCTCCAGCGACCACTAGAGGACGACTTTCTCACAAGCACAAGATAAATATATTCAAATACAATCTGAAGTAAAATAACACAGAATGCAAAGAATATTTAATGTCACAAAATAGAATGACTAAAATGTAAAGATATAAACCTAAAACTGTAACATTAAAGGGATGCTGATCAGGGGTCTGACTGACAACTCTAAGGTATCTACAGGCTCCACCGGTCACCGTCAATCACAGACCTATGAGCTTCACTGGGATTCTAAACTCCTCCCAGGGGCGGAGCTTCAGTACTGAGACATGATTGGTTGAGCAGAATTTTTAAGAACAGTTTGATGTTTTCTTGTAAAGTTAAAGTTTTTGCAGATAAATTAAATAATATAAGACCACAATAAAGTCAATCTCGAAGAGGAACTTCTCCCCACAACCATTGACCACAGATGTTCTGCAGATGAACCAGAGAAAACTGGATTCATCTGTCTGAACCAGAGAAAACTGGATTCATCTGAACAGAGAAAACTGGATTCATCTGAACCAGAGAAAAACTGGATTCATTGAAACAGAGGGGAAACTGGATTGTATGACAAAACCAGAGAAAAATGGATTCGTATGACGAACCAGAGGAAAGAGAAAAACTGGATGCATCGAACCAGAGAAAACTGGATCATCTGGACCAGAGAAAAGGATTAAAACCAGAGATTCATCTGAACAGAGAAAACTGGATTCTCGACCAGAGAAAAACTGGATCATCCGAACCAGCGGAAACTGGATTAATATGAACCAGAAAAAACTGGACGTCTGACGACCAGAAAAACTGGATTCGTCTGACGACCAGAGAAAACCAGAAAAAAACTGATTCGGTCTGACGAACCAGAAAAAACTGGAAGTGTCTGACGAACAGAGAAAATGGATCATCTGACGAACCAGAGAAACAACTGGATTCATCGAACCAGAGAAAACGGATTCGTAGTCTGAACAGAGGAAGAAAACTGGATTGTTGACGAACCAGAGAAAACTGGATTCACTCACGCAACCAGAGAAACTGGATTAATTGAACCAGAGAAAACTGATTCATCTGACGAACCAGAGAAAACTGGATTCATCGAACCAGAGGAAACTGGAGTTCGTTCATTGAACCAGAGAAAAAAACTGGAGCATGAACCAGAGAAAAACAGGATTCGTCTGAACCGAGAAAACTGGATTCGTCTGACGAACCAGAAAAAACTGGATTCGTCGAAACAGAGGAAACTGATTCGTCTGACGAACCAGAAAAAACTGGATTAGTCTGACGAACCAGAAAAAAATGGATTCGTCTGAACAGAAAAAACGGATTCGGCGAGAAAACAGAAAACCAGAAAAAACTGGATTCATCTGACCAGAGAACACTGGATTCAATCGAACCAGAAGAAAACTGGATTCATCTGAACCAGAGAAAAACTGGATTTATCTGAAGAACATCACTGGAATGTGTGTTTCTGTCTCCAGGGAACAGCAGTTGTGTTTTGTCTCTTCAGGACACATCAAGCTGACGACTTCGGTCTCTGTAAGGAGTCATCCATGATGGGAGCGTCACTCACACCTTTGTGGAACCATCGAGTACATGTACGTATCCAGCTGTCCCACAGCAGGCCTTCATGGAGGTGTTTCCTGATCTGTTCTGCTCCTCAGGGCTCAGAGATCCTGACCAGGTCGGGTCACAACCGAGCAGTGGAATGGTGGAGCCTCGGGGCCCTATGTACGACATGATGACGGGAGGTAAGCTGAGGCTCCGCCTCTTTTAGAAGTGAAGAAAGAAGGTGGTGGATCTCAGGGGGGTTTGGTGGGGCTGACAGACTCAACATCTGTGGTCTTGATCCACCAGCCTCGTTCACAGCTGAAAACAGGAAGAAGACCATTGATAAGATCCGAGTGTAAACCAACCTGCCTCCGTATCTGACCATCGACGCCAGAGACCTGATCAAAAAGGTGAGATGCTCTTAATACACAGTTGTGTTCATCAGAAAACATCTGTTGATGCAGAGGCATCAACTGGTCCAATACTGTCATCAGTAGATACCATAATCAACACTACAGCGAAAAAAATCAGTGGATAAAACTTTCAGTCTTTACAGTCATCAAATCAGCCAATAAAAATATCAGTCATCAAAACTTACAGTCGATCAAAACATCAGTTTATTAAAACATCAGTCGAGAAAAATCATAAAAATCTCAGTCGACTAAAACCTCAACGATTAAAAATCAGCCGATAAAAACCTAAAAATATCAGTCGATTAAAACTTTACAATGATAAACATAAGCCGATAAAAAACATCAGCCATCAGTCGATTAAAAAATTTACAGTCATCAAAAATCAGTTGGTTAAATCTTACAGTGATAAAAATTTACAGAATTAAACTTACAGTCGTCAAAACAGCAGTTATAACCTGATTCGCCAGACGAGGACGCCGGGTCCTCATTGTGTAATAATTTTGTCTAAAAATGACTCATTACAGAACGATCACTTCATCTGTCATAGCTGTGTTTGGTATCATTGAACTCTGCGAGTCTCCTCTTTGCAAAAATAATTCCGTTTTTCTTCATCTCCTATATATCTTGCACAAGAGGTGCCTAAAGACATAAAAGCCGAAAGTTGTGTGAAAGTCAGCACTTACTGGTTTTCGTCGGTAAAAGTCCCAGAAAAACGCGGAGAAAACGGGTTGAATCCGGTCCCTGTTTGTTGACAGAGGCTTAGCTTGTCTATAAACAGAAAGATGCTCACTCCAGAGATTTTTGGTTGGAGAAATGCCCTGAACAAGCTTGGTTCTTCATGTACGGTTGAATTCTCGTGGTCATTTATTGAGATTTAGTGTCAATAAATGTTATTACTATAACCAAAGCAATTTTTTGCAATTCAGTACCATATTAGAAGTGTAAAAAAGTTTGTTGATTTCCGATCGTA
The DNA here is from genome assembly GCA_018398805.1 of Hirundichthys speculiger. NCBI lineage: Eukaryota > Metazoa > Chordata > Actinopteri > Beloniformes > Exocoetidae > Hirundichthys > Hirundichthys speculiger. The sequence goes on from JAGFBZ010000950.1 coordinate 35,384, forward strand.
GTTTTTCAAGCAGAGGAATCATCTTCCCGAAACAAAGATGGCTTTGTTCGAATTTCCGGTGACTCTCTTTGCAATGCATTTTGACAGCTACAGGCGGACCTTAGATTCGTCATGTCCCTTTTAGAGCATAGATCAACCTTTCAATGACGTATTGCATGTGTAATTCGACTCTATCTGAGCCGTTTTATGCCTGCGCGTAACGGTGCGCCCCCCAGTCCTGCCTGTGCGCATTTACAGAGCGCTCAGCAGTGCAAGCAGCAAAATAACTCGCTTTAAAATAAGATAACTTACTTCACGGTTAAATGGCTCAAAGTAAGTCAAAAACACGTTTTAGTGTCCAGGAGGCACTGGAGAAGATTTTTGAGGGCTCTTCAGACAGTGAACATTATTCCTGCCTCCTCCCTGCTTGACCTTCATGCAATTGAGCCTCATAACTCAAAACCTTAACTGTAACATATATTTTAAAAAGTTATATGCTCCACATTGTAGTCATATATATTTGTAGTCATCAAATGTATTATGAATTGGTGGTTTTTACACAGTTATGTATGTTAGTATGTGGTTTATGGTAATACCAAAAACTAGTTGTAAATTTAAAAATGGCAAATTGTGACTATTTTTAACTCAAAAATGATGAAAAATACCAAAATGTAAAGGAAAAAAGTACCTATTGTCTCAGAATATCATTTTGGTTACCATGTGTTCATTTGGAGTCTCCAAAGGCCTTTTTGGAGCTGCGCCTAGATTTTTTAATGAAAAGACCACTGTAAAATGGTCATATATTGTGCTATCTTCTTCAAATTTGAAACACATGTTCAGTTATAGTGTGCCTACAGCCTCATAGTGTCATTTACCATTTCAGATGAATATTCAGACTATTATTCATCCTGAAAGTCATTTTTTATTTCAGGCGGAACAAAATTTTAAATTTTTTACTGACTTCAGAGTTCCATTACTCTGTCTCTGTATCACCTAGAGTGTTCCTGACAGTTTTATAAGAAACTACAGAGTGTCTTCTTTATGGAACACTTTAATGCATCCATGTGGACAGAACAGTTTAGAAGTTAAAATCATTTTAATTTGGGTATGTCATTTTTAGGCGTTTTGCTAAAAAAGGGGGTCAGGGTTTAACAGGTTAAAATCTTACAGTCGATCAAAACATCAATTGATTAAAACCTTACAGTTGATAAAAACTTTACAGTCGATTAAAGCTTTACAGTCGATCAAAACATCAGTTGATTCAAACTTTACAGTCGACTAAAGCTTTACAGTAGATCAAAACATCAGTTGATTCAAACTTTACAGTCGATTAAAACATCAGTCGATGAAAAGAAGACTGTTACATGTCAGAGTTGATCACCGTTTGTTTTGATGATCTGAATAATCAGAATCAGCCTGTTCAGACAGAAATGTTGTATTTGAATCCGTTAAATCTGATTTGAAGGTTTAGAGCAGCTTTGAAGATGAATCCTGGTTGATCTGGTGACCACAGACGGACTCGTGTTTAAACCAGTCTGAAGCTTGTAAACGATGAAACTGACACGTGTGTTGTTTCGTTGCCAGCTGTTGAAGAAGAATCCAGTCCAGAGACTGGGATCCAGTAAAGGTGACTCTGCTGACATCCAGGTGGGTGACGGCAGCTCCGCTGGTCCCAGCATGCTTTACTGGTCTACTTCAGTTTTTTACTGGTTGTTGATGAAAGCAGCAACAACATGGAGCCTGAGCCTTTTTCTGCGGTTTTAAATCAATGGTCTGGTCTTTGTCTTCCAGAAACATCCGTTCTTCAAGCACGTCAGCTGGGACGACCTTCTGAACCGGAGGGTGGAGCCTCCGTACAAACCTCGGCTGGTACGTATTTTTATTTCTTCACCTTCATCAGAGTCTCTCAGTCCGGTGTGAACTCTCCTGATGAATGTCCCTGCAGCATTCGGACGAGGACGTGAGCCAGTTTGACACCAGGTTCACCCGTCAGACGCCGGTGGACAGCCCCGACGACACCACGCTCAGCCACAGCGCCGAGCTGGCCTTCGCTGTGAGACCCCCGTTAGCGTTTTTAACGTCGGGACCGGCGCCGTTTCAGACCCGTTCACCGTGTTCTGTTTCTGTCAGGGCTTCACCTACGTGGCTCCGTCCGTCCTGGAGAGTCTCAAGGAAGGATTCTCGTTTGAACCGCGGTCACGTCCCGTACGGCGCCACAACAGCAGCCCCTGCACGCCCATCAGGTATCTGCCTGCTGAAGAAATGACTCTTCTGCAGCTCTCTGTTCTCATTTCATTGATTTTTATCTTTTCTATCAGCCTGATGATACTTCAAACTGGATTTAGAAACTGTTTGGTAAAAACCAGATGCTTTATTATCTACTGAACTCACATTTTCCTTTTCAGTCAAAAACTGAGCTGAAAGCATTTGAGACCCTTAATTGTTTGTCCTTGTTTAGAAACTGTTTAGACTCCACCAGCATCATCAGAACCTCCTAATGACTCAGAACTGAAGAAGCTCAGCTTTGATCCTGTAAAAACCATTTCCTCCTGAACAAAACACAGTTCCAACACGAAGGAGCCATCAGAGACAGAGACGGTCATAGTCTGGAAGGTTCTGGTTGGTCTGGAAGGTTCTGGTTGGTCTGGAAGGTTCTGGTTGGTCTGGAAGGTTCTGGGTTGGTCTGGGAGGTTCTGGAAGGTTCTGGTTGGTTTGGAAGGTTCTGGGTTGGTCTGGAAGGTTCTGGTTGGACTGGAAGGTTCTGGTTGGTCTGGAAGGTTCATGGTTGGTCTGGAAGGTTCATGGTCGGTCTGGAAGGTTCAAGTAGGTCTGAAAGGTTGTGGTTGGTCTGGAAGGTTCTGGTTGGTCTGGAGGTGGTTCTGGGATGGTTGGTCTGGAAGGTTCTGGTTGGTCTGGAAGGTTGTTGGTTGGGGTCGGTTCTGGTTGGTCTGGGTTGGTGGTTGGTCTGGAGGTTCAGGTAGGTGGAAAGGTTGGTTGGTCTGGAAGGTTGGTCTGGTTGGTCTGGAAGGTTTGGTTGGTCTGGAGGTTCTGGAAGGTTCTGGTTGGTCTGGAAGGTTCTGGAAGGTGGTGGTCTGGGGAGGTTTTCTGGTTGGTCTGGTTTGAAGGTTCTGGAAGGTTGGTTTGGTCTGGGGTCGTGGAAGGTTTGGTTGGTCTGGTGGTTCTGGTTGGTCTGGAAGGTTGAGGTGGTTGTGAAGGTTTGGTTCAAGGTTCTGGAAGGTTCATGGTTTGGTCTGGAAGGTTCGTTGGTCTGGTTGGTTCATGGTTGGTCTGAAGGTTCTGGTTGGTCTGAAGGTTTCATGGTTGGTTGGAAGGTTCTGGTTGGTCTGGAGGTTCTGGTTGGTCTGGAAGGTTTGGTTGGTCTGGTTGGTTGGTCTGGAGGTTCTGGTTGGTCTGGAAGGTTCTGGTTGGTTCTGGAAGGTTCTGGTTGGTTGGTCTGGAAAGGTTCAAGTGGTTGGTCTGGAAGGTTGGTGGTTGTCTGGGAGGTTCTGGTTGGTCTGGAAGGTTGGTTGGGGTTCTGGTTGGTCTGGAAGGTTCTGGTTGGTCATGGAAGGTTTCTGGTTGGTCTGGAAGGTTTGGTTGGTCTGGAAGGTTCTGGTTGGTCTGGAAGGTCTGGTGGTCTGGAGGTTCTGGATTCAGGTTGGTCTGGAGGGTTCTTGGTTGGTTCTAGAAGGTCTGGTTGGTCTGGAAGTTCTGGTTGGTCGTAAGGTTGTGGTTGGTCTAGGGGTTGGTGGTTGGTCTCAAGGTGGGTTTGGGAGGTGGTTGTCTGGAAGGTTCTGGTTGTCTGGTTGGGTTCTGGTCTGGGAAGGTTCTGGTTGGTCTGGAAGGTTTTGGTCTGGAAGGTTGTGGTTGGTCTTGGGAGGTTCTGGTTGGTCTGGAAGGTTCTGGTTGGTTGGTGGGTTCTGGGAAGGTTTGGTTGGTCTGGAGGTTTGGTTGGGTCTGGAAGGTTCATGGTTGGTCTGGAAGGTTCTGGTTGGTCTGGAAGGTTCATGGTTGGTCTGGAAGGTTGGTGGTTGGTCTGGAAGGTTGTGGTTGGTCTGGAAGGTTTGGTTGGTCTGGAAGGTTCTGGTTGGTTGGGAGGTCTGGTGGTCTGGAAGGTTCTGGTTGGTTCTGGAAGGTTCTGGTTGGTCTGGAAGGTTGGTTGGTCTGGAGGTTCATGGTTGGTCGGAAGGTTCATAGGTTGGTCTGGAAGGTTCTGGTTGGGTCTGGAAGGTTCATGGTTGGTCTGGAAGGTTCATGGTTGGGTCTGGAAGGTTCTGGTTGGTTGGTCTGGAAGGTTGTGGTTGGGAGGTTTTTGGTTGGTTTGGTCTGGAAGGTTCTGGTTGGTCTGGAAGGTTGTGGTGGTCTGGAAGGTTCTGGTTGGTTGGTCTGGGAGGTTCAAGGTTGGTCTGGAAGGTTTGTCTGGTTGGAAGGTTCTGGTTGGTCTGGGAAGGTTCTGGTTGGTCTGGAAGGTTCGTGGTTGGTTCTGGCAGGTTCATGGTTGGTCTGGAAGGTTCATGGTTGGTCTGGAAGGTTCTGGTTGGTCTGGGAGGTTCTGGTTGGTCTGGAAGGTTCATGGTTGGTCTGGGAGGTTCATAGTTGATCTGGAAGATTCTGGTTGGTCTGGAAGGTTCAATGGTTGGTCTGGAAGGTTCAATGGTTGGTCTGGAAGGTTTAATGGTTGGTCTGGAAGGTTCAATGGTTGGTCTGGAAGGTTCAATGGTTGGTCTGGAAGGTTCATGGTTGGTCTGGAAGGTTCATGGTTGGTCTGGAAGGTTGTGGTTGATATTAATCATTTCTTTGTCAGCGTGGAAACATTAGAATGCTCGTTAGGATCTCTGTTGGTTAATGACTCCAGTGACAGATGACAGCAGAGAAGGTTAGTAATTGGTGAACAGTTCGTTTATTGGCTGTGTAGATTCTCTAGAGCTGTCAATCATCCAGACCCGGTCTCCATCATCAGCTGACTGACAGACTGGAGTCAGATCTCAGGTGTCGTTGACTCCAGGAATCTTCCAGAACAAACCTGTCATCATATATATTAGGGGTGTAAAGATAAACCGATTTGAATCGGTTACCGGTCTGTGACGTATGACATCAAAGTGCATCGGTCAATGGAGAACTGGATCGGTAAAAATGTACTTCGAACGGTCCGATGTCCCATATTTACGGCTACGAATCAGTTTTCCTGAGGTCCAGCGACCCAGACCTGCTGTTGTTGTGTCAACGGGCGCGTGAACGTTAGCTACGTAGCTGAGAGAGCGGCTAGCAACATGAGATTTGAATCGGATCGTTTCGTGAGCGAAAGATTCACACCCCTAATATTTATCTTCTCTTCAGTCCTCTAAAGTTTTCTGCTGCCGGGCCCTTCAAGCCGAGTCTGGACGGAGAACTGGACCCGTTCTCTCCCAACTCCCCACCAGCGGCTCCTCGTCCCGCCCCCCCAGACAACGGAGCCTCCAGCCAGCCGATCAAGACGCCGGCGAGGAACAAGAAGACGAAGGGACATCGGAGATGAGCGGGGGTGTCCTCCAGAAGTCAGGTGGTTCTGATGGACTTCAACCAGCAGCTCCAGAGTCTTTATAGGAAACCGTTTGAATTATTCTGCTGCTGTCCACCTTTACGACAGTTTCTGGATCGTCTTCGTCCACAGATCCAACAGGAAGTCACCGTCACTGTCCTCAAGCTTCGTCCTGTCTCTGGGGCTGATGGACAGGAAACAGTCACTAGGAAAGAGGGAAGTAGAGTCACTGGTATTTAATCGATTTGATGATGGGTCTCATCTTCTAGAAGGGTTTAGGGTAGAATCAGTTTGTATTTACAGAACCGTTAACACATCGGACCTTTCAAGTCGTGACGGTGTTGCGTTCATGTTTGAACGTGAACATGGACGTTTCATCAGCCTGCTGAGCTTTTGTTGCTCCTGAAATAAAACCTGCGGTTTTCAGAACTCTGAGGTCCAAACCAAAGACGGACGAACGTCCTCGTTTGTAGTCCGGCCCGTTTTTCCGCCGATGACGTCACCGGGCAGCTGTCAGCCGCAGAAACGTGGTCTTCCATCAAGCTCTTCTACATCTTCTAGACCAGATCTGGTAGGTCCGGTCAGGGGTCTCAAACTGACCCGTTAAAGGTCCGAAACTCAGCTGACTGGTTTCATTCAACCAACTGAACTGGTTCAGGGAACTGTTGATTGACTGAAACCAGTCAGCTGTGCTGCTGCTGGTTGGAACAGAAACCTGCAGCCACACGGACCTTTAACAGATCAGGTTGACACCTGTGATCTGGACCCACCAGGAGACCTTCAACCTGATCAAGTCTTAGAAAAAAACTTTCTTCTGAAGGTCCCATTACACTCAAACTTTGTCCTAAACGGTGCATTAATCTGGGTTTCTCTCTGAGATCTTCACATCTGCTGCCAGAGGCGTCCAGACGGACCAATCACAGCTCAGTCAGGAACTTCCAACCGACATCATCTGGAAGTTTCCACTAGTTTAGACATCAGCTGTTACAAACGCTGCTTTCAGGAAACATGTTTGATATTCAGAGTTTCTGAACAAAACAGAACCAGCCTTCATATTATCATTATTATTATCATCATTATAATCATCATTATTATCATTATTACCATTAATATTATCGTTATAATCATCATCATCATTATAATTATTCTAGTTTTCATCATTGTAGTTCCTGCTGAAACCATCCTGAGATGAAGGTTCTAGACTGAAACAGGAGAATGAAATGATGTTTGGAGTAAACGAGTCTCGGCTCGTTAATCAGTGTTAGATTAATGAGTGTGACGAGTGTAACGATGGAGAAACATAATTATGAACTTTACTTTTTCTAGTGACATTTTCAGTTTGTAAGTTCTGCGTTCTCAGAGTTTAATTTAAATATAAAGAAATATAAATATTAGACAGTATTTCTGAATGGTTCTTCCTTTTGACCTGAAATCAGCAGCATGTTGGTGAAGTTCAGAGATTAAAATATATTTAAAAAAAGGATTTAAAAATCAGGAAATAAAAGGATTGAAGCAAGAAATCAGACGACACAAATAACGACCAGATCTGATCAATCAGAGTCTATAGACATCTGTCTGATCCAGATCTGATCCAGATCTGATCCAGATCTGATCCAGGTCTGATCCAGGTCTGATCCAGGTCTGATCCAGGTCTGATCCAGATCTGTAGACGTCTGTCTGATCCAGATCTGATCCAGATCTGATCCAGGTCTGATTCAGGTCTGATTCAGGTCTGATCCGGGTCTGATCCAGATGATCTGATCCAGATCTGATCCTGAGATCATCCAGGTCTGATCCAGTCAGTCCAGATCTCAGATCCAGGATCTGATCCAGATCTGATCCAGGTTCTGATCCAGGTCTGATCCAGATCTGATCCAGATCTGATCTGATCCAGGTCTGATCCAGAGATCTGATCCAGATCAGTCTCTGATCCAGGTCTGATCCAGTCTGATCCAGGTCTGATCCAGATCTGAGGTCTGATCCAGATCTGATCCAGGTCTGATCCAGGCTGATCCAGATCAGAGACTCTGTCTGATCCAGGTCTGATCGATCAGATCTGATCAGGTTGTGATCAGGTCTGATCCAGTCTGATCCATAGGTCTGATCCAGAACTGATC
>JAGFBZ010000951.1:0-98568 GCA_018398805.1 Hirundichthys speculiger
TTTGCCTTATATCTTGCCACCTTCTTTTAACCTCATCTGCCGTTCTTTTGTCTTACCAACTGCATTTATTCTATCGCAGATTTTCTCCCATATGCGTTCTTTTGGTAAGTTTAAATTTCTTTGCTTTAGTTCATGAATGTGTTTATTTGCCTCTTCCACTAATATCTCTAACTTCAACTCGTCAAATTTCATTTTGCGCTTGCGTCTATCCTGCTTTCCATCCAGACTCTCCATGACGCAAACCGTAAGACACGCAACACCTCATTTAAATACTGCGGTTTGCACCCGTTATCAATTGCGCGAGCATTCTTAGTGATCACCGCAAAACACACAACAACAGCACGCGCAACTTTTTTCAGTGCACACGCAATTTAGTACTCTTTATTTAGGATCTTAGTAAATCAGGCCCCATGTCTGGCAGCACATATAGAGTATTACTACTGAAATTCTGTGATTGGTTCTTACTAAATATGGCGCCATGTTTCATGTTTAGACATCTCCACTCCGGTCTGTCAAGAGGAAATTTATCCAGACGCTTTGTGGTTTATTTCAGGTTTAGTCTTGCTAGTCTAAGTTGTGCAGCCATGTTCATGACAAAATGATAGTTTCTCTCAGCAAAGAGGCCAAATATCTTCAGTTTTTTGCTAACTGAGGCCTGTAGAGTCTGAAATGTAGTTCACAAATTCTTTGCAATAATCTTCCTCATTGTAGAATTATGAAATCCAAATTGTTGGGAAACAACCTTTTAATATGTCTTGAGTCATCTGAAAACTGAAAGAGGTTGTACTTTCTCTTTCACATAACGATACTTATTTTACAGTGCAGGCAGCGGATATGAATTCAATCTTTAGTCAAGTTCATATGGCTAAAGATGAATGAATAAAAATATAAAGACATATACATATATAACAACATATTATCTTCACATCCAGATTGTTTCAGATTCTCAAGTGTAAAAATTTATTAAATCTGTTTGACATTCTCATAATGAATGGGTACAGTACTGTATTTTTGCTTTGCAAAAATACACACCAGTAATCATTATGCATTTAAAATATTGTCAGCTTACATAAAACTATTTTGAGGTCTTTACTTACATTTGTGTGTACTGATACTGGGTTATACTGACCATTAAATCTGCAATTAGTTCAATAATTTTTAAGTTAGTCACAGGACACTTTTTGTCTCTATGATACAGTTTGTTCTAAAAGGATTTGGACAGATGAAACCAAGATGAACTTATATCAGAGTGGTGGAAAAAATCATCATGGGAAGAAAAGGAAAAGAGAGTAACGAAACAAACAGCTCACGATCCAGATCATACCATATAATGCTAAACATGGTGGAGGCAGTGTTATGGTATGGGCCTGTATGGTTGCCAGTAGAATGGGTACACTGGTGTTTATTTTTATCTGTAGTTTCAAAAAGAACTCAAATATGTAGCATTTGCTGAGTACCCACTTCCTGAATATATAACAATTTCCTATTAAAACTATCTAGTCACTTATTTAAGCATTAATCATTAATCATAAAGCTGACATAACAATCAGAACATTTCAGTAACAGACATTTTTAAGACTCAACAGTGCTTTTATGCACAAACATGAAATAAAACAGTGCAACCACTGAGCAGTAGTTTCAAAAAGAACTCAAAATATATAGTTTTATATACGGCGAGGAGAGACAGCTGGCAGGAGGGAATAGACCCCAACGGGACAGTCGTGGGTTAGCTGCCCGCGTCTGTAGTCTCCCATGTCTTGCAGCATGTCAGAGACACCCCCTATTAGCTACGAAAAAGCGAACAAAGAGAACACCCCCAGAGTCTGCGAGAGCAGGGGCGGAAGATGACTCATCGGCTGACAAAATGGTAACGACTGGACCAGAAATGACTACGAGTAAAGACAGCACAGCGCAAGAGAACACCACAGCAACTAACGCAAACCTTGCCACAGCAGCGGACCACAAGCTGCAGATTTGTAGCTGCGGATGGAGGAAGGTAACATCTTTTCGGGGTTTGAGGATTCACCAGGGAAAGAAAAGATGCTTGAGTGAAGAGAGTCAGGGACTTCGCATTGACTACTTCTTACGGAAGGAGTCAAATCAGTCGAATGAAGTTCACCAACTGGACAAAAACCATAGCTTGGAGAGCATCAGCACCCCTGTCATGGAAGAAGCAAACTCAAGCACTGAACTAGCGGTGGAACAAACATCAGCGGTGGAACCCCCCCAAACTCGACGACCTGCGGTAGAGAGCGGAGCCTTCCGGGCTACAAACTGCGTGTGAAGTGGCCCAGTGCTGCGGAAAAGAAGCTGTGGGAAATGGTGAATAATGATCTGACCCCGTCCCTCAAACAACTTCGAGGTACGGTGGAGAAGAAGTTGGAGAAAATGGGAAACATCATCTATGAATATGGAGCAGAACGCTTCGGAGTACTACAGCCGAAAGGTAAGAGCCAGGTTGCCACTCCACCTGTCTCCAGGAGGCAACAAGAGATCAAGCGCCTTGTTCAAGAACGGAGGCAACTCAGGAAACTCTGGAAGAAGGCCTTGGATGTGGAAAAGAAGGGCATAAGCACCCTCCAAGATGACATCAAAACACGTCTGGAGTCCCTCCGTAGGGCAGAGAACTCACGGAAACGAAGGAGGAAGAAAGAACAAACAAGAACAAGGTTCTACAAAGATCCCTTCAAGTTCCTTAAGACTCTCTTTACCAAGGACAAAAGCGGAGTTCTAAAAACAACAAAGAACGACTTGGAGGAACACTTGAGAGCAACGCACTCTGACCCAAAGCGCCATGAACGCCTGGCCATTCCTCCAGACATTCCCCCAATCAACCCCCCAGAGCATCAATTCAAGACCGGTCCCCCAACATGGAAGGAGGTGCAGAAGATTGTCCATCGGGCGAGAAAAAAGCTTCAGCTCCTGGGCCAAACGGAAATCCCATTCAAGGTGTACAAGAACGCACCAGATGTCTGCAAGTTTCTTTGGAGCCTCATGAGGACGGTGGGTGGCAGAAGAGGTCCATTCCCAAAGCATGGCGTTAGGGCAGGTGGGATCCTTATCCCAAAGGAGAAAGACTCAGCACACATCAGTCAATTCCGCCCAATTGCCTTGCTTAACGTGGAGGGCAAGATCTTCTTTGGAGTCATCGCAAAAAGGATGGGTGAGTACCTGCACAGGAATGAGTATGTGGATACATCCGTCCAGAAGGCCGGTATATCGGGCTTCTCTGGGTGCCTAGAACACACCAGCATGATCTGGCACCAGATCCAGATGGCAAAATGGGAGAAAAAGGACATCCATGCGATCTTCTTGGATCTTGCAAATGCCTTCGGATCAGTGCCCCATGAGCTCCTTTGGACTACCTTCAAGTTCTTCAACATCCTTGACACAATCACAACCCTGGTCAAAGACTACTTTCAGGACCTGCAGTTCTGCTTCTCTACGCCTGAATTTACCACCTCATGGCAGCACCTGGAAGTGGGCATCATGGCCGGATGCACCGTATCTCCCTTGGCTTTCACCATGGCGATGGAGATCATCATTCGAGCCTCGAAATGGTTCGTAGGTGGACAAAGATTCGGCCCTAGCCGGCGCCTTCCTCCCCTCAGAGCCTACATGGATGACATCACCACCCTGACTACCACCGTCCCATGCACCAGGAGGTTACACAGGAAACTCGAGGAGAACATCAGCTGGGCCCGCATGAAGATCAAACCATCTAAGTCACGCAGCATCTCAATGGTTAAGGGAGTGCTTGCTGACCTGCAGTTCTTCATCGGCGATGACCCAATCCCCACTGTGTCTGAGCAGCCAGTCAAAAGCCTTGGAAGGCAATACGACGCAAGCCTGAAAGATACAGACCAGGTGAAGCAACTGCGCAAGGACATCGATGCAGGCCTACTAGCGATTGACAACACCCAACTTCCTGGGAAGCTGAAGTCCTGGTGCTTCCAGTTTGGGCTGCTACCTCGGGTGTTGTGGCCCTTGGCAGTCTATGAGGTGCCCATCTCAGTAGTAGAGAAGCTGGAGAGACGAGTCACAGTCCACATCAAGAAGTGGCTTGGAGTCCCACGCTGCCTCACCACAATAGGCCTCTATGGAGACAGTGTCCTTAAGTTGCCCTTTACCAGCCTTACGGAGGAGTTTAAGTGTGCCAAAACACATCTGCAAATGACCTTGAACGAATCCAAAGACCCGGCGGTTAGGGAGAATGCACCAACCTTGGCCATTGGGCGCAAGTGGACACCAGCAAGAGCAGTGGAAGAGGCAACAGCAGCTCTCAAACATGCTGACGTCGTGGGGAACGTTCAGCAAGGAAGAGGAGGCCTCGGACTAACAACCAGCCGCCCAACCTGGAGAAATGCCACTGCACCAGCACGGAGGAAGATGGTGGTGGAGGAAGTGCGGCGTCAGGAGGAGGTCGCAAGAGGGGCCAAGGCAGTCACCCTCGGCAAACAGGGAATGTGGACACGGTGGGAAGGTGTCGAAAGGAGGAGGTTGAGCTGGAGGGATGTATGGGCCATGGATGCTAGGTGTTTGAGCTTCGCCATCAGAGCCACCTACGACGTCCTTCCAACGCTAACTAATCTCCACCAGTGGGTTGGCGAAGATCCTGCGTGCGTCCTGTGTGCCAAGCCAGCCTCCCTCCAACACATACTCACAGGGTGTAAAACCAGCCTCACCCAAGGACGGTACACTTGGCGCCACAACCAAGTCCTGAAGAGCCTTGCTTCCACACTGGAGGGAAAACGATCCAGCACCAATGCCCTTCTGCTGCCGACACCTAAACACCTCATGGGGAACTGCCTTTGTCCGGGAAGGGGCCACAGCTACCAGGAGCAACTCTCTACTCCATCAGAGAGAAGCCAGCTGTGCCCAGCACGTGACTGGAAGATGCTGGCCGATGTTGGCAAACAGCTGGTGTTCCCCCCAGAGATCGCCACCACCACCTTGAGGCCTGACTTGGTGCTCTGGTCCCCTTCCTTGAAAAAAGAGTACATAGTGGAACTCACTGTACCCTGGGAGGACTCCATGGAGGAAGCATACGAGCGGAAACATCTGCGGTATTCCGAGCTTGCCACTGAAGCTCGACATCGAGGCTGGAACGCCAAAGTCCGCCCAGTAGAAGTTGGGTGCAGGGGCTTCGTGGGTACATCTACCACCAGACTACAAAGGGACTTGGGAGTCAGGGGCCAGAGCCAGCGTACAGCCATCAAAGCTGCGTCAGAAGCAGCAGAAAGGAGCAGCCTCTGGCTAAAGAGGAACGACCCCAGCTGGGCCCCCAAGTAGTGTGACAGGAGGTATGCGGTCAGCCTTGGCCTGACTCAGGGAACAGGACGCCCCTGCCATGCATAGTCCCCTGAGATGTCCGCCACTTGACAGCAAGGTGACTCTCATGGATAATTGGGCTTGGGACGCAAGCTCAGGTCTGATCATCCTGCAGCTGGCCGCCTCTGGGGAGGGTGTATAGTGTTAAAGGCCGAAACACCCCATGATCCAGAGGTACACTACTGATGATGCGTCCCAAATTCAGTTCTTCCCACAATCCCCTTCAAGACCATTCACCAAGTCCACCAGTCAATTGCATGTGCTTGCACAGGAAATCAACATCCCATCCTGTGTTTTCTGAAATCTTAGCTGAATAACCACTCACTGACCTTTGACTTCAAGATAAGAAAATCCATATCTCATATATTCTTCGTTGTATCTGTGTTTCATGATGCTTAACATATGTAAACAAACTTTGCAGGTCTTTTTCTATGGTGTAAACTGGCGGCGGGTGTCAACTCACATTACAGGGAATTATCGCCATCTACTGTTGAGAAGTATGAATGACACTCTTTTTTTAAATTTTATTTTATGTTTTTTTTAGCATTTCCTTCCCCAGGCAAAGGCCCACGACCCACTGAAAACGGGTCTGCGACCCACTTTTGGGTCACGACCCACCAGTTGAGAACCACTGCTCTAGGAGACGCTACAGGAGTATCGGTACACGAACCAGCAGATTCAGGAACAGCTTCTTTCCATCAGCTGTTTCCCTGTTGAACTCTGTAGTTGTCCAGCCCTATTTCATTAGTTTGTGTTTTTTGATAATTATGTTAATCAACAATTCAAAAGTGATGGCTGATTTTGATTATTTGATTTTCAATAAATTTTTATTTATTGTTACTTTTGTAAGTTTCAAGTGATTTCAGTGAGAATTGTGGGTTTTTCCTTCTTTAACTGAGGGGTACCAACAATTTTGTCCACGTGTATATATATATATATATATATATATATATATATATATATATATATATATATATATATATATATATATATATATATATATATACACATGTGTATATATCTGTGTATACTGTCCATTGTATTTATTTCACTGCAAAAGCACTTCTGGTTAAATGCTAACTGCATTTCGTTGCCCTGTACTTTGACATGTGCAATGACAATAAAGTTGAATCTAATCTAATCTAATCTTTGTCACGTGTTCCTTTGTCTTTTCAGCAGCACTGCTGAAAAGACAAAGGAACATATATACAGTCATGGAAAAAATTATTAGACCACCATTTTTTCTTCACTTTCTTGTTCATTTTAATATCTGGTACCACTAAACGTCATCATGTGACTAAAACAGACAGAAAAGAAAACGCTGAATGCATAAAAGCAGTGTTTTTGGCAGTACAACGCCATAGCTATTGATGTAAAAACTTAAGTGATTTAGGTTATAATCAAGAAAACCATGGAAAATGGTAAGATATCAGCTCTTAAATAAAACTCTTATGAGCAATCTTTGTGGTTATCGTTATGTTTGTCCAAACAAATGTACCTTTAGTTGTACCAGGCATTAAAATGAACAAGAAACTGAAGAAAAACAAGGGTGGTCTAATCATTTTTTCCATGACTGTATATATATATATATATATATATATATATATATATATATATATATATATATATATATATATATATATATATATATATATATATGTTCCTTTGTCTTTTCAGCAGCAGTGCTGCTCCGCTTTAACCACGACTCCATCCATTGAGATGACAAGGTGGCAGTGATTGACAGCTGATGCCATGTGTCAAGTTGGATCAAACCATCCTGGTATAGGGGGGACTTTATTTAAGATAATAAAATTGAATACTTGCCTGAAAAATAAAATTCAGTGTATGAACTAATGTTGTTATCTGATTGCTAGTAATGATAAAATTGCTTTTTCACCAAAATACCTATACAGTCATCCATCAGTCATCAGTCACTCATTGATTAAGTCTTTCTTAAACCTGAGTATTTTCAAGTCTCAATGCCAACACTGGTTTCTCTTTGCTTTTAGATAAAGAGCTGGAGACACATGTAGGGACAGGACTCTAACCAAGGATGAGGAGACGTTCCTGAAGACCTTGAGTCCTGGTCACCATCCTGGCATCTGCTACAGGGAGCAGCAAAGTCCCAGCCACTGGTTTTAATCCAACTCCTAAATTATCAATTATTCATGATGAAAATAAACATCTTCCCGTTGCACACACTTGTGTAAATGAGCTTCAGCTTTTTGTGAACACAACAACAATGGCTGATGATGAATTTAACTACTGTTTCTAAGTAGCATTAATGAACGGATCTCTATTTAGCACCAAAAGCAATCATATAATGTGTAATAGGAAACTTTAAATATGTTATTTCTATTACTACATATTGTTATTTAATGCTTATGAGTTCTCCTTTCTAGTGTTCTTAGCATGTTTATGAGTTTGTGTGTCTTCTTGAAGAAAATGCTGACTCGTGGGGGTCAGTGGTCTGGTTTAAAGTCCATAAATGGGTCATGCACAGTTCATAAGTTATAGACCAGGTCAAATTATAATAAAAGTCCATAAAGGAAGATAAGATGTTGTAAATGGTCTCTGGTTATGCTCTAATGTATACTTTGTTTTTCCTAAGTGACAACTCTCACAGCTACAGGTTATAAGTCCCGCAAAAAAGTAACATTAAAACCTCAAGATACTTGTAAAATATAGTTTTATAGTTATTTTTGGTGGTTATTATCACTTAAATCTATGTCCAAGAGTCAATTTCTCCAGAAAAGATCGCTCTTTATTCGTTATTTGACGCTACAAACAGACTTTGACCTCCTCAAGCTTTTATTTTGGTACTTCCTGTTACGGGCATCTTGAATTTGTATATTAGCTAAATATTTAGTTTCATCCAACATTTAGATTTAATATTTAACATTTAGTATTAACATTTAGATTTAGATTAAATATTTAGATTGAATGTTTAGATTTAACATTTAGATTTAGATTTAACATTTACATTTAGATTTAGATTTAAATTTAGATTTAGATTTAACATTTAGATTTAACTTTTAGATTTAAATTTAACATTTAGATTTAACATTTAGATTTAACATTTAGATTTAGATTAAACAATTAGATTTAGATTAAATATTTAGATTGAATGTTTAGATTTAACATTTAGATTTAGATTTAACATTTAAATTTAGATTTAACATTTAGATTTAGATTTAACATTTAGATTTAGATTTAAATTTAGATTTAGATTTAACATTTAGATTTAACTTTTAGATTTAAATTTAACATTTAGATTTAACATTTAGATTAGATTTAGATTAAACAATTAGATTTAGATTAAATATTTAGATTTAATGTTTAGATTTAACATTTAGATTTAGATTTAACATTTAGATTTAGATTTATTATTTAGATTTAGATTTAAATTTAGATTTAGATTTAACATTTAGATTTAACTTTTAGATTTAGATTTAACATTTACATTTAACTTTTAGATTTAACTTTTTGATTTAGACTTAACATTAAATATTTAGGTTAATTATTCAGATTTCGATTTAACATTTAGGCATAACATTCAGATTTAAGTTTTATATTTTGGTCTTAACTTTTAGATTAAACATTTATATTTAGATTTAAATGTTGAACAAATTGTAAAAGTTAACAAATATTATGTTAAATTTGCTAAAAAGTGACTTTCAAAAATTCACACCTCTTTTTAAAACATGATTTGAAGCTAAATGTGACAAAATATTGCTGTTATTTTCAGCATAACTAACTTTACAAACGGCGCCCCATACCTGCGCACGCTGTGAATATGAGAGCGACACTGCCACCTACTGTAGTGTATGTGCAATTACACCCAGTTATAGTAGGAAAAAAAAAAAAAAGAAGTTTCCCGGGGGTAATGGGCGATGCCAGGGGGGCATCTGGACCTGACTGTAACCCAGAAACCAGATCTTACCAGGTCCAGGACGCAGGAGAACGGGCTCCGCCTGGGCAGGTGGGTCAGGTAGAAGTCGAAGGGCCCCTTGTATTTTTCTTTCAATTTATCAAACAGCTCCTTGTCGGGGATGATTTCAACTGGAGAAAACGGGACTTTGTTGATTTTTCCAAGGAAGAAGATGCCGTGAAGCATCTGTAGAGTAAAATCCAGACTCATTTAGACGACTAGAAATAATTGGAGAACGCTGTTTAACGCAGATTTGAACGCACCTCATCCATCAGGGGTTTACCTCCGGGGGTCACGTTACACCAGTCGTCCATCTGCCTGATGAGCTTGATGGCGTTTGTTTTGAAGGCCACTTCATTTTTCAGAAACTCTTCTCTCCTGAGACAATAAGGAAAGTGATATAAGTCCCGCCACCAGCACCGACACCTGCAGCCCCGCAGGATCACCGACTCACCTGCTGCGCTCCTCCGCCTGCACCGGTCACCGGTCACCGGTCACCGGGGGGGGGACAGAGTTTTACACGAGTCAGTATTTCAGATGGAAATCAGAACAGATCACACGGTAGAAAGCTGTTACTCACCATGTTTCCAGCAGTCTAAACCGAAAGCAAAGACAGAAGCTCTTTTCTATCCGGACAACGCCTTCTGAGAAGTCACGTGATTTCCAGTAACTCATATTTACAACACCTGGACAGCGGTGTTGCGACCATAATATACATAAATGCACGAGATTACTCCCCTCAAGAGTGGTATTTGCAATATTTGATTCATTACTCTGCTAAATAAAATAGATTTATCACAATAATATGAATCACAATCTTATTTAACGATTAAAAAAAGATTAAGTGTTTTGTCTTCAAATTTTACTTCAGCCAGTTTATGATCAACAGGTTCTTTATGTGGCAAGTCTTTGATCAGTTTATAATTTCACGAGGGAACGAAATGGTCAAAGGCTTTAATGTAGCGTGACATTTGTCCATGACAAACATTAAAAAAAGAAAATATCACAAGTCTTGACTGTGGATACTTTATTATAGCTGTATGTGTGTGATTATACAGAATATAAAGAAAGTGATGCTTTAATAACAGGCAGCAGGAATTAAAATATTCATTGATTGAATCAGCGTTGAGCTTTGCTGCTCATCTTGTGATTAAAAATCTTCCCCATCAGTTCAGACAAACCAGCTCCATCTGTGACTATTTTATCATTGTATTTTTGACAGATTCATATCTACGGAAGAGTATTAGGGCCACTTAAAAAAAATAAAAAGAATTCTGAGAAAAAAGTCAGAATTCTGACTTTTTTCTCAGAATTCTGAGATTAAAGTCAGAATTCTGACTTTTTTCTCAGAATTCTGACTTTTTTCTCAAAATTCTGACTTTTTTTCTCAGAATTCTGAGATTAAAGTCAGAATTCTGACTTTTCTCAAAATTCTGACTTTTTTCTCAGAATTCTGAGATTAAAGTCAGAATTCTGAGATTAAAGTCAGAATTCTGACTTTTTTCTCAAAATTCTGACTTTAATCTCAGAATTCAGAGAAAAAAAACCAGAATTCTGAGAAAAAAGTCAGAATTCTAACTTTTTTCTCAGAATTCTGAGATTAAAGTCAGAATTCTGACTTTTTTCTCAAAATTCTGACTTTTTTCTCAGAATTCTGACTTTTTTCTCAAAATTCTGACTTTTTTTCTCAGAATTCTGAGATTAAAGTCAGAATTCTGACTTTTTCTCAAAATTCTGACTTTTTTCTCAGAATTCTGAGATTAAAGTCAGAATTCTGACTTTTTTCTCAAAATTCTGAGATTGAAGTCAGAATTCTGACTTTTTTCTCAAAATTCTGACTTTAATCTCAGAATTCTGAGAAAAAACCCAGAACCCAAAATTCTGAGAAAAAAGTCAGAATTCTGACTTTTTTCTCAGAATTCTGACTTTTTTCTCAGAATTCTGAGATTAAAGTCAGAATTCTGACTTTTTTCTTAAAATTCTGACTTTTTTCTCAGAATTCTGAGATTAAAGTCAGAATTCTGACTTTAATCTCAGAATTCTGAGATTAAAGTCAGAATTCTGACTTTTTTCACAGAATTCTGACTTTTTTCACAGAATTCTGAGATTAAAGTCAGAATTCTGACTTTTTTCTCAGAATTCTTTTTATTTTTTTTTAAGTGGCCCTAATACTCTTCCGTACATATCACCTTGTCCAGGTGCAGGTGAGGAGAACCTTACATTTTCTTGGTTTATTATTATTGAGTTAATTAGTGATAATTTTTTTAATACTTTTGACACTTTGATTTATAGAAACCACATCAGCAGAATCATGTTATACAGGACAAACAGCTTTGCTTTGATTAGAATGAAGTCAGATGATCAATACAACGTGTCTCTGGAAGATGTTTTCAAAATTAGGAATCCAAGACTTCTGAAGCATGTCCCTCTTTTGGAGCATCACCGCATCTGCAAAGACAACAAAAGTAATTATCAGGACAGAAGCTGATGACACATCAGTTCTTGTTTCTACCTCTTTACAAACTTCAGCTACATTTTGTGTTGAGACAGTAGTTAAAACCACATTATACCAGTTTTTTTTTTCCCCAATAAACTTTAAAAGCAAAATCTTTCTTTCAAAATAAAAGACTTTATTTGTTCATGTCAGAGCGACTGTCATGAATATCCATCCGAGTCCATACACTCACCTGTTTTAAGAGTTTAAGCTTTTCAACAACGCTGGTTTAATTTCCTGCACCAGTCTTTGATGCTGTTGCTCCAAACTTCTCCCCACAGCTCCCATTTTCACGTCGTCCCAGTCCGCTTCAGTCTACACGGAACAGACCACAACAACAATAAATAAACAGATTGGTTTCCATCATACGGAAGAGTATTAGGGCCACTTAAAAAAAATTAAAAGAATTCTGAGAAAAAAGTCAGAATTCTGACTTTAATCTCAGAATTCTGAGAAAAAAGTCAGAATTTTGAGAAAAAAAGTCAGAATTCTGACTTTAATCTCAGAATTTTGAGAAAAAACTCAGAATTTTGAGAAAAAAATCTGAATTCTGACTTTAATCTCAGAATTCTGTGAAAAAAGTCAGAATTCTGACTTTAATCTCAGAATTCTGAGAAAAAAGTCAGAATTTTGAGAAAAAAAGTCAGAATTCTGACTTTTATCTCAGAATTCTGAGAAAAAAGTCAGAATTCTGAGAAAAGTCAGAATTCTGACTTTAATCTCAGAATTCTGACTTTAATCTCAGAATTCTGAGAAAAAAGTCAGAATTTTGAGAAAAAAGTCAGAATTCTGACTTTAATCTCAGAATTCTGAGAAAAAAGTCAGAATTCTGAGAAAAGTCAGAATTCTGACTTTAATCTCAGAATTCTGTGAAAAAAGTCAGAATTCTGACTTTAATCTCAGAATTCGGAGAAAAAAAGTCAGAATTTTGAGAAAAAAAGTCAGAATTCTGACTTTAATCTCAGAATTCTGAGAAAAAAGTTCAGAATTCTGAGAAAAGTCAGAATTCTGACTTTAATCTCAGAATTCTGACTTTAATCTCAGAATTCTGAGAAAAAAGTCAGAATTTTGAGAAAAAAGTCAGAATTCTGACTTTTTTCTCAGAATTCTTTTTATTTTTTTTAAGTGGCCCTAATACTCCTCCGTACCATCAGGAAGAATCCCTGACTCCTCACCATCTCCTCGAAGGCCTCTCCGTTGTAGTAGCTCTTGGCTGCTGGGTAATGTAGTCCCTCGTCTTTCAGGTGCTCCAGGCTTGAAGCCACCACATGCAGCTCCTCTCCATCATAGGCATACAGCTTCTTGTCCTCACATGTCATGAGTACAAGCTGGTCACATGGGCACGACATACCTTCCACTACACCCAACACCTGCATATTTACAATCTTTGGAAGGTAAAACTTCCCCCAGCCGTTCACTTCATCCGGTTTCTGGCGGTAAATTGTGTCCTGCAGCCCCGCTATCTTCAGAACGGCACCCGTTGGATTCTTCAAAGCCAAACCTTTGTGTTTATGGGTGGACACGAACTCTGAAACCCACTTTAGATATGCTGCATCTATAATACAGTTGGAGAAGATGCGGAAAATTGGTTAAACGTGCACAAAATAAAAGTATAAACAGCAAATCAATAAAGATTCAATTTCACGTAGGGGGAAAGCGATGTGGCGAACCTCCTGCTGTCCGGACCGACGCCAAATCCGGCATAACAAGCAGCTTAGACACACTAGAAGAGATAAAAGAGAGGTGGTTGTCCAAAGGTCCAGTGGTGGCAGCTTTTATCTGTATAAACTACTAACTCCATGACGAGGGATTAGAAATACAGTCTGGTGTCTGTAAATTCATTTTCCAGTCACCAAAGGAACTAGAGCGATTATGCACAGTTAGGACCAGAAGTATATCAGCGATGACAGACGTTTTATGATTTTTGTCTTGATGTGGACCTGAAATAGAACAGTCAACATGTGTTCAAAGCGTCAGCTTTAAATTAAGAGGTTTCACCAAAAATATGGCATTTACCATTTAGGAATTATAGGCATTTTAAGCAACGTGCCTCATCAGCTCAAAAAAGACATGCAGTAAAGGGTTTAAGGTCATTATCATCCGCACTGGGAAGCACATCCTATCAGTTTTGTAGCATTTGGCTTAAATGTGTAACAGCTCTGAATACATCCTGCTATTTCTGTCAACAGCCACACTGGCCACGGTTACATGATGGTTTTAAATTCGGAATTAATTATTCCGAATTAAATAATTCAGAATCAAATTAGAGTTTACATGGAAATAGTAATTTTGAATTGAGGTTTACATGGAAAACACGTTTGATCGGCTTTATCCAATTCAGCTTAAGGTCGGGGGGTTGGGAAGGGTTCTGATTGGATTGGGGGGGGGGGGGGGGGGGGGGGACGTCTTTACGTATTTACGTCTACCGGAAGAATACAAACTTACTCGATTAGCGCCAACATGGAGGACTACATTATTAGCATCCTTTTTGAAATTTGTTTTGATTTTATTTTTGAAGCAGCAGCACGACAACATCATGTCGATGTTGTTTTGTTTTCGAAAACAAGCCCAGCGCAAAATATAAGCGTCATCGCGACAGACGGGCAACAGAACTAGCATGCGCAGAAAGACAGGAATTAATTTAAAGCAGAATGAGTGTAAACATGACAGCTCTTCCTTTCCTTCACCGAGCGTTTCTCTTCCTATCATTCTAATACAAGTTCATCTTAAGTTTCATTTCTCCAAGAATCTGATTCCATGGGATGTTTTATTTTTTCAGATGTTTTCTGTCAAAGCCTAATCTGGAGTTTCTGCTGTTGAGTTTGATTTAGCTCACCAGAGCTAAATGCTGTCGGCCTTTTAGATTTATATTCTTTTTTGCCTCTCTTATTTCCTCTTTCATGAGACTGAGGCTGTTGTTTTTTGAGATCCCCTTGAACTTCACATTAGTAGCTCTGGTCAAAGAGCTGTCAAATGCCAAATTAATCCCTCATGTCAACTCCAAACCTTGTATCTGCTTCATTTGTTTTGAGAAAACTAAGCCACACCTGATCAATTAACTTTTTTTTTTCAGTCGATTGTCCAAATACTTCTGAGCCCCTGAAAATAGTTACTTCCTGAAGATGGTTGTAATTCCATTGTCTAAATACTTATGGAGCTGAATATAAGTCTTTATTTCCGCCTCGATCAAAAAGAATAAGAAATGTCTAATGATCAAAACAAAATGTGTTCTTGCTGAAACAGCTGACGCTATTGCTAACATCATTGTTATGAAAGGGACTGATCAATAAAGTCAAGTCAAAGGTTTTTGTGTATGATTTTAAGCTACATAAAGATAATGCAATTCAACACACATACTACATACTGTAAAGTTTAAACTCTAGCATTATATCACATTAATAAATACATTACATTTTAAGCCTTGTGCACCTGGAACAAATATCCTAAGTATTATTACTTTGTGGCAGAAAGATGTAAAAAGTATACTAAAGTATAAGTTAGAATAAGTATAAGTGTAAATCTTAGTATTAATGTACTTAGACTTTTGTTTATACTTTTAAGTGTAAGCCAAGTATACTTCACTATACTATTAAGTAGGTGAATAAAAACTAGTTTATAAAAAGTCACCTTTAAGTATACTTGCTCATTTTTAGTAAAAAGTAAGTATACTCATGGTACACTTAAATAAACTTCTTTTTGCTAATAAATACCTCGTAGTAGCCATCTTGTCTCGCTGTCACCTTGAAGAAAAAAACAAATCTGTTAAAGCAATTTAACAAAACAGTACAGATACATATATATACAATCATGGAAAAAATTATTAGACCACCATTTTTTCTTCAGTTTCTTGTTCATTTTAATACCTGGTACCACTAAACGTCATCATGTGACTAAAACAGACAGAAAAGAAAACACTGAATGCATAAAAGCAGTGTTTTTGGCAGTACAACGCCATAGCTATTGATGTAAAAACTGAAGTGATTTAGGTTATAATCAAGAAAACCATGGAAAATGGTAACATATCAGCTCTTAAATAAAACTCTTATGAGCAATCTTTGTGGTTATCGTTATGTTTGTCCAAACAAATGTACCTTTAGTTGTACCAGGCATTAAAATGAACAAGAAACTGAAGAAAACAAGGGTGGTCTAATCATTTTTTTCCATGACTGTATATAGATATATATAAAACTACAGTTATCGGTGTCTATTATCAGATACGTCATTTTGAAAACGTGAAAACGAAACCAATGAACAAATGTGGCAGAGAGCTACTGTTTTCCATGACACCGTTAGAAAAATAATAATAGTTATAATTGTAATAATAATAATAATAATACGCCTAACTTACGCAAGTGTATCAACATTAACAGAGATAAATAGCTAAACTACTTCACTGAGTCAACTTGCTACGGTTACAGTACCTACCACAGGTTTTTAACCAGCACTTTTTCAAACCTCAAGAAATTCAACCGATGGAAAAAATTCATAAGTCTGTCAAATAAATTCAGCTGAAAGTCGTACCGTTCAAATAAAACACCGCAGGTTGTTCCGTCCGGAGCGACGTCGTTACTGTAAAGCTTTATAAACGTCCTCCCCCTGGTGATGCCTTCAGGTGCTCCGCTCTGTTCTGTTTTTTTTTAACTACAGTGGAGTGGAAGTAAAACATAAAGCCTACCTAACAGGAAAAACTTTCTCATAACTGTTAATGGAGCGAGATCTATCTTCTTTCATCCCTTTAATCCTCCACACATACATGAAATTGCGGTGCCTTTTTAACCATGCGAATATAACGAAAAATAAACAATAAAATAGAGTAAACAAGCCGGTAACGTTTTCAATACGTGAATGCATCCGTATGAATGTTGTTATAAAAGTGGCAGAAGTTCTCTGTGTCACGTTATTTGTTTATAATAAATAATCCCTTAGTCTTTTTTTTTTCAAGTTTAAAACTTAGTTACGATATTTTTATGATGTCTTGAACGTAGCACAAGCCATGACGCAGAGGTTTTTTTTCTTTACTTTATTCCACGATATAAAAATGTACAAACATGTCAGTCATACCAGCTCTGTTCCAGAAATTATACGAACCTGTACAGAAGGAAAAAAAAAGACACTTTATTTTAATAACATAAATTCCTTCGTTAAAACAACTCCAAGTAAATACTAACATTCGAAATGCCTTTCTTGTTTGCTACATGTTGAAGGAATCCCAAGTACAATTTAACTTCTCTTGAGAATAATTTGAAGAGAGGTTTTCGACTGAGATCACTTTGCTTTGTGGATGTGAATATTCCTCGATACAAGAAAAAGGTTATTAAGGGTACATATCGTTGCTTTCATAAGAAGTAAACCAACAGATCCAGGACCAGTCTTGTTTATGGTGATTAGTCAAAACACCAGTTTGTGTTTTGTTTATGATCTCACGAAGACATCTTGTCAGACATTTGAAAATCAGAGATAAGATTTTGTAATCAGTATTTAGAAGTGTAACAGGTCTCCAATAAAGTAAATATGTCTATAGATGTCTGAGGGATTAGAGTACATGTGTCAAACACAAGGCCCGCAAGCCAAATGTGGCCCGCCACGTCATTTTATGTGGCCCTCGAGAGCTTGGGCATTATTGGCTTAAATTTTAAACCAATATTTTAAGACTTAAACGCTGCTTTAAAGCGCATGTTGACAATAAACTACATCTCCCATCATGCATTTCGTCATTACCCACAACGATAATAATAATAGCTATGAGCAAGACGATTTTTCAGAACTGATGGATTTAAGAAAAACCTTTACAAACTAACCCCAAAATGTCCAAGAAAAGAAAAACTGATGCACGAGGAAGACAGTTTCATGAACGATGGGAAAACAATTACAAGTTTGTATCTCAAATACATACTTTTATGAAAAAGTATGTCTTTTGTGTTATGAGGCGGCAAACACGGAGCTAAGTATGCTAAATTTAGCCTGCAAGAAAAACAAAGAATCGCTCCCACTTCTGAAACCAAGGTAATGGATACTCTTACAACCACAAACCCTGAGTTTAATATAATAAGTTAAATCTTTGAAACTTGAATACATAATAAATACAGAAACCGTTATTTACCAATATAATAAGGTGCAGTTCAATTTATTTTGATTTACATTGCATTTTGTTACATTCATGCTGTCAATGTGGCCCTTTGAGGGCCACCATCATGGGCGTAACCACGCATTCTTTGGGGGGGTCGTGTCCCCCCCAATACTGGGAAAATACCAATCTGTCCCCCCCAATATTATGTGTAAATATGTTAAATATTTCCTCCTTTTATGAAACCTGGCTCAACAGCCCGTCTCTTGTTATTTCCGAATATTTACGGATCAATTTATTTCCGTTTATAAGGAACACTAAAGTGTGTGACCACCCCCCTCCCAGTTGTACACTTGGTTGCGCCCATTTAACGGCTCTCGGTTTGAATCGGCTCCGACAGACGAAACAATAGAGAGCGTTGAATGTGAAAGAGGAGTGAGCAATGTCTTTACCCAAAAAGCAGAAAAAACAGGACATACAAAGTTTTTTCAGACAGTAAGCAACTAGATAGGTAAAGAGGAGTGATGTTGTCATACTGAGTGTGTTAGTTTTAAATTAATTTGAAATATTTAACTTGTTAAAAAGGGCTCAGTTCGTTAGTTGAGCTAGCTAGCTTGAAGTGAAGAGACTGTATCCTATGATATGATGTGTCTTCCGTGTGTGCTGCTGTTTTCTCTCTTCGTGTGTCGCGTGTATGTGTGTGTGTAACGCTAGTTATACAAGCAGAATATTCAACGTATCAAATTAAAAAGATCCTCAGGGTCAGTTATTCTTCTGGTACAATAATAATATCTGGTCATATTGCAGGCAGCACAGAGAGACAGGGAGAGGGACGCTGTAAGGACAGGCCAGACAGTCTCTGAAAACATGGATGATCAGGTGAGACACTGGAATACAAGACTCAACAGCTTGATGACATTTGTTTTAACCTAAGCCTACGTGTCAGCAGTAAATAAAACTAGTAAGAAAAGCAGAATATTCTAAATAAAATTTTCCTCAGAGTCAGTTATTCTTCTGGTACAATAATAATATCTGGTCATAATGCAGGCAGCACAGAGAGACAGGGAGAGGGATGCTGTAAGGACAGGCCACACTATATTTTTTTATGTCAAATGAATAAATCTGTATATATATTCAATTAACATCACTATTTTACATTTAATTCTTTGTACAAATCTATGATTTCATTCACATTAAATGTTTCAGTGTAAATGTGCAGACATTCATTTTGAGACAAATCAACAAAATACAAATTAACTTGGAATTAATAGTCCATCGTGTGCTGTGGACTTTTTGTTGTTCCAATCACAATATTTACATCAGCATGCTTTAGGAATGTAATTTTTTTCCAGCTGGAAGTTATCCTATTTGATACTATCTCAGAGAAATTGCAGACTATTCCTTTAAATGTGATTTCAGATGGTCAATAAATAAAAATCACAGAACTGTGGGAAATGCACCTTTAAAATAATTCTGGTGGAGGGCTCTCATTTGGACCCCCCCAATGTCTATACCATGGTTACGCCCTTGGCCACCATGATGCTGATGTGGCCCTCAGTGGAAACGAGTCTGACACCCCTGGATTAGAGCAAATGTAATTATTTATTTTAAGGGCTGATACATTATTTATTCTACAATTTCATTTCTCAAGCACAAGGTGATAACTGGACTTTCTCTAACCTTGTTCAAGCCATTTTGCATGTGATCTTATGAAGGCGCCTTCAGCCATTTTGATGAACAGCGCTACCTCTACTTACGAAATCACTGGTTCTGGAAGTTGTTTCGTAACCTGAAACTTTCGTAAGTAGAGACGCGTTTTTTAAATGCCCTAATCCGTTCCAAGCCCCCCAAAATTTGAACATAATTTTTTAAATAAATTATAAATAATACATGAAATGACATAAAAACCTGTAAGAAATACATGTAAGAACTAGAAAAGCACTCGGAGAGCTCAGACCTCCACTAAACGCAACAATTATCGAAAATTTGAAAATGATCCAGAATCCAGGATTTCTTCCGGATCAGAACCAAAATGAAATCAGTTCTTCCTTTTCACAACTTTTTTTTTTTTTTTAACTTATTATTAGCCTTTATTTTACCAGGTTAGTCCCATTGAGATCAAAGATCTCTTTTCCAAGGGAGACCTGGCCAAGAGGGCGGCAACATAGTTACATTAAAACAACAAACAACACATAAAATCTACAACATTAAAACACAGATAAGGTAGACTGCAATGATCTCACTAGAGCTTTAAACTCATTCAGTGTAACAAGGGCTTTAAGTTGAAGTTCAGATTGTATTTTATTCCAAGCAGTAGGTGCTGAAAACCTAAATGATTTCTTGCCCAGTTCAGTTCGTACTTTGGGGACAACAAATAGCAGAGTATCCATAGATCGGAGATTGTGACTTCCTTCTTTCCTTGCTAAAAGACAAGACAAATAGGATGGAGTGATACCCAGAATGGTTTTGTAAATGAACACATACCAATGACTGAGGCGTCGAGCACGTAAAGACGTCCAGTTAACCTTAGAATAGAGTTCACAATGGTGAGTAAGTTCGTAATGAATCTCAGTGGTACACACTACCTAGCATACTAGCATACGGAAACAATGAGCAGAAGCATTCATATACAAAACATCTCCATAATCAATAACAGGCACAAAGGTTGTTTCCACCAATTTCTGTTTCACATGAAAAGAGAAGCAAGACTTGTTCCTATAGTAAAATCCTAATAAAAGTTTCAGTTTTTTTACAGCATACTGAATGTGCTCCTTAAAAGACAAGTGGTCATCAATTAAAAATCCTAAATATTTAAAAGTAGATACAAATTCAATACTTTGACCATTTCTTGTTCAAATTTTCACAGACAGTGCTGATCCAGCAGTTTTAGAAGTGGTAAAGAAGAACATACATTTTGTTTTGTCTGCATTTAAAACAAGTTGCAGATGACAAAGTTGTTCTTGTACTCTTTCGAATGCAAGTTGTAAATACTGAAAGGCCTCAGCAGGAGTGGGTGCTGTAAAGTATATAACAGTGTCATCGTAGGAATGAAAATTTGAGTTTGGAATATTCTGTCCAAGATCATTTATGTAAATAGTGAATAATAATGGGCCCAGCACAGAACCTTGAGGGACGCCCTTTTTCAACTCCTGAAAAAATCATCAAAATCCATCCATAACTTTTTGAGTTATCTTGTCCGGATGTTGCAGCCTCTCTGTTTCATATCACTGAAATGTGTGTACAAATGTCTTACATTTAACAAAGAAGTGAGTATTTGTACTGAATCTCACCTCGCTCAATCACTGCTAAAAAGCGTAAATACACAGGTGTCTGGAAATGACTGAAGTTACCATGCTGTTTGGGAAAGCACTAACATGTTTTAAGACACCTATTAAAACCCTATGTGTCTACCATATGAGGGGTAAATGAGACACCAATAGAATCAACACCTAAAAAAGAGGAAAAAGGGCCAACATTAGACACGCCCCTAAGTTGACCATTCCCATAATAAACAAATTTAAAATATGATGTGCAAGTCAGAAAAATCAGTTGTTCTGCAGAATAACTCTGGCTTTTGGGACTGACTTTGTCCTGGCTACAGTGCTTTTATTCAAAGGAGACGTGAACACTTTTAAAAATGTTGAGAAAAGACTCTGACAACAAAAGACGGCGGGCGGGGACATGGGCAGGACCAGAACCAGAGGACAGCTGGTCCCTGACTGGGTCTACCGACCAGACTGAAGCTCTACTTTGTCTGTCGGCCCTCCCCTTCTTATAGTTTTGAGGCACGTGTTGCACGTTTAGCTGTAGTTGTTAAAGTTAATGGTACGTAGACAGGAGGAGATAAGAGGTGCAAAGACGGCGGCTCAGGCTAAACAGGGACAGTAGCTAAACTGCGAATGTGTAGAGAAGAGGACGCTTAGCTGGAGAGACCTGTGGAGCTGCATTCGATTATTGATTTCTACATATGATGTTTTACCAACCACTCAGAACCTAAAGCTCTGGGTTAATGGGGACCCATCGTTCTCATTGTGTTCAGGTACCACAGCATTAAAGCAAATCCCATCACGCTGCAAAATTAGCTTTTCACAAGGCCTGTACACATGGCCACACAATCAAGTGCTGAAAAGCTTAGCTGCAGGTACTGAAAACAGATGCAGGTACAGTTGAGGAAGTCCTTGAAAACAGAGCGTAATAATCCAGTTTGTGTGTGAGAGGGAGAAATACAGACGTGATCAGTTAGTCAGTAGATCATTTACTTCATTGAGCTGACGGTTCCCTGGGAAGACTCAGTGGAAGAAGTCTACGAAAGGAAAAAGCTTACGCAGACTTGAGGCAGAAGCTTAGTAACGAAGATGGAAAGTTAGGGTTTGTCCAGAAGACGTGGGACGTAGGGGTTTCATAGTTAGATCAACGGTATCATTATCGGGGGAACTGGGAGTACGGGGACAGAGTTTGAGGAAGACGGTAAAAGAAATGTCACATAAGGGAGCCAGGTGCAGTTATTGGTTTTGGATCAGGAGAAATAATGTCAGTTGGGGAACTGTCAGGTTTGGAGGCAAGATGAAGGGCCCAGGCGCAGGAGTTTCAAAAGAAGAAAGTATTTATTTGACAAAAGCAAACAAAAAAAAAAAGTCCAAGAAAACTAAAAAGATCCACAAAAGTATCCACACGGGGGGAAAAAACACAAAGTCCAAACCAAACGGGAAAATTCCACAAAAGTAATCAAAACAGGCATCAAGGAACCGAAAACAGGAAAAACACTAACGGGGATCAAGAAAAGACTGACGGTGCAGCGAACAAAGATCGACTGAACATAAGACGCAAAACAGAAGACAACGGACAATGGCTGACAAGACTTAAATACACAGGAAACCCAACGAGAGACAGGTGCAGACAATCAGGATAACAAGAGGGGAGGAAGCAAAGCTGAAAACAACGGAGACAAGACAGACCTTCAAAGTAAAACAGGAAACAGGGATTGACGGCAACTTAACACAGAACAAGGAACAACTCCAAAATGGCCGTCATGGCCGCCCCAGACCATGACAGGAACCAAATATCTCTATCTTCCTCACCTCATGAAGATGAGGGAGAGACAGTAGGATGAAATGAGATTACTAATCAGTCATCTGAAGAGCAAAGCTCTGTCCTCCATCTTCTCTCTGTCCTGTCTCTCTCCTGTTTTCTTCCTTTACCCGGCTAGTCCTTCGCCAGGACGGTCCGCCTTTTTGACCCATGTCCTGCTCAAGGTTTCTTCCTCTCAAAGGGGAGGGTTTTTTTTCCATTGATTCTTTAAATTAGGATTTAATAATATTACTTCCAGTTAATTATATTTGTCCAGGGGTCATGTTCTGGGTCTCTGAAAAGCGCCTAGAGACAATTTGCGTTGTAATGAATGCTATTCAAATAAAGCTGAATTGAACTGAAAGAGAAAGCTTTATTTCAGGAGGTGGGAGTGGCTTATTTGAATGTCTTTGTCTGAATTCATGCAGGTAAACTGCTTTGCTTCTGTTAGGTGAGAGTAGAATCTGCATTGAGCTTGCATGAACAGAACCTGAGTCTGTTGAAGTTGGGAGCGCTGGTTTGGCTGTTGTAGCCATTTTGTAGGTTTAGTTGTTGAGTAGAGGTCTTCGGAACAACCAGAGGTTCCGACCCGACCCGATCGGGTCTCGGGTCCATTCAAAAGACATGACTATGGGTTCGGGTCTGAATCGGTCCAGTTAGTCTCGGGTCCAGTCGGTGCTCTCTGGCAGGCTGGGTCTGCGTTTACTCCAGAGAGGTAAAGATATTGGTGGTGGCAGCTAATGTCAGGACTCGGGGCAGTTTAATTAATTATTCATTAACGTGGCGTGTTTGTCATGAAACAATCGTGTTGCCGTAGCGTGTTATTAGCGTGTTATTAGTGGTTTGTCCGGCAGCTGTAAAGCACTACGGATTGTCAACATGACAACGCTGGATGAGAGAACATGTTCACGACACGACCTGTTACGACTGACCGGTGTAGGCTATTAGCGTTAGCAGTTGCTACCAATAGCATCAGTATCCACAAAGAGAATAACAACGTGGATTTATTGTTGTTTACATCATGTAGCCTATGTAGCAACTGAACCGGTAGAAGAAGACAACTTTAGGTAAGAAAATCAAGTTTTATTCAACGCTAGACAACTTTTAAAATGAGTAACTATGGGCTGGATTGTCTCGGTTCTATTCAGGTAACTCGGTTCGGTTGGTGGTCGGAAACTAAAGACTCGGGTCGGGTCGATTCTGGGTCCAAATATTGCAGGTCCGAACTTATGATAATAGCTCGGGTCGGGTCGGTTACGGGTTGAATTTTCACGGGTCCATTCGGGTTCAGGTCCATGAAAGTGGACCCGAGAAGACCTTTATTGTTGAGTCAACAGGAAGCAGTGAGAGCAGTGACTCACTGTTTCACCTTCTGGAGGTGTCGTGGGACGAACTAAACAAAACACTGGTGAAAGGAGGTTCCCACCTGAAGACCCCAAAGATACGTCAGTTATCACTGCTCCAGGCTCACATAGACAAGTTGTCCCAAGGTTGTTTACCGGGTAATTATCCTTCATTGGAGCACAAGTTTCTTGTGTTTATGGTAACTGTCATGAAAACCTGCATATCTGAACATCTCACTGAACCACAAAAAAGGCTCCACACAAAGTGACAGGATTGTGTTTTTAGTAGTTTTTGATTTGGAAACCAGTTAAGACACTAAATCAT
The DNA here is from genome assembly GCA_018398805.1 of Hirundichthys speculiger. Taxonomy (NCBI): domain Eukaryota; kingdom Metazoa; phylum Chordata; class Actinopteri; order Beloniformes; family Exocoetidae; genus Hirundichthys; species Hirundichthys speculiger. The sequence goes on from JAGFBZ010000951.1 coordinate 24,556, forward strand.
AATATGTTAACTTTGAAACATCAGTTTGGAATAAGAGACCAAAGATATTAAAGATTTGGTTTATTATATTCATGCATGCATCAAATAGGCTTTATTTAAATCAGACTTGGCTTCAGTTTCCATGTAGTGGTGGATTTCTGTACTAAACAAGAACTCAGAAGAAATAAATTCACGTGGATGAACCTGTTGAAAAGATTAGCAACTAGCGCTGCAGTAGACGACAAGCACTTTCAAGCATAAAAACACATTTAGGTGACAGTTTATGATTGTCAAACCGTTTCAGAATAAATCTGTCTGAAGATAGAAACATGAACATAAGAGTGTCGTTACCACATGAGCTCACATACGGTAGTTTATATGCTCCTTTATATGTAGGGTATAACTACATACATAGATACACAAACAAGGAGGAAACTCAGAGGAAGAACAGCTCACAACAGTCATTTACAAGAACTCTGGCTGCAAAGACAAACGATTAAATAAGTTGTGAAGCTTTAGATCAAACACCAACTTAGAGCCGTCAAAAGCAAATACATGAATACATTTATACATGCAGTTTCATTCAAGAAAAAGCAAAACAACAGATAAAGAAACAAACCAGAAATTCATATTTAAACTGTTCCATGTCCTCAACAGTGAAAAAAGTCAAGAAAACAATTTAATGTACCGTTTAATAAGAAAAAAAAAAAAAACCCAAAGGTTAAAGTTCTTTTAATTATGAACAAAAAGTGTCACTTAAAGTGACAGGAGCTAAAAATCAAATGTTATAATGAGAAGATAACAGGAAGTACTGCAGCGATGCAGAAAAAAATAATTGTCATTTACTGTTAAACGTTAGACGCCTGTTCAGGTGGACTCTTCAAGAATAATTGAAGAATCTTTAGAGGAGCATAAAATGGCCACTTTCATATTCACTCATTGAACTCTTTGTGGGGTGTAGAAATTATTATCCCATTCAAAATCAGTATTATTCAACCAACACCGTTCAAGACGGTTTAAAATGTCGTCTCTAGCCCTGCGCCTGTTCTCTTCTGTCCACGTGGCCGACAGCGGATTTGCTCGCTGTTTTACATGTTTCTCTTCTCGAAACAAATTGCTCAGACTCTCAATCTCGGCGCAGTTACCGTAGGGCCACACCCTGGTTTCAGGTGTGTGCAACCCAAATAAATTCCCACATGACTTGCAAGGATTGATTTTTGTTCCTTCACTGATCTTGAAGGCCTCACATCTGACATCTTCAGGTAGGTGAAGAGTTCCATCAAAGTATGGCTTTTTGACCTTATCTGGACAGTAAGTCAGCACTGCATCAGCTACGTAATCATCCCATGCGCTACAGCAGGATGCCGCAGCCATGATTTTCCCAAGAAGACGACCAAACGTGGACATGGAGACTACCATAGTACCTGACCGAATTAGTGGTTTTGATCTGAGAGATGCAGATGGTGGAAGACAGCAAATATATGATGGATCAGCTCGCCTCAGGTCCCTCATGAGCTTTTGCAGTGTGTACAATCATCTCTTCATTTTCTTGTCCTTTCAAGCAGACAATCTGCAAGCGATCACAAAAATGTTGTTGAACACAAATTTGCTGTTTGGTCATTTTCTGTGCATCAAAGCCAATCAAAGGGGGAACCATTAATGAGGTTCAGTTTTTCCTGTATTTTCCACTTCCTGTTACAGTACTGCATGTACGGTTCAGCACAACTTGGTGTGGTTAGTAGTTATTCTGCTTTCCACTGCAGTTAGTACCACTTTAATTTGAGCAGGATATTTTTGGTGGTGATGATATTGTCTCTGTTTTGTATCCAGAGTGAGAAACTGTTAAAACCTTCTAGACTGCACCTGGATTTGAAAGATCCCATTGTTGTTGAAAAGCACATCCTGAGAATAAAGACATAACTTTGGTTTGTTTTAAAGGATGGGGCCATGTATTCGGGTTCTGGCACATTTCCTCTGACTGTTAACTGGTCTGCAGCGTCTTCATATCATCATGTATTCTAGTTCAGGTCCCTAGAAACTGGGACAGGGGTTGTATTCTTCAAAAAAAAATTGATATAGATCTAGAGGAGGAAGAAAATTAAAAACATTGCAGATGTAGAACAAAGTCTATCAGAAATAGAGATTGAATGTGAAACTAAAAATCTGTTCTTGTGTTGTTGTGATGTTTAAATTCATACTTTAAAAATACTGTATAGTGTTTGTTTTCCTGTCTAACTAGTTGCATACAGCTTTACTTTCCTTTTCTTTTTTTTTTTTAAAAGATATCTCACAGGGCAGGAAAGTGAAACTTCTGCAGTTAAGGTGTGGCACCGACGGTGTTATTCTTCAGGTGAATGTAGGTGTAGAGAAGATACTGTTAGTCATTTCTATGGTGAAAAAATAGCAATGATAATAATTATAGGGCTAAACAAGTGGCATGAAAATTAGTGATGATGCATAAACGTATACCAGACTCTTAAACGATCTCAGTTCATTTCAGGTCTTTTCAATAACTTATTATACTGCTTTTTCTGTCACATTTTTCTTTTTTTTTTTCAAATGCTTTTGGTCCAAGGAATAACCCCATATTCTTCATATAATTTAGCCATCAGGAAAAACAATTTAAGTAGCCTCGCTATAAGCAGGTCTCTATGAAAATAAATGAAAATGAAAAAAAATGAAAAATACTTTATTTATCCCATAAAGGGAAATTCAATAAATGAAAGAAGCCTTGGCCTCAGTAAAAGTGATTAGTTGGTTTTAACCTGACAAATACTTCCTTCATGGTTTTAATACTTGAGGATTCTACATCATCAAGAGTCAGAACAGTCATACATTTGAGGTGGAAAGGTCCTGTTATTTACTCTGTTTTTCCCTCCACTTTTAAATCACAATCAACAACACTAACTGCAGTATCAAAATAATTTAAGGTGTAGTAGCAAGTCTACACCCTGATGAGGCAGAACTGTCATAAACTACAACCTTACCATGTCTAGAACGCACGACAACGGACTCCGTCGAGGTAGTTGGGACGAGTAGAGGTCAAAAGGTCGAGGATGGTGATCAGTCAAGTAGTTGTGTAACTCGTCATCATTATCCAAAAGCGATATGGGGGAAAATGGTGGGAAACTGATCAGTCCCAAAAAGAAGAGGCTGTGAAGAACCTGTGTGGTCAAAATACACATACATTACAGATAATACACTTTCTATGTTGCATTAATATCGTGTGTTTTGTTGTTTCTGCTGAAGAGGTGGCTTTTGGGGCTTCTTTCTTCTTCTTTCGATCTTCGCTGGGTGTTTCTAAAGGTGTCAAGGTGAAAAAGAATGCTGCTCCGGAGCCGACTTTTCAAATGTATAAAAAAGGTTTTATTACAAGAAAAAAGAGGCGTTAATACAGACTAGCGCTTCGTCTGGGATTTTCTGAGTCAATCGTAAAGGAAAACCAGAGAACAAAGAAGAGCCGGCTCATTTATAGCGTTGGTGTAACTGAACCCAAGTTCACAGATGTGATCAGTCCATTTTAACGAGACATAAACAATATCGTCTTAAGTTTACAGTTGGAATCGATCAGAAACTCTCTATGAAAGATTCTCAGGTCTTGTCTCTTCTTGGCCCTGAACTGTACTTCATAATATGTTAACTTTGAAACATCAGTTTGGAATAAGAGACCAAAGATATTAAAGATTTGGTTTATTATATTCATGCATGCATCAAATAGGCTTTATTTAAATCAGACTTGGCTTCAGTTTCCATGTAGTGGTCTGTACTAAACAAGAACTCAGAAGAAATAAAGTCACGTGGATGAACCTGTTGAACCTGTAACCTGTTGAAAAGATTAGCAACTAGCGCTGCAGTAGACGACAAGCACTTTCAAGCATAAAAACACATTTAGGTGACAGTTTATGATTGTCAAACCTTCAGAATAAATCTGTCTGAAGATAGAAACATGAACATAAGAGTGTCGTTACCACATGAGCTCACATACGGTAGTTTATATGCTCCTTTATATGTAGGGTATAACTACATACATACATACACAAACAAGGAGGAAACTCAGAGAAAGAACAGCTCACAACAGTCATTTACAAGAACTCTGGCTGCAAAGACAAACGATTAAATAAGTTGTGAAGCTTTAGAGCAAACACCAACTTAGAGCCGTCAAAAGCAAATACATGAATACATTTATACATGCAGTTTCATTCAAGAAACAAAACAAAACAACAGATAAAGAAACAAACCAGAAATTCAAATTTAAACTGTTCCATGTCCTCAACAGTGAAAAAATTCAAGAAAACAATTTAATGTACCGTTTAATAAAATATGTCCTGAAAAAAAACCCCCAAAGGTTAAAGTTCGTTTAATTACGAACAAAAAGTGTCACTTAAAGTGACAGGAGCTAAAAATCAAATGTTATAATGAGAAGATAACAGGAAGTACTGCAGCGATGCAGAAAAAAATAATTGTCATTTACTGTTAAACGTTAGACGCCTGTTCAGGTGGACTCTTCAAGAATAATTGAAGAATCTTTAGAGGAGCATAAAATGGCCACTTTCATATTCACTCATTGAACTCTGTGGGGTGTAGAAATTATTATCCCATTCAAAATCAGTATTATTCAACCAACACCGTTCAAGACGGTTTAAAATGTCGTCTCTAGCCCTGCGCCTGTTCTCTTCTGTCCACGTGGCCGACAGCGGATTTGCTCGCTGTTTTACATGTTTCTCTTCTCGAAACAAATTGCTCAGACTCTCAATCTCGGCGCAGTTACCGTAGGGCCACACCCTGGTTTCAGGTGTGTGCAACCCAAATAAATTCCCACATGACTTGCAAGGATTGATTTTTGTTCCTTCACTGATCTTGAAGGCCTCACATCTGACATCTTCAGGTAGGTGAAGAGTTCCATCAAAGTATGGCTTTTTGACCTTATCTGGACAGTAAGTCAGCACTGCACCAGCTACGTAATCATACCATGCGCTACAGCAGGATGCCGCAGCCATGATTTTCCCAAGAAGACGACCAAACGTGGACATGGAGACTCCATAGTACCTGACCGAATTAGTGGTTTTGATCTGAGAGATGCAGATGGTGGAAGACAGCAGAATATATGATGGATCAGCTCGCCTCAGGTCCCTCATGAGCTTTTGCAGTGTGTACATTATCATCTCTTCATTTTCTTGTCCTTTCAAGCAGACAATCTGCAAGCGATCACAAAAATGTTGTTGAACACAAATTTGCTGTTTGGTCATTTTCTGTGCATCAAAGCCAATCAAAGGGGGAACCATTAATGAGGTTCAGTTTTTCCTGTATTTTCCACTTCCTGTTACAGTACTGCATGTACGGTTCAGCACAACTTGGTGTGGTTAGTAGTTATTCTGCTTTCCACTGCAGTTAGTACCACTTTAATTTGAGCAGGATATTTTGGTGGTGATGATATTGTCTCTGTTTTGTATCCAGAGTGAGAAACTGTTAAAACCTTCTAGACTGCCAGCCTGGATTTGAAAGATCCCATTGTTGTTGAAAAGCACATCCTGAGAATAAAGACAAAGCTGCTCTTCATAACTTTGGTTTGTTTTAAAGGAAGAGGCCATGTATTCTAGTTCAGGTCCCTAGAAACTGGGACAGAGGTTGTATTCTTCAAAAAAAAAATTGATATAGATCTAGAGGAGGAAGAAAATTAAAAAACATTACAGATGTAGAACAACATCTATCAGAAATAGAGATTGAATGTGAAACTAAAAATCTGTTCTTGTGTTGTTGTGATGTTTAAATTCATACTTTAAAGGCACCGTCTTAAAATACTGTATAGTGTTTGTTTTCCTGTCTAACTAGTTGCATACAGCTTTACTTTCCTTTTCTTTTTTTTTATTTAAAAGATATCTCACAGGGCAGGAATGTGAAACTTCTGCAGTTAAGGTGTGGCACCGACGGTGTTATTCTTCAGGTGAATGTAGGTGTAGAGAAGATACTGTTAGTCATTTCTATGGTGAAAAAATAGCAATGATAATAATTATAGGGCTAAACAAGTGGCATGAAAATTAGTGATGATGCATAAACGTATACCAGACTCTTAAACGATCTCAGTTCATTTCAGGTCTTTTCAATAACTTATTATACTGCTTTTTCCGTCACATTTTTCTTTTTTTTTTTCAAATGCTTTTGGTCCAAGGAATAACCCCATATTCTTCATATAATTTAGCCATCAGGAAAAACAATTTAAGTAGCCTCGCTATAAGCAGGTCTCTATGAAAATGAATGAAAATGAAAAAAATGAAAAATACTTTATTTATCCCATAAAGGGAAATTCAATAAATGAATGAAGCCTTGGCCTCAGTAAAAGTGATTAGTTGGTTTTAACCTGACAAATACTTCTTTCATGTTTTTAATACTTGAGGATTCTACATCATCAAGAGTCAGAACAGTCATAAATTTGAGGTGGAAAGGTCCTGTTATTTACTCTGTTTTTCCCTCCACTTTTAAATCACAATCAACAACACTAACTGCAGTATCAAAATAATTTAAGGTGTAGTAGCAAGTCTACACCCTGATGAGGCAGAACTGTCATAAACTACAACCTTACCATGTCTAGAACGCACGACAACGGACTCCGTCGAGGTAGTTGGGACGAGTAGAGCTCAAAAGGTCGAGGATGGTGATCAGTCAAGTAGTTGTGTAACTCGTCATCATTATCCAAAAGCGATATTTATTTATTTATTAGCCTTTATTTAACCCGGTTAGTCACATTGAGATCAAAGATCTCTTTTTCTTTTTTATGGGGGAAAATGGTGGGAAACTGATCAGTCCCAAAAAGAAGAGGCTGTGAAGAACCTGTGTGGTCAAAATACACATACATTACAGATAATACACTTTCTATGTTGCATTAATATCGTGTGTTTTGTTGTTTCTGCTGAAGAGGTGGCTTTTGGGGCTTCTTTCTTCTTCTTTCGATCTTCGCTGGGTGTTTCTAAAGGTGTCAAGGTGAAAAAGAATGCTGCTCCGGAGCCGACTTTTCAAATGTATAAAAAAGGTTTTATTACAAGAAAAAAGAGGCGTTAATACAGACTAGCGCTTCGTCTGGGATTTTCTGAGTCAATCGTAAAGGAAAACCAGAGAACAAAGAAGAGCCGGCTCATTTATAGTCTTGGTGTAACTGAACCCAAGTTCACAGATGTAATCAGTCCATTTTAACGAGACATAAACAATATCGTCTTAAGTTTACAGTTGGAATCGATCAGAAACTCTCTATGAAAGATTCTCAGGTCTTGTCTCTTCTTGGCCCTGAACTGTACTTTATTTTGGTGAAAAAGACGTGATGTGAACTAGTAGTCTCACACACCAACATGAACTCGCTGACTGTACAGAATGTCCTAAACTCAATGAACTTCTTTAGAGGACATAGTCGAAGCTTATATAAGTATATATGTAAAAGATCATATTGTTCAGACACCACATGTTAAAATACAATAAATGACACCTCCACACTTTATCTCCCCATCAGACACACCTCATCCACCAACACTGAAGTGTCCTGTCGAGTCTTGTTGCTCATTTCCAACATTGCAGAAATAACTATGAAAGCCTTCTTCCTGAATGCATCTTCTTTTTCCAAAAAAAATCTAAAATAAGAAAACAAAAAATGATCATTAAAGAACTGACAGCAAAGTGTTGCGACAAAACTTGTGTTTTTTGAAGAGAGGATACCTTACCCCTTCTTATGTGCAGGACTCTGATAAAAATGAGATTGATATGATTAATAAATGATAAAACTTTACTTGTCACTGACAAACAGCAACGATGGAAATATGAAAAAAATAAACAGGATACATAAAATGGTCAGGAGAAGAACACCACATAAAAACTGCTACTCACCATTGTCGGTTCCAGGGAAATGAGACTGAAAGACATTAATTCCTTCCCTTTAACTTAAAACATCTCTTAGATGTTTGTTTTTTTTTTAACGTGATTTTTAAACTAAACTGCGATCAAAAGCCACAGAGCCTGTTTCAGCCAAGAAACGTCTGACAGCTGAGCTGCCAACAAGGGTTTTACCACCAAGTATTAGATCATGTTTTGCTAGGGGATCAAATACTTATTTCCCTCAATGACTTGCATATCATTTTTTATTTTTCATCTCATGTAATTTTCTTAGAATGTTTTTCAATATTCTTTCTATAACTGTTAAAATAAAGCTGCCATAGAAGTCTGAGACTGTTCATTTATTTCTTAGTATGACAACTCTCACTTAAATCACCTTTCTTCCCCGTTCTGATGCTGGTTTGAACTGCAGCAGATCATCTCGACCATGTTTACATCCCCAAATGCATTGAGTTGCTGCCATGTGATTGGCTGATTTGAAATTTGCATTAACGAGCAGTTGGACAGGTGTACCTGATAAAGTGGCTGGTAAGTGTATTATTTGTTATGGGAGTGGTCAATCCAAAGACATGCCTATTTTTTCACTCTCCAGGTATCTTTGGGTAATTCTATTGGTTACATGCAATATTGTTTATCTCATTGAAGATCTTAAAGTTTCACTTTGTTTGTCTCATGATAAATTGAGCTAACCAGCCAATAGCCTCCCTTGTTTTTCTCATGGTAAAACTGAGCAAACCTCCAATAGGTGTTTTGAGACAAACAACTAATTTTACAAGATATTCTGTGTGTGAGAAACCAGGAGTCCGGCAGACTTACTTTTTCTTATCTCCTTTGCTCTTGGCGCACAGCCCAGAGATTCGCTAATGGGAAAGATATTAGGGATAGAAAATAATTAGGGCTGGGCGACGATTAACATTTTTAATCCTGATTAATCGCATGATTTCCCTGATTAATCACAATTAATGGAATTGTATACACAAAATCAAATAATGAATTCAAAACTAGTGTAAAGGTCACTTTTATTTAAATGTTCTGCTGCCATATGAACTAAAGTGTCATAACATTTGTTGTTCAAACACTTTTAACATCAGCACTTTTCAGTAACACATATTTAGTGTCAAAGATGTCAAATAAAATAAAGCTTATTGCCACCTTCAGGGCATTAATGTCATCCTGTTTTTTTATGAAAAATAAAAAAAAAAAGTCTATCAACAATCTAGAGGCCACAATCAGAACATTAAAACAGGTAATTTCTGAGGTAACAGCAGAAACTTTTAACGGGGAGTTCAACTTGTCAGATGTTACAAATACCTTGTTTCTGTTGAATCCTCCGTCTGGGAGAACTTTAAAATGAAAAAATCCATGTAAAATTTCTGTAACTTTATCAATCCGTAATTATCTGTGTATCATTTGTTTTTTTCCATTTTCAATTGTCAATAAAAAGTTTAAAAAATGAAAAGTGACTTTTTATTTTGTTTTTCGATTTTTGATCTAATACAAAAAAAAAAAACAAAAAAAATGCCTGTTTTTTTTTATATTTCAATTTTAGAAAATGGGCCACGCAATCCGTGTATCATTCGTTCTTTCCATTTTCAACTGTCAATCAAAAATTGAAAAAGGAAAAAGGGGCATTTAATTTCGTTTTTTTGTTTTTGAATCCAACATAAAAAACAAAAAAATGCCCGGTTTTTCGTATTTCAATTTTGGACTTGGATCAAAAATACGAAATTAAAAAATTGGCCACGGGACCGAATTTGTTTTTAACATTTTAATTGGTACGGTTGTCGTGACCCGGAAGTGGTTTTGTGCGGCAGTTCCGGTAGCATGGCGGCGCTAGAATCAAATACTAGTTTGATCAGGACTTATTCAGCAGCGGTTTGACACACGCTGAAATTTCCTGCACGTTGCAGCAGATGAGTATCCTGTAGTGATGGTGAGATGAAGCCTCATGAGGCATCGATCCATTTGAGCCGATCGGTTCCAGAAAGGGTTTATTACTAGAAGCTTCACCTGCACACGACACCACCTACTGGACAGATTTATAATCACAGGCAGCTGCATCTCAACCACAGCTGGTTGTGGAGGATTGAATATTTGTCTGTCATGGCCCTTGGGAATGATTATGAATTACAAAGAACATCAATGACTATGAGTTACAAAGAATGCATGACCAAATAAATTCTCTACTTACATTATCACATATGTGTGTATAATAAAATATGCCATGGATGTATTCCGTGTGTGTAATTTTTTTTTTTCCGTCACTTTAGGAGAATAACATGGGCCTGAGCAGGCAGAGGACAGTGAAAGTGCTGGTCGAATTAGGAAGATGAAACTGAATATGTTTGTGTAACTTGAACAGTTATGTACAGGACAGGGAAAACTTTAGTCATTTTTGTTAATTAGTAACAGTCTCTCAAAAGGTTTTGAGCGATTCCTTTTTTTTTTACACAACCTCTCTGGCCTTTCACATAGTACAGAAGATGTTGTTGTGCACAAAGGCGCAAATAATATTTTCAAAAAGTAGGTTGTCTGATAATCGAGGTCAAAACTTTTCTACTGTCATTACACATCTGCGCCACAAGATGGCGCTGCACCAACGTAAACAGTAGGTGAATGGAGCGTCACAGTGACCGGATGGAGCAGATCTAATGATAAATGGAGTAAGCACGCGATGGCTCGAACAAAGGGGCTTGAAAGTTTTATTGCAGCCCAGTTTTTTTTGTTCTTCTTTTTTTTAACAGACTGAACTGTTAGTATTACTGCCCGAGTTCCTACCGGAACTGCCGCACAAAACCACTTCCGGGTCACGTAAACTGGACCAGTTAAAATATTAAAAACAAATTCGGTTCCGTGGCCCATTTTTTAATTTCGTATTTTTGATCCAAGTCTAAAATTGAAATACGAAAAACCGGGCATTTTTTTGTTTTTTATGTTGGATTCAAAAACAAAAAAACGAAATAAAATGCCCCTTTTTCCTTTTTCAATTTTTGATTGACAGTTGAAAATGGAAAGAACGAATGATACACGGATTGGGACGTTTTATTTCGTTTTTGAATCCAACACAAAAAACAAAAAATGCCCGTTTTTTCGTATTTCAATTTTAGACTTGGACCAAAAATACGAAATTAAAAAATGGGCCACGGCACCAAATTTGTTTTTAATATGGAATTAGTCCAGTGACCCGGAAGTGGCTTTGTGCGGCAGTTCCGGTACCAACCCGGGTAGCAATATTAACAATTCAGTCTGTTTAAAAAACAAAACAAAACAAAAAAAAAAAAAACAACTGGGCTGCATCAAAAATTTCAAGCCTCTTTGTTCGAGCCATCGCGTGCTTACTCGTGCCTTTATCATTAGATTTGTTCCATCCGTTCACTGTGACGCTCCGTTCACCTACTGTTTACGTCGCTGCAGCGCCATCTTGTGGCGCAGATGTGTAATGACAGTAGAAAAGTTTTGACCTCGATTATCAGACAACCTTCTTTTTGTCAAAGAAGATTGACATTTGCGCCTTTGTGCACAACAACATCTTCTGTACCATGTCAGTTCCAGGTAAATCATCCAATATGTGTCCTGTAGCATACTGAGCTGCCTGAAATAATTATTATTATAATTATGATTAAAGGCCATCCTTTAAACAAAGTTAAACAATTATTAATCAGTCTCACATCTGAAGTCATATTTTCACAGAAGCGGTTTTACTTTTCTTGAAAGAAAAAAAACACAAAAAACATCTCCAAGTTGTGCACTTTATTGAAAGCGTGCAATATACAAATGTTATCAGGTGAAGAGATTAGAAATCTGGCTACCTGAAAGATTGTGAGCGTGTTGTCGAGATCTGCTGGCTTCCAGAAGTCAGCAGATCATCACCCCCGTCGGGCAGTCGTCTCCCTCGGGCCCCAGCAGAAGCTCAACCATCGCCAGGGGATTCTGCTTTGAGATTAGCCCCAAATGTAATTTCTGAGGCTATTGGCATATGGTGATAAATGCAATACATGCAATATTTTCACAGAGCCATTTGTGAAATGTGTCGCAGATAAATACAACAAAATGAAAAGATACAACCAGCATAAAACTGTGGTATTTTCTAAATATAATAATAAACATAAATCCAAATGTGTAATCAAGTGCAACTTTATGAGAGGTTTCTGAAAATGACCAGGGACACATTTTACAGAGCCACCTCCCCGCTGAGGGCCCCGCTGAGGGCCCCACTGAGGGCCCCGCTGAGGGCCCGCTGAGGGCCCGCTGAGGGCCCCGCTGAGGGCCCCGCTAACCCCCGGGGACGATCCACTGTGCTACCAGGGCGGCCCAAGAAGTGTTTCCTGAGTGCAGACATCTAAGCCCTGTTTTTAGAGTTTTCATTGTCCAGGTCAATCAATATTTTCTGCAGGTCAGGATCCTCCTGATCCTCCTCTCAGCAGAAACTGTCTGAGGACGTCGTCAGGAAGGGAGCTGCCATGCAGCTGATGCAATCTGAGGAGGAGAGACAAAGAGATTACTATCCTAGCAGACATTAGCCACTGTTCAGTTAAAACCCAGATTGTTGATATACAGTCATGGAAAAATTTATTAGACCACCATTTTTTCTTCAGTTTCTTGTTCATTTTAATACCTGGTACCACTAAATGTCATCATGTGACTAAAACAGACAGAAAAGAAAACACTGAATGCATAAAAGCAGTGTTTTTGGCAGTACAACGCCATAGCTATTGATGTAAAAACTTAAGTGATTTAGGTTATAATCAAGAAAACCATGGAAAATGGTAAGATATCAGCTCTTAAATAAAACTCTTATGAGCAATCTTTGTGGTTATCGTTATGTTTGTCCAAACAAATGTACCTTTAGTTGTACCAGGCATTAAAATTAACAAGAAACTGAAGAAAACAAGGTGGTCTAATCATTTTTTACATGACTGTAGATGATTTTCAGACTTGATCTTTAAATGTAAAAAAACAATGTTAGCTTACATTAACAAGTCTGTTTTTAATGTTTCACCAAAGATAAAGACGCCTACTTTTGTTTTTGTCTGCTGAGTCTGAGATTCTCCAAGAGTCTGGATTTGTGTGCCGACACCAATTTGTGATGCTCCTCATCCAGTTTCTTCCCCACGGGGCCCTTCCTCACCTCGTCCCAGTCCTCCTTGGTCTAAATAAGGCAGACAGAAAATACAAAAAGTTTAAAAAAAAATAAAATAATTTTTTGTGCTCATACATTCCCTTGCAAGTTTACGGAAGAGTATTAGGGCCACTTAAAAAAAATAAAAAGAATTCTGAGATAAAAGTCAGAATTCTGACTTTTTTCTCAAAATTCTGATTTTTCAGAATTGAGATTAAAGTCAGAATCTGACTTTAATCTCATCTGGGTTCCAAATTCTGACTTTTTTCAGAATTAGATTAAAGTCAGAATTCTGAGATTAAAGTCAGAATTCTGACTTTTTCTCAAAATTCTGACTTTTTTCTCAGAATTCTGAGATTAATGTCAGAATTCTGACTTTAACCTCAGAATTCTGGGTTCTGGGTTTTTTCTCAGAATTCTGACTTTTTTCTCAGAATTCTGAGATTAAAGTCAGAATTCTGAGATTAAAGTCAGAATTCTGACTTTTTTCTCAAAATTCTGACTTTTTTCTCAGAATTCTGAGATTAAAATCAGAATTCTGACTTTAATCTCAGAATTCTGGGTTCTGGGTTTTTTCTCAGAATTCTGACTTTTCTCAGAATTCTGACAGAATTCAGAACAGAATTCTGACTTTTTCTCAAAATTCTGACTTTTTTCTCAGAATTCTGAGATTAAAGTCAGAATTCTGAGATTAAAGTCAGAATTCTGACTTTTTTCTCAAAATTCTGAGATTAAAGCAGAATTCTGACTTTTTCTCAGAATTCTGAGATTAAAGTCAGAATCTGACTTTTTTCTCAGATTCGACTAGAATCTGAGATTAAAGTCAGAATTCTGACAGAATTCTGACTTTTTTCTCAAAATTCTGAGATAAAGTCAGAATTCTTTTTCTCAGAATTCTGAGATTAAAGTCAGAATTCTGACTTTTTTCTCAGAATTCTGAGATTAAAGTCAGAATTCTGACTTTTTCTCAAAATTCTGACTTTTTTCTCAGAATTCTGAGATTAAAGTCAGAATTCTGACTTTTTTCTCAGAATTCTTTTTATAATACTCTTCCGTACATGTTCCCCCAGCCAACTCACCATCTCCTTGAAGGCCTCCCCTTTGTAATAGCTGGTAGACGCCGGATAGTCGACCCCCTTCTCACACAGATACTCCAGGTCGGGGGCCACCAAGTGCAGCTCCTCCTCATCGTAGGCATAAAACCTCTTGTCCTCACAGGTCATCAGGACGAGCTGGTCACATGGGTAGGGGGTGCCCTCCACGTAGCCCACAACTTTCATCTCCACCGTTGTGGGGAGATAAAATTTCCCCCACCCACGGACCTCGGCAGGGACTGTCGTGGTACACGGTGTCCTCGAGGGGCCCGACTACCAGCGTGGCACCGGGCGGGCTGTTTAGCTGGAACCTCTTGCGCCGACATTTGGACACCGTGTTTGAAACCCATTTATAGTAGTCTCCACCTACAACGCATCACGGATAAAAAAATACATTTAAAAAACTGATAAAAGATGTAATTAATATATACATATATATTGAACATGAGACCGGTGCAGCCTACCTGTTTTTCCATTGTATCGTGGGAAGTTAGACAAATTCAGTATCCCCCTGAAAGATTGAAAAAAAAATTTTTTTTTAAGTACATATTCTACAATTATCCATTCAGCACATAGTAAACTCAGAGCCAAAGTTAACTGAATCCATGTCTGTCCTGCTAACAAAACGTATTTATTGATGAACATCTGAGCTGCTGTGGCCAGGAATGATGCCCCCCCCCCCCGATGAAACCAGCTCTGTGTCTTATATGCTAAAAAGCTAGCAAAGTTGCAGAAGCTACCGCAGCAAGCTGCCGCAATGAGTGGAGCTATTTTAGAAAAACATTTAGAAAAGAAAAGTACTTACAAATTCTGCTGTGCTGAATCCATCCCCATTCTGATTCTCCGAAACTAAAAAGATCAAAACATGTTTTTTTTAAAATAAACAAATAAATAAAAATTACTGATAAATGCATACAGCTGATAAAATAGGTATTGAACATGTCACCATTTGCTTTTTAATTACTCATTTATTTCAGCTGGTGTCTTGGCTTTCCATGTCTTTTTGCACCTCCCTTTTATCATGTGTTCAATTCAATTCATTTCACATTATTACACATAATAGAATTTATGAACATTCATGTTTTGATTTCTTCGCATGTGTGGATTACATGGATTGTCACCAACATCTGGTTAAAGTTTCATATCAATAGCGCCTTTAGAAATATATTTCCAGGAATAAATTGTGAGGTGTTCAATACTTTTTTCACCTGCTATATTTAAACTATAAAGAAATAATAGCAGTAATTTTTTTTTAAGGTGGCATTTTTCTGCAATAATGAAAAGCAATCTACTTGACAGACTGCAAACAAAATACATTAAGTGCTACTTTACATCAGCCTCCTAAGTAAAATGTTAATGGTAGAAACTAGGACATTTCTGGTAGTTTCCTGGTGGTGCAGTGGTTAGGGCAGGTAGCCTACACACAGAACCTGCAACAGTTGCAGGTTCGATTCCCAGCTGTGACCCTGATTCCCTTGCCACTACTGCCACAAAAAATTTTAAATAATAACATTTTAGAGACTGGTGACTTTAGTTCAATGCAATATCTCTCTTTTGACATTATGTTTTTTCAACTTTATGTAAAAAAAAAAAAAAAGAATTAAAATAGTTAATCATAAACTATTGTTACCCCTGAAATGTTTTAAAAATGCCAAATTAATGAGATTTCAGTCTTCTCACAGGCCTGAGTGTCTCAGGCCACAGATGTTTTCTGAGAAGCCCCGGATCACAAAACAGAAAAGGAGGAAGCTTTGAGTCATTACTTTCATTAGTCAATACTTTATGAGTCTAATTTCTTATTAAGGTTTTACTGTTTCTGCTACAAATGTCAATTACAATGCTGATTTGTTTTATTTTTCCTTCTTTGTTGGACTCTTTTTTAAAAAGCCAGCCTATGCATAAATGACCATATCCTCATTTGACTGTTAAATAATTTGGGCAGAAATGTGTGGTGGGGCCTCGGCTGAAGCTCTGATAATGATTTCCTTCTCTCTCGGTGGAAATTGCTTAGGTGTGGCAAACAGACATAAATATTGAAGAGAAAAACAAAACAGTTAACCTTTAAAACCAAAACGGAGATGAACAATGTTGAAGACACACTCCAAATTTGCTTTAAAGCCTCCAGTCTTTATTATTTTATTTATTCATAAGATTTTATGTATTCCAATATTCATGTACAAGTCATAATTCGTCACGGATATTTAGTTATCAACGCCTCAAGTTTCGTCTTAACCGTGGGTTATTTCGCCATTTCTCCACTAGCGGCGCTACAGGAGCGATCAGCGGAAAGATAGCTTTCGTTTCCGTAGCAACCAGAGTCGACGTCACGTGACTACCTCCCTTCCGCCTTTGTTCTAAAAATCGGAAAGAAATGTTGTTGTTGTTTTTTTTTTATTATCGTGAAACCATATCGACTGTTAAAATCACAATCACATTTAATATTTCTATCTTACGAGCTAAAGAAATGTAATAAAATACAGAAGCAAACTGCGTTAAGTGTTGTTTTCGATAACCGTCGTAGCTATTATTAGAGGGTTTAAACTAAAACACCGACTTGAAATTAAAACAAATCAGTTAAAATAATCATCCGCAAACAAAAAACGTAAGCGCTTTACCTCTACTGAGCAGACGGCTTGAACGTCGTCGCGACGTAAAATGGCTTCCGCAGTAAAACTGCTGGTTAAGTTTCGGGTTAATGTGCGACACTCCCTCAGAGGCTGGACGTCTGTCGGAAATGATTAAGTCAAACGCTCTCAGAGGCTGATGGTGTTAGTCAGAAATATTTTCGAAAAACATCATCAGCCTCTGAAGCAGCGTCGGAAATTTACCCGACTGTTCTGCTGCGTGTTACATGTTTAAACGCGAAATAAACATTACTTTCTGTACAGCGATAATACTCTGTACTCAATATACCACATTTGATCTCTTTGGAAACTGCTTAGTTACAACAGCCTCCAGGAGAGAGAAAAAATACAACTAAAATGTCCAATGTAGGCTACAATTTTTATTGTTTCTTCAGAAGTGTCATGGCGCTGGCAGGAAAGACTCCCTGGTTCAGTCCTGTTGTGGTGGCCTCAGTCTGAAGGTCTCTGACAGACACCTCCAGGTTGTTCAACGAGTGGCTGCTCAGTATATACAGGGGCGTTTCTAGTTATCTTGGGGGCCCTAGGCAAGAGTGAGCATGGGGGGCCCCCCCGGCCCAAAAACACAAAGATCATTCAGTCCAGAAATCTTTTATTTTAAATAGCAGAAGTGCACAATAATGTAAGAAAACTTAAAATACAATATAACACAAACACAATGGAAATGTGCCAAGTTTGACAAAAAAAAAAAAAAAAATCAAAAAAAAAATAAAAAAAAAAAAAAAAAAAAAGAATTGTGGTCTTATGCTCCATATCTACGTCCTGGTGGAAATTGTTTTTAAAGCTTTTGCTTGCGGGCCTTGGCTTGTGCAAATGAAGTGATGATGTCTTCCACGTCCAAAGAACGTCTCACATTACGTTCTATTGAGATAGATAGATAGATACTTTATTCATCTCAAAGAGAAATTTGCAGATCAGTATCAGTGGGATTTTTCTCCCACCAGTCCCACACTGTCATGTGCAGTTGTGCTTTGTGAGACTAAACTGGGACAAAGTGGCATCACAACTTTTTTTTTTTAAATAATGTCAGATTATACACATTTAAACTTACCCCTTTCCCTTTTTCTTTTTTCTTCATCTTCTTGTTTTTTTTTTCTTTTTGCGTGTCCTGACAGATACACTTGCTTTATTTTGAGTTTGAAGTACTGAAGAAAGCCAGCCACAGGCAGTCGGGGCCCCATTAGGGGGGTTCCAAACATGTCGCTGCAGTGTCTTTGGAGTTTTCAGGTTGTGTCATTGATATGGATCGAATATTAGCCGTGTCTCGGGGGTCCCTTAACACACTAGCAGTGACAGCTAGTGGGGGCCCTATGCGGGGGGGTTTCCAACATACTGTCGGTTGCAGTGTCTAAAGCAGTTCAGTCATTTTGTCATTGACAAGAGGACCAATGTCAACCACTGTCCTGGGGCCCCTTCCAGCTCGGGGCCCTAGGCGATTGCCTAGTATGCCTACCCAGTTGCAGCGTCTCTGAGTATATAGTTCAGTTTCCTGTTTTCTGTAGAATGTTTATTCAGTAGTTTTAGTTCTAGTTTATTTTTTATGCATCATAGCCTGTGGAGTTTCTTATCCTGTAAATGTAATTGTAAATATATTTTCTATATGTAACACAGTCCTGAATATTTGATTGTGTAGCAACCTCAAGGAACCAAAGAAGTCGCTGAGAGACTGAGCCCTGGCACAACTTGTAATGTATCTTCTCCTCAGAAATACTGTCTTGTATTCTTTCAATTCATTAATAAAGAATTTTTTAAAATATATTTTTTATAAGGTGAGGCAAGGCAAGTTTATTTGTATAGCATATTTCATGTACAAAACAATTTAAAGTGCTTTACATAAAACATTAAAAGCATCGCAGAAAAAGAAAAAGAAAGTATTAAAAAGTAAAAGAATAAAAGCATAAAAACAAAGAAAAACGTAAAAAAGAGTTTTAAAAAGGCTGTGCAGATTTGAGCTCTTGAATAAAACCTTATTTAAAGGCAGCTGAGAACAGGTGAGTCTTCAACCTGGATTTAAATAAACTGAGTGTTTCAGCTGATCTGAGGCTTTCTGGGAGTTTGTTCCAGACATGTGGAGCTTAGAAACTGAACGCAGCTTCTCAATGTCTGGTTCTGACTCTGGGGACTGATGATAAACCGGATCCAGATGACCTGAGGGGTCTGGTGGGTTCATACTGGGTCAGGAGGTCACTGATGGATTCAGAGCTTTATAGACCAGCAACAGAACTTTTAAATCTACCCTTTAATGGACAGGCAGCCAATGTAAAGACCTCAGAACTGGACTGATGTGGTCCAGTCTTCTGGTCTTAGTGAGATCTCAGGCAGCAGAGTTCTGAATGAGCTGCAGGTGTCTAACTGATTTTTTAGATAAACCAGTAAAAACGCTGTTACAATAATCAAGCCGACTGAAAATGAATGTGTGGACTAGTTTTTCCAGATTTTGCTGAGACATCAGATCTTTTATCCTCGAGATGTTCTTCAGGTGATAGTAGGCTGATTTAGTGAAAAAACCTTAATGTGTTTTTCAAAATTTAGATCTGAATCCATCACTACACCCAGATTTCTGGCCTGATTGGTGGTTTTTAGATCTATAGATTTAAGGTCTGTGGAGACCTGCAGTCGTTTCTCTTTGGCTCCAAATACTGTGTTCAGCCTCTATTATAACCAAAACAAACAACACAAAAAGTAACAATATCCATTAAACTTAATAATAATAATAATAATAATAATAATAATAATAATAATAAAACACATCACCTAATCCAGTCATGGCTCTTACAGATAGTTTAGTCCTATTTTTTCATGCAGTTTAGTTTGTGCATTTTATAGCTTGTTCAAATCAAATTTATGGTTTGTTATGTGTTACATAGTGGGTACATTTCATTTCTTGGACATTTGATAGTTTAGTCTCCTATAAAGTTTTTGTAATAAAGCCTGTGTATTTGGAAATCAGTATGTCTTGTCTGTACATTCATAACTTCTACATGTTATACCAGATACACTGATATATTTCATGTAACATAATCAATACAGTTGTTTCTCTTATGTCTTCCCTACTATCTATCTATCTATCTATCTATCTATCTATCTATCTATCTATCTATCTCAAATGCATGTTTCCTACAACTGTGGCACCATTTAAAAGGAAAATAAAAAGACTTTCCAGCGGTTATAGGATTTATTGGGAAGAAGCATCGTTACAACAAGGAAATAATTAATAATTAATAAATCAATTCATTGCCAGCAGTGGGGGACCCATTTCTTGAGACGGCATGACTGCGCATGCGTGCTGTGAGAGCGGAAGCTCTATGTGCGTCAGGCGGAAGCTGTAACGTCCTTTCTGCTCGCGGACTGCCATCATGGTGAGTTCGCCATGAGAAGAGTTGAACATTAAAGTCGTATTTCTTACTTTATATGTGACCGTTCTGGAACATAAAGGCAGAAAAATATGTCTAACATGTATATACACATAATCGCCAGCTGTCTAATGAGGTCCGTATCAGATTTCACCGCTGTAGTCGTATGTTGTTCGGCTACCGGTCGAACTACAACGTGGTCCGGAGGCTGCGAAGGCCGTACGGCGTCTGCGTAACTAAATCCAGTTTAGATTTGATAATTATTCGGTAAAACGCGTACGGAGTGGTGTTATTGGAATCGTTCGTAATGCATACGGTTCACATATGAAACATTGCGGTGTTTACGGTTATATCGGCTGCTAGAAAACATGAGCTAAGTGACTTGATGCTGTGATCCAGATGCGCTTCATGTCGGGTTGTTACTGTACTCGATCTCCACACCACCAAGGTCTCGTGCTGTGTGTCTGCTGTAACCACCGTCGCAGACACGTACCTGAACACTCTTTTTCCGTCCCTGATGTGCCTCTGTGGTCTGTTTTAGGTGTTCAACCGTTTCGTTGAGATCGGCCGTGTTGCCTACGTCTCTTTCGGACCCCATGCTGGCAAGCTGGTGGCCATTGTAGATGTCATCGACCAAAATAGGGTGAGTGCTCTAGAAACTGGTGCACTGATGAATGGTGTTCTCTTTTTTTTTTTTTAACACGTGAGATTTAATTCCCTGCTCTGTACTTCTCAGGCTCTCGTTGATGGTCCCTGCACAGGTGTGAGGAGGCAATCGATGCCCTTCAAGTGCATGCAGCTCACAGACTACGTCATCAAAGTACCTCACAGGTGAGCCTGGACACTGATCAGATCTTCTGTGCAAGTGTTGTGTCCTACAAGGCAAAATTCAGTAGATACAGCTATTGTAACGTATATTTTCAGACAACTCGTGCCTTAGTATTTGATATGGTAATTTCAGTGTATTTCATATATGTTTATGGAGTATTTAGTGTTACAATGTTCAGAAACTGTTGTGCTGACTGTCCAGGTGACCAGTGATCACATTACCCAACGTAATGACTATCAATAAAGCTACGAGTGGCTATTTTTTTCAGTGTGACTATCAATAAGATTTGTGTTGCCAGTTTTACTTGTGATTTTAGTATAGATGGTTAAAACTGTTTCCCAGTCCTGATGCATGTTTTAGATCAGTGGTCTCCAACCTTTTCTGCGCCACAGACCGGTTTAATGTCAGGCAATATTTTCACGGGGCGGTCTGTAAAATGTGCCGCAGGTAAATACAACAAAACAAAATGATCAGAGCGGTATAGAAAACTGTGGTATTTTCTATATATTATAATAAACATCCTCGTAAAACATCACACCAACAACAGAACATCTGTAACATTCTTCGGACAGACGCTTTCTGAAGACGTTTGTTTTTTACTTATTTTGCCACGTGACCCAGACACAGGGGTTAAAGTCTTGTCATGTGTCAAGACTTTAGTCATAGACTGGTGTAGTGGAGAGAATCTGGTCATTTTTCAAAATAAAACACAATTTAGACTGATAATAAATCAAACAATAATGAAAGTGATTTATTTTTTTCTCTGCAGCCCGGTACCAAATGACCCACGGACCGGTACCGGGCCAGGGACCCCTGGTGTTGATGATTCCCTGCTTAAATAGAATATGTATATTATATAATAATAATATATTAAATATGTCTGGATCACTACATTAGCTCGTCATCAGAGTCCACACAAATCGGTCACTGTAACCAGGTGTGTTGGACCTGGGACACATTAAAACGTGCAGGACAGTGAGTCCTAAAGGACCAGGACTGGGAAACGCTGGATTCTTGATTAAAGCGTTTTCTTATTGACTAATTCCAGATCAAACAAACCCATTAAAACGTTTATCAGCAGGGTTTGCCACATGCCGGTTAGATTTAGATCCTGCTTTCTTACATTTTGTGTTGCAGATGGATGTAATACCACAAGATCAGTATTGCTGCTTCTTTATTTTTACTTTTATTTTTTTAATAGCCAGCTGCTGTTGCTCTCAACCTACTGTATAGTTTTAGGAGATTTTGTGAAATATGTGGTTCTGGTTGGTTCTGGTGTTGGCTCATGGCTGTAAAGGTTAAATGACACTTTTGTTTAATTGGTGCTGTGGATTTGTGGGTGACTTTTTGATTTTTAGGGCAAATTCTGTTCACGATAAGTGTTGTGAACGGTAGTTCTCATTGTGTATATATGGAATGTACATAAATGATAATTTTCTCTGCAGAGTTTCAACATCTTTCAGTTATGCATGTTAACTTTAGCACAAACATTTCACTGATGAGAAAAGAGGAAAAAGTCCTGAAAAAGTTTTCCAGATTAGTTCTGTTGTGGAAAAAATAATATATACTTCTATATTTATTTAAAACATCCTGTAAATATTGTGAAACAGAAGACTGAGGGTGAAGATGTAAAAACGACTTGGTAGTTATATTTTTGTGAATTTTAATTAATTAATTAATGCAAAGTCGTACATACAGTCTGTTCGGCAGGAAAGCAGATCAATGGTAGAATGAACTGCTAAACTGAGCCCATGTTTTAAATAGTTTAATGTGAGGTCCTTTGTCTATTTTATCAGTGGGATTGTGGTTTGATGAGAAATAATGTTTCTTCTCTGGTTTAAAGGAACTGGTGTGTTCAGCAGATTTTTATAAAGCGGTAACCTGGTTTACTTCTGTTAACAAAAGGTCTCAGACAGACGCTGGAGCATGAACTGATTTAGACTGAGTCCAATTTTAATGACAGACTGAGATGTAATTAAAACCATTGGGGACTGTTATTATTGATAAAGGGGTTTAGAGATAATTGAATTAGAGTTGGATGTGACAGGATCAGTATTTCTACAAACTGCAGCTTTTTGTTTCCGCCCATCGTTGCTGCTTTTGTTCTCATCTACCAACGAGCCTGATGATGAACACGCGTAGCATCATGGCGTCGGGACTTACTGTCTGTGATGATTTTTCCAGCGCCCGTCAGAAGTTTGTGAGGAAAGCCTGGGAGAAAGCTCAAGTCAGTGAGAAAAGTGGGCTCAGAGCAGCTGGGCCAAGAAGATCGAGGCAAGGCAGAAGGTAAGAGCCGCTCCACTGGTGTCTAACTGGTTCCAGTTCTCCTCCACGTTACAGAGTACTGTGTCACACAGACTGGTTTTATCAGGTAAAGCTCAGGATTAAATTCCATGTTTACGTTGTACACATGTACATGTTTTAAGGTGTTTTTACCATCGACTTTGAGTCCATGTATGCTGAGAGCATCTGTTATGTTTGTATGAGGCTGCGTAGTTGTGATAATGTGACAAAGCTGACAGTAGGTGAGTAAAGCCCAAACTGGATAAAAGCCTCTGGTTTGAAAAAGAAAAGGAAAAGAAAAGGGGATGGCTGAATAATTTGATTTACACATCAAATCAAAACAGTCTTGGAAAAATGTGACATTTACCAACATGATAACTGGTAGTTTGTGTTGTTTCCTGTGAACTTGAGTCTTTACAGTCATTTTGATTGCATAACTCCATATAAATGTGTGCAGTTATGAGATATATATATATATATATATATATATATATATATATATATATATATATATATATATATATATATATATAGATATATATATATATATATATATATATATATATATATAATATATATATATATCTATATATATCTATATATATATCCAGTAGAGGCTGAATAACATCAGGTTTTAGATATTAGATGGTGGGATAAACAAAATATCAAAGACTTGTCAATGATATTTGCTCGGGGGTCATGATCTGGGTCTCAGTAAAGCGCCTAGAGACAATTGTCATTGTAACAGATGCTATACAAATAAAATTGAAATTGAAATGAATATTTACTCAAGAAGCATCTGCACAGGATGTAAAAAAGGTAAATGAGAGATGGTAAATCAATCTTTTTCCATTTTAGAGAATTTGAGTTTTCTCTGGTCTTTTAGTTTTCTAATAATCCAGTAGACATAGACACCGAACTGGATCGCAGCTTTGGTTTGTCCTTTCTGTGACAAAATGAGTCAAATGATGTAGTTCAAGTCAAATCAAACTTTATTTGTGGAGCACTTCTCATACAACTTCTGGAAGACAGAGTCCTTTACAGAATTAAAACAGAAGCAACGGAGTTAAAACAAAAGCAAACTGATGTTTCTGTTTTGTCTCGATCTTCTTTTCAGAGAGCCAAGATGTCTGACTTTGACCGCTACAAGGTGTCAAAGGCCAAGAGGATGGTAAGTACAAGAGAAACACCTGAAACACCTGGCAGGTTTCATTTATACCAGACAAACAGTATAAGTCAAACTTACTATCGATTATTTAGAACACACAAAGCCTAGTTTTAGTGATCCTGCAGCAGTCTTCTTTTTTCTAATGAATGCATCTTTTTTGTTTGTACAGAGGAACAAGATCATCAAGCACGAGGTGAAGAAGCTCCAGAAGGAGGCAGCAAAGAAATGAACAGTTTTGACAAAATAAATTTCCTGTTCAATTGTTCTCCTGCGTCATTCATTCATTTATTTACCAGATCTCAGTTGGTGTCATGGGCGAGGCTAGCCCTTTTTCAGGGGCACTTCAGCACCCCTAAATTAAAATTCCGCACCCCAAAAACCTGGAGTAAGAAATGTTATTCTAAAATTTTAGTTTGCATTTGACAGGCTTAGATAATGTCCAAAACTTAATCCATAGTTTGTGGTTTAAGTTTATATTTTAAGAATGAAAATGAAAACGACCCCACCTAATGGTATCATCCTCTTCTCACTAACTACTTCTCTTCTTCCTTGACAGTTTACCAGTTAGCGTGTTAGCTCAGTTAGCATTTCAAATTTCATTGAAATTTTCAAAGATTTGCATGTTTTCCAGTCAGTTTTTTTTTCCCCAAATGATTATGCTCTTCTCTCATAAATGTCATAATGATTATCCAAAATTATTTTTCAATAAACGTATTTTTGGTTTTGTGTGAAAAAACGATGGGGTTGTGGGTCGTGGTGGGGCTCATTGGGGGCTCAGCACCCCTAAAGCTCTGACCCTAGAATCGCCCCTGGTTGGTGTTTAAAGCTGCTGTCCTGAACGCATCATTCCTTCTTCAGATTTGTTCTACATGGATTGATTTCTACTTGTTGAACAAGTTTTATCCCTTTACACCAGCAGTTTAGGCTTATTGAGTCTAAAGAAAAATATCGCATTAGTTTTTTTAACTGCTGTTCATGCATCTGTGCGGTCTGATACTGGTATTCACACCAGTTAAGTCCATGAACTGAATGTGTTTTAGTGGGGGGGTATTTCATACACAATTGAAGGCTCTAGAGTTCATGGTTTGCTCTATTGACCCAAGTATTTAATTAATGGATGTTGGCTGTTAAAACCTCCAAAAGCACAAATAAAAATGACATGAACATTTCACTAAATGAAGTCAGTATACAGGTAGCATACATTAATGCTCCGCCCATCTGTAGCTGTAAACATGTTCAGTGAAGCTGGACAGGTGATGGTGAAGGTAAAGAAGCTGCTGGTGTTCAGGTCTTCTGCAGCACCTGCTGGAGGGGAAGGAGGGAAAACTAAATCCTGAGGGTGTGAGGGTTCAGCAATGATTTTGGCTGCCTTCAGTTCTTGGGTAAAAATCAAGGGCAGCGGTATTAAAATGTTACTGCTCTCTCCAGTCTGACCTGTTTAGTTGCTGCTCCAAACCTGATTGTGTTGGATCGGTTCAGTGAGGTGGAGATCTGTACTGGCAGGAGATGCATCCTCTACAGCAGCCATTCCCAAACTTCAGAACACCAAGGCCACATTTGAAATGCAAAAAAATCAACGCGGCCCACCAAAACATTTAATCACAACTGTGATCAACATCCAGGACCAGGAACCATGATCTGATATTAATGTGAGGGGTCAACAAATAAGGTGACACTTGTCATATTAAAATGATGGTAGAATAACACTTAACTGGTTTGTTTTGTTATTTCTTAATGTTTTTAAATCATGTCGTTAATATTTTACAGTAATTAAAATCATATTTTAAAAAGATCGAGGATTTAAAACATGTTTTGTTTAATTTTAATGACCTCTCACGGCCCACCTGCAGTACCGCGACCGACCACCAGGGGGCCGCGGCCCACACCGCTCTACTGGGATCCTCTGAGGATAGTTTATGTCACTTAGTCTACTTTTATCCTCAGTCAAGTCTTCTGAAGCCACTACTTTGCAAACCTCTTAAAGTACTGGATCATAAACAAACACCTTGATGACAAGCTGAAGGTGGTCCAACCAGGTGTGATGTAACAGAAATATCTAAAAACATGGAGGGCTGAAGAGCATCGGTGCAGAGCAGATTAATCAGGTTTGTGTTGATGCTGATTCACTGTAGCTGGAAGAGGGGTGTGGGGGGGGGGTCTCTGAATGGGTTCTGGTTCTGCTAAAATTTTTATGTCACAGAATTTGGAGCAGGAAAGGGAAAAACAAGATATAAGATAAATGATTTCATGAGTCGTGCATTTACAGGCCTCGTTTTCTTACAAAACATACTGATGCGTTGCATCACAAAACAGCTCTACATTTGTTTTCACTGTTTCTAGAACATTAACCTGGAGACAGACTGCAGGATTTCTGTGTTGTTGTTTTTTCCAAATAATTTAAATTTGTGTCTGTCTTTCTTGACTTTTACTCACTGAGACCTACTTGGGTTAAAGTATACTCTCAGAAATAGGGGTACAGTACGAGTCCTTTTTTGTCCCCTGAGGTACAATCTACACAAATGTACCCCCTAGGGTTAATTATTGGACCTTAAGGTACATATATGTACCCTTTTGATGGTCCAAAATGTACATATATGTACTCAAGTGGGTACAAAAGGTACAAAAGGGTACAAAACTGTACCTTCTGAGGGTGCTGCCCCAGTGACAAGCCATTGTACCTCTAAAGGTACAATTCTGTACTTTCTTTTCTGAGAGTCCAGTTGTGTGAATGTCTTAAATCAGTTTTTTTTTTTTTAAAGCAAAGTAAAATTTGCAAGACATGCAAAAGGATGGAACATGTTTCTACATAACATTTAACTTGATCCCTTATGTCAGATATCCACCAGATGGCAGACTTAACAAACAGTTGTGGACTTTCTTTTTTTTTTTTTTTTCATCTGTTAACCAAAAGAGATTGAAAATAGAACTAGATAATATGTTTTGAGATCCATTTATATAAATCTGATACATCTGAATACAAACCTATCACCTCTGCAGAGAAAGCTCGAAGGTATGGTTGCTGACAGCTTGTGATAAAAGGAATAAAATGTATAATCATCATTGTTTAAACTAACAAAGCGCTGGCTGTCTCCTCATTCCAAACAGATGATCATTTAAATAAAAAAAAAGAAGTTATTTTTAAAGAGTGCAGCCTGGATCCAGCTGAACCATGGCCTCCACGGTGGGAGATGCTGCCACCGGCCAAACTGGTTCCAGTTCAGATCTCAGAGCGGAGACGGTAAATATATATTACATAAGCACACACCTGAACAGTGGCCAGGTGGTTGTGTGCAGAGAACAGGAACATAGATGTGTGTAGATGTGCGTGTGCCAACACACTCCCTCCACCCCCCCACCCCCAGCAGATGGCCTGTATTTATCTATTTTTATTTGACTTATTTGGTTTTTCATAACAGATGCATGAACTCACACAATGATCTTTTTTTTAACGTAAAGAGAAATGACAAACGTATGTCCCTGACGCCATATTTGGCCTTATGGGATCCTAACGGCTAATAAATAAATAAAATAAAGATAATATGTGTGTTATCATGACGAGCCTGAAAAACACGCTGTTCTCTGAGCGTGGCTCTGACGTCAGAGACGAATGTCAACGATGCGCACTGACCATTGAGTCATTCAATGGTCATTCACAGGCAACGTACCGGAAACGATTCTCCTTTCAAAATAAAAGCACAACTAGAGGGGACGAACGGAAAACTAAAACTGAGCATTTATATTATGCAACAACTCGTTTCCGTCTTTTGTCTGCTCTAGAGACATTTTATTTAATTTACTTACTCTTTCAGACTTTGTTTTTTATAAACATTGAAATAAAAATTCTGTGATAATTTCTTGTTTATTTGTAAGTTTGTGTGTCAAAGACAAGTTGAAATACAAATGATAATATCCTGGTTTCACATGTAAAATTCCCATTTTTTTTCTTGACAGGATCGGTCTAAATGACAGTTGTCCTTATAATGTTTGAAACATCTGCAGACATATAACCCATTAAGTCCCATTAAGTTTGTAATCAACTGCAAATGTATTTAAGGGTGAGAAATGATAGTTGCAGAGAGTGAAAAAGTATTTGTTTACAGATCAATCAAACCCACATTAATTGATGTACTATTGACTTTCAAATTTATTTAGTAGTTTTTAATGTTTTATAAATCACCTTTTAGTGATTCTTCTGGTTTTAAGAGCAAAAGCAAATAATTGATCAGCAATGCCTTAGGTGTGGCAGGGAAAGAAGAATTAGGAGACAATTATAATAACGACAAAGAGTTAAATACATGGTTAAAATCAGTTTGCGAAAACTAATCACGTCATCAGATTTATAACATAGACTACAGAACTTCTGGTAGTAGAATTAAGACATGTAACCTCAAATCAGTGTCACCATTAATCAAACATGCTGCATCAGTTTCAGTTAATGAGTGTTTATTTTGGTTTTGTTTTATATTTTGCCCTCACAGATGACTGACAAGGGTTTTTATTGTAACTATGCTCAGCTTGTTCATTTACCAGATATTTCAAACAACTGAAATAATTGAAATGAGCAAGATTATGTGGGTTATAGGTTCTGAATGTTGTTTACAGTTAATTTTCAATTTACTGCCCAGCTCTAAAAACAAACAAACAAAAAAACCTCACAGTCTTTAAAATATGATTATGCTCTGTTAGGTTTTCATTCACAGCTCATAAGTCATCTCATTCATTTTCATTTTATTTCATTTTATTGATTCATTCCAGACATGTCAAAACAATCTTATAAAGCATGAATCTATGTATCTGAAAATAAATAAATAAATAAAAGCATAAATCAATATACATAGATACATGCGCATACCCATACTTTTGAAACATATAGAACCTCTTGTAAATAAATCTAAATAATAAATGGACCCGTTTCCCAAAAAAAGAAGAATTGAAAATCAACAAATTTTATGCCTAGTATATACACACACCTATATATATATATGTACATATATATATATATCTATATATATATATTATATATATATATATATATATATATATATATATATATATATATATACACGTACATACACAAATACATAACACATATAACAATACACATGACACATATCTGGTTTAACATGTCTGAAAAGGGGTAGGAAGAAGTAAAACATATTTAATCCTACCCCTTCTCCAATGTTCTATGATTACTCTTAAAATGTATCCAGTTTTTGAGGCCTAAACCTAAATTTTAGAGTTGTAATTTCATATCCAGATAGACATAGACATCTAACTATATACTCACATACTGATACACACACATTCACACCACAATACATACTACAATATATACTATAATACATACTACAATACATACTACAGTACATACTACAATACATACTACAGTACGTACTACAATATATACTACAGTACATACTACAATATATACTACAGTATATACTACAGTACATACTACATATACTTCACCCTGCACAGTTACCCACACAGTGCACCCTGAGAGCACCCAGATACCCCCCCATCATGCTGCACTCTGACACCAAACCCACCTGAACCCCCCCCAGAGAGGAGCAGAACCAAGAGGGCCCACACAAGACACCCCATCAACACAAGCACCCAGACCCCCGTCAGCAACACCCATGAGCCCGCCGAGCCAAACGCCCGAGCACCGCTACCAAGGGCCTGAACACCCATGCCAACACAGCGCCCCACACAAAACCCCCCCGAAGGTCCACAAAGACCCTCAGAGCCCCGCCCCCGCCCCACCACCAAGGGGCATGAAAGTGAACTACTGAGCCACAAACAGCCACAGTGCCAGACCAGAACACAGAAGGACCAGGAAAAGCAAAGGAGATCCAACTATCTCCCAATGCACCACATACACACACCTACACAAAAATACACAATCACACCAACCTGTAGCAGCTGTTTACAGAAACCCATTCAGGTTCAGCTCAGACCATCATCCCTGGACTGTTGGAGAGCATCAGTCTGAGCCTTTTCTGAAACACACTCATGCTTGGACGTTGATTCAGTTCTTGGCTGAGTTTATTCCAAACCTTCACACCGCTGACTGAAGCTCAGGTTCTCTTCATGGTTGTTGGACCCTCCTGGTCCTGAAGTTAAGGTTTCCCCTGTAATCAGAACCCCGTCTCTATCAGGAAAGAGTTTCTGGATATTATCTGGTAGTTGTTTGTTCCTGGCTTTATACATCAGCTGCACTGTTTAAAACTCCACCAGATCTGGAAGTTTTAATTGGCAGGACGCTGATCAACAATAACATATGACCAACCACTTACTGTTAAGAAGGTCCTCCTTGTGCTCTCAAAAGAGTTCTGACCAGTCAGGGTCCGGACAAAGAACATCTGAGGGTGTCCTGCAGAGTTTGGTACTGAAATATTAGTAATAGCAACAGATCCTTTGGGTCCTGCTATGGGGTTTCAGTGATTTGGGACTGATTCCCACAGATGCCATCAAGATCCACCAGACTGGTATCTGGGGTATTTGGAGACTAAATGAAGAACTCAGTCTTTGCTGGGTTCTTTGAGCACTTCCTAAAGAATTTGTAGAGGGGAGAACTGGTGACCTGCTGAAGGGGTCAGCTACTGTAGGGGGGTGTAAAGATAATGCCATGTTAGGGGTGTGATGGGTCTACAAAAAAACTGAAGGTAGGTGGCAATTGCCTAAATAACATTCATGTGAATGCCAGGATACACAATCATCCCAGCAGAACATTGCATGATAACAAAATAAGCTGTCTTTACTCATGGATTTTGTCAGGGCTCATTATGTCTTGGCTGATCGGTGTATAATTTTATCTGACAAGGTACTAAAAAAAAGTAACTTCCTGTACAGATGTAATGAATGTAAAATCTAACTTTTCTATCAAACACCATAGGCCGCAATGGCATTTCATTGTAAAAAAAACAACAACTCACTAACGTGTTTTTTTTTGTGCAATGACAATAAGGAAAGTCCAAGTCTATATTAAATAGAATATAATTCCAATATCAGTATAAATAATATAAAAACCACAGATAAAACTGCCAAGAATGTCCAAAAATGATTACTGTACCAGCAAACCTCTAAAATTAAATAACCAAATGGATAAAATTTCATCCTATAAAAATATATATTTTAGAGATAAAAATGTTTTGAAAAAAAAAACATCAATCATTGTTCACCTTTTTTTTTTTTAATTCATAACCAAGAATTATGAAAATACCATCAACCTAACAAACTTCTTGCCATCATCATCATAACTTTAACTAAAAAAAAAAAAAAAAAAAAAATCCCAATTATGCATAACTTTGTGGCTTTATTTTATCTTACAGTATGAATTACACCAACTTTCAAAACAGTTGTCATGGATGTAAAATCGTGCAACCAAAACCACTTTTTTGTACCAAGCTGTAAATATGTTTATTTCTGATGCAAGTTGAGCATTTTAACATGGGAATCAATGAAGATAGACACCCAGTGGTCAGTAGAGGAACTGCAACCCCGTTGCTGTTCGAACCGGAAGTGACATGGCTGCCGCTTGGCCCTGCGTCGTTCCTCGTAGCGACACTTTTATTGTGAAAGTGTCCGGGCCCGTGTCTTCCTGTTAACTGTGTTTACTTGGTGCAGCTGAACGCGCCACGGTGAGACGCTGAAAGCGCGAGGGCTGGAGTTGACGGGTAACAGATTAACGCTGGTGCTCCCGGTCGGCTGTCAGCGCGTCGAACCGGCTCCGGGTGGATTCGGTCGCAACCGTCCGCAGCCCCGCGCGCCCCCGGGCAGTTTGAGTGTGACGGACGGGACGGCTGGTCTGATCAGTCTGTGGTGAGTGGGGCTCGTGCAGGCTGGCCGCGTGGGGCCCGTGTATTGTGTTCATCTGGCGGGGGTCTGTTTGAGGTCACATATTTGTGTCGTACATCACGCTACTGTGCTGCTGGTGCTGGACCCGGTCCCGGTCCCGGTCCCGGCTGCGCTGTGGATGAGGATGCAGGCTGCCAGCGCGAGCATGTTGACACCAGAGGGGGGGTGGGGGGGGTGGGGGGGGGGTGCATGATGCTGGTAATCTACAGCTGATACATGCAGCGGGTCATTTACCAGCTTTTCTCAGATCTGCAGTGAAGTTGCTGTTTATGATGGGGGGGGGGGGGGGGGGGGGTTTAAATGTGTAGTAGGGCTTTCAATAACAACTTTCATCAGGGTACAATAATATTTGGATCCACTAGATGACGTTTCCATGTTTGCTGACGTCACAAGCGCTACCATGAAATGATATTGATCTGATCTGATCTGATTCAGGAGCAGATTTTCAGTTCAATTAGAAATTCAAACATACCTAATTAATCTCCCAAGGGTAAATTAACTATAAAATTAATAATGTGCTGATATAACACACTACTTTACATTTAAGACTAGGCAGTAATTCAAAACATTAATATATTGTAATAGAAAGTGTTCACTGATATTTTGATATGCATTATTATAATAATTATGAAGATTGTTAGGTTGATGGTATTTTCATAATTCTTGGTTATGAATAAAAAAAAAAAGAAGGTGAATATTGATTGATTTTTTTTTTCAAAATATTTTTATTTCTAAAATATATAGTTTTATAAGATGAAATTTTATGCATTTGGTTATTTAATTTTAGAGGTTTGCTGGTACAGTTATCATTTTTGGACATTCTTGGCAGTTTTATCTGTGGTTTTCATATTATTTATACTGATATTGGAATTATATTCTATTTAATATAGACTTAGACTTTCTTTATTGTCATTGCACAAAAACAAAAAGAAACACATTAGTGAGTTTTTTAAATTTTACAATGAAATGTCGTTGCTTGGCTTCTGGAATACAGGGAAGTTGGGATTGGAGATAGAATAAGTAGGAGGAGGTATGATAACTAGAATAAATAGGATTTAAAATATACATATAATATATAATGTAATATGCTATAAGAAATCTATTGTAATATGATTTTTGGCCAAATCCTGCTTCCATTCATATCAAATCTCGACATGTGATCAAAATATCATTTTTCATTTTCACTTCTGAGCTCCACCAGCTCTTTACATGAAAAACAAACTGTCAGTTCAATAAAATTAGGATAGAAAATGCTACCTGGTGTGACTGTTGCCCAGGCACAAATTCATCATTAAACTGATGTAAATCGATCATTAAATGCCTGTTCAATAGAACTTTATTATAATCCTGCAGTAACGTGAATACAAGATGCTGTTGTATTTGTATTTGTATCAACTAGAAATGACAGATGAAGATCATCAGAGCTGAAGTGGGTTCAGTTAGCTCCCACGTCCTCAGAAGTCCAGTTATCCCCATTTATGTGTCATTTATGAACTAAGTTGGACACCTTTGACATACTTCTCTCATAATCAGGAAACCGATTTTGCACTGAGCAACTTCATATTCTTATCTTGAATTCGTCCCAGGTTATGGGAGCAGAGCAGGTATTAAGACAGGTTCTTGACCCGCGGGTGTGTGTGCATCCATGTGTTTACACACACACACACACACACACACACACCTTCCTGTTGATCAATGTACAACCAGCAACCTGGAACGGTTATGCAACCAGCGTCGGAGCATGCGTGACCGCTAGCTGACGGCTCTGAAGGCAGAAAGTGCTTTAAAGTCGGGTCGGGAATCAAAATAGCCAACATTCACCTGTCGACTGCTCTAAACCGATAAGGTGATTAAACACCCACTTGAGGTAAATAAGCAGATCAGCCATTCACAGGTTTGACTTAGGCCACCTAAGCTGCTCATCGCTGCAGCAGAGCACACACTGATCTCACCTGCACTATCATTAGAGCTGTGTGTGCGTGTGCGTAGGTGTGTGTGTGTGTGTGTGTTGTCAGTGTCAAGGCCCTGAACTTCTGAGCAGACTTGATATAACTTTTGCATTTCAGAGAGGAAGTGAGACAAAGGAGAGCACAAACCTTTTGGGCTTTGTAGTTTAATTTAAGCAACAAAAGAAAGACGAGTGACGCCTTTATTCCACCATATTACGTCTGGTTGATCGGTGTTGTCCCTGGCAACCGACGTTTAGTCTCTCCTGTTGTCTTTGTGAAACGTG
This sequence comes from Hirundichthys speculiger, assembly GCA_018398805.1. NCBI lineage: Eukaryota > Metazoa > Chordata > Actinopteri > Beloniformes > Exocoetidae > Hirundichthys > Hirundichthys speculiger. The sequence goes on from JAGFBZ010000951.1 coordinate 58,988, forward strand.
GAGGGATGGGCACACCTGGCTGAGAATCACTTCCCAGGAATGTTACCTGCTTGAACATTGTGTGGCTTGTGCCGTTGCTGTGCTCTTGGCACGCAGGTGAATTCTTGGAAGTGGAACGGCAAACCTCCCCCGCAGGCGTCGTTGCGCAATCAGCGCCGCGAAGCAACGTTTCGTACGACAGGAAGCCCCGAGCGAGCAGGCCGAAGGGTCGGATGTGAATAAGGCCGCGTTTTAGGGGGATTTCACCTTTATGGGGAAGTTATGTTCAAGTAGAGGAACATTATTTTGTGAGAATTAAAGATAACAGAGCAGAGAACTGCTGGGTAAACTATTAAAAATGATTATTAAATGAAGTGACTGGAGCTAGCAGAGTTAACAGAGAAGTCACTCTGACAAAATACTTTAATAAGATTTTAATCTCAAATTTTTTCATTTTCATTTCAAATTACTCAGATTCGTCCTTAACTTGTGACTGTTGGAAGTCTGAAACCAAGGAATCCAACTGACAGTGATTTGAATTATTGGATTATTGGCTCCAGATGTTGTCATTGGATCTACAGCTGGATTTACTATAACTGTTTACTATAACTGCAACCAAAACCTTAAGTGACGGTTTTAAATCAACGCAACAAAGTGAATTATGTCTCCTCAACTGTTAGACAAAGCAGTTTTAGGTTCAATGTGATTTTTGATTCAAAATGACAGTAATTGACCGTTACTGAATCATCAGCATATTTGTTTATGTGAGCTGTGATGGCTTGTACAGATTTACAGCCAAGTTTTTTTTTTTTTTTTTTAAGGATGTAAATAAATTAAACTGGTAAGCAATTTTAAAGTTAAAACTGATGTAGATAAATGACTAAATCATGACATACAGTAATCCCCCAGACTTCACGGTTAATGGGAGCTGTGACCCCCCCCCGCAGATGGTGAAAACCGCGATGTGGATGTACATGTACATGTATTTGTACATACAGTATACATGTACACACGAATGCAAAATCTACGCAAGGTTCACTCACTTTGACGATCTCTCCTCTGTGTGTAGCTGACTAGAGACAGAGATGGGAGACGCAGGGACGCGTATCAGCCAATCAGAGTACAGATAACTGACGGCACAGTAATGACCGTCATAGCAGCCAATCACAGGCCTTGATATTCGTTCATGGGGCCTCCCCTGTCGGCTCTGTTGCTTCCGAGATTCATTCTTGATGTGATGGGTTTCGCTTCAGCCTCGCACGGTTCGTTTGAATTTAAAACTTTTTTTTTTAAATATTTTTTTTTTAATGAATATTTTTGAAACCTCCATGATGTACTGAGACCGTGAAGTGTAAAGGATTACTGTACAGCATAGGCGTAATTTATGGGGGGGATGGGTGGGTTGCAACCCACCCAATAATTTAAACCAGCCGCCACAACTCCCCCAATATCATACCTCTTTCGTTATGTTTGTATCCGCGTTGGCTCAACCCCCCCCAATGTTCAACTCAAAGTTACACCTTGGCTGTACAGTGATCCCTCGCCAATTCGCGCTTTAAGTTCCGCGGTTTTAGTTATTCGTAGATTTTTCAGAATTATATAATGTAATAAAAAAATAAAGAAAAAATCACCGAAACATCACAGGATGTTGTGCGCGTTCTCTCACAGTGAAGAAATGCTGTGAGCCAGCCTGGCCCCTTTAAGAAGGTGGCCTTATGGGTAATGTAGTGTGTGTGTCGTGGGACGGCAGAAGAAAAACGGGTTTAGATGAAAGAGAAAACCGGACTTTTTGTTTTGTTGTTGTTAGCGTGTTAGCCGCTAATTACGAGCCAAAAACAGCACAATAGCAGCAGTTTGTTTACTACGGTTCAGAGACCAGAGGCTGTGAAGGAAACAGAAAGACCACAGTTGAGCCTTTGTCTTGTTTCACTGCAGTGACTCGCTACTTTTTTTTACTGTTTTTAAACATATTTTAAACACATTATTGAGGCTCGGGGGACTCCAGCTCCCGTTCGTGGATTTTGATCTTCGCGGGGGGGTGACAAACTAGCTTTACAAAAAGGAAAAAAAAAAATTCTTGGTAAACATCGGCATGTTAACGTTCTACGTGTCACATTCTTGCAGAGCAGCTACAGCGGTTATCGACTGCTTTTTCTGTTCACCATGATTGTGATCATGTAGCAGAACATTCAGAATCAGAATCAGAATCAGATTTATTATCGTCACTGAGCCAGCGTCCCAACACAGTGAAACATTTGCCTTCCTTTAACCAGCGTCACACGTGGATCAGCTGTGAGACCACAGAGAGCTTCACGACTTACAATCCAGCAGGATTTCTTCCAAACTACTCCACTGAAGAGAAACAAAGGGTGTGACATGTTTTGTCTTCTCTGTTCTTCCGTCCTCATCCTCAGATCAACGGACCCGCCGGATCAGAACTGAGCCGAACCCTCGCAGCACCGCAGGAGAAATCCCAGAGAAATCCCGCCTCAACAGAGGCGCCGCCGCAAGCTTTATTTAAATTGGGCCGGCGTGAGGGGAGATGGAGGACTGACGGACCGAGGACCGGCGGCAGGTGACAGAAGGCGGCTCCTCCCACTCGTCCGCCAGCAGACATGGCGGGGCTCAAACGCCATCACGACGGGAAGATCGCCGGGCTGTACGACCTGGACAAGACGCTGGGGCGGGGTCACTTCGCCGTGGTCAAACTGGCCCGCCACGTCTTCACCGGGGAAAAGGTACGCCTGCGCACGTCTGCGCACGTCTGCGCACGTCTGCGCGTGCGAGCGGAGCGTTCGGATGCCAAGGACTGAATGTCTCCGTCTTTAAATTACTAGTTTTAACACGCCGTTAAAGGCTTCGCCCGTGTTCTTAAAAGCAGAAGAGTGACTTTCGTCTGAGTCCTGGTTGATCTGAGCCGTTGTGAAGGAATGCGATGGCGTCTCATGAATGCGATGGCGTCTCATGAATGCGATGGCGTCTCAGGAATGCGATGGCGCCTGATGAATACCTCAACATTGTTTCTCGAGGCGTTCCCAGACTTTATAATAGTTTTCCCCGTCTTCACCGTTCATCAGCAGTTTATCGATAAAGCTCGTCCCCCACGTCTGTCTGTCTGTCTTCCAGGTTGCGGTGAAAGTGATCGATAAGACCAAGCTGGACCCGGTGGCGCGGGGTCACCTTTTCCAGGAGGTGCGGTGCATGAAGATGGTGCAGCACCCCAATGTGGTGCGCCTGTACGAGGTCATCGACACGGCCACCAAGCTCTACCTCATCCTGGAGCTGGGCGACGGAGGAGACATGTACGACTGCATCATGAAGCACGACGGAGGCCTCGGTGAAGAAGTAAGGGGCCCGTTGGGACCGTGAGAGCCCGTCTGGTTCTGAACTGGTTGATGATGGTGCTTATTACCTGCAGCAGCGCTGCTACCTGGGCTGCTCTGGTATTACGCCACCTGACCCTGAACTCGCTTCCAGATAAGGCGGGATAACGATAGAAGTGTTAATCTAGATCACAGGTGTCAAACACAAGGCCCGCGGGCCAAATGTGGCCCGCCACGTCATTTTATGTGGCCCTCGAGAGCTTGGGCATTATTGGCTTAAAATTTAAACCAATATTTTAAAACTTAAAATAAGCTTACACCACTTTAAAGCACGTATTGACAATAAACTACATCTCCCATCATGCATTTCGTTGTTACCCACAACGATAACGGCAGCTATGAGCAAGATGATTTTTCAGAACTGATGGACTTAATAAAAACCTCTACAAACTAACCCCAACATGTCCAAGAAAAGAAAAATTGATGCACAAAAGTATAACTTTTGTATAATGTGTGTCAGTCGTGAAAGAGTTTAATCTACGTAGGCGTTTTGACAACAAACACGGAGCTAAGTATGCTAAATTTAGCCTGCAAGAAAAACAAAGAACTGCTTCTAAAACCAAGGTAATGGATACTCTTACAACCACAAACCCTGAGTTTAATATAGTAATGACTTAAATAAACTTAAATAATAAACTTGAATACATAATAAATACAGAAACCATTATTTAACATTATAATAAGGTGTAGTTTAATTTTTTTTTTTTTTTATTGCATTTTGTTACATTCATGTTGTCAATCTGGCCCTTCGAGGGCCCCCATGATGCTGATGTGGCCCTCAGTGGAAATGAGTCTGACACCCCTGATCTAGATTACCCTGGCATGGTTGGAAGTCTCCAAGGAACAAAATTAGGATGTGCTACTTTAAAATATGTCTACTAATACAGAGGAACTATTGGAGGAAGTGCAGTGAAGTAGTTCAAAGGAAGTCACGGTCCCACAAATGCATTATTCATAGCGATTCTTTGGAGTTAATGATTCCAGACACCAGCGGCTCAGTGTTTGACATTGAAAGTTGTTACATCACGCAGTAGTGGGCGGTCAGGGAACGGTGATGTTCTCAAACTCTCCAGGCTTTTTTTTATTGAATTTTTATGTTCACTTACTGGTATTCAGTGAGACGGTTACTCTGGTCGTTCTGGGAAAATAACGTGCAGAGCTGACCGTCCAGAACAGGGTTATAATAGTTTTGGATTTTCCGTTCATTTTCCATTCAGTTAGTTTTAATTTGTTTTTGCTAGTTTTTATTCATTTTCATTTTGAAATACTTAGTTTTAGTTTAGTTTTTATTAGTTTCAGTGTTAGTTTTAGTTTTATTTTGTAAATTAGGGTTGTAATTTTGGTTGGAGTGAAGCACTGAACTTTTTGAAGGCTATCAAATCACATAGTCGTGTTTACATTCTGGTCTCAATAAACATATTTATCAATGCGTCTTCCCTCTTGTGGTGTTCCTGCGTATTTACTGACCAGCAGCTATCTGGTCTCCATGGAAACAGTCCATTATAGTTGCTGTTTTCTCCCGTTCCTTCCCAACGCTGACTGGCCTGCAGCTGTAGCTTCTCTTTCCAGGGGGCTAGCTTAGGCTAGCTTATCCAGCTAGTCTTGGTTAGCCTTCTTTCCAGGGGGCTAGCTTAGGCTAGCTTATCCAGCTAGTCTTGGTTAGCCTTCTTTCCAGGGGGCTAGCTTAGCTAGCTTATCCAGCTAGTCTTGGTTAGCCTTCTTTCCAGGGGGCTAGCTTAGGCTAGCTTATCCAGCTAGTCTTGGTTAGCCTTCTTTCCAGGGGGCTAGCTTAAGCTAGCTTATCCAGCTAGTCTTGGTTAGCCTTCTTTCCAGGGGGCTAGCTTAGGCTAGCTTATCCAGCTAGTCTTGGTTAGCCTTTTTTCCAGGGGGCTAGCTTACGCTAGCTTATCCAGCTAGTCTTGGTTAGCCTTCTTTTCAGGGGGCTAGCTTAGGCTAGCTTATCCAGCTAGTCTTGGTTAGCCTTCTTTCCAGGGGGCTAGCTTAGGCTAACTTATCCAGCTAGTCTTGGTTAGCCTTCTTTCCAGTGGGCTAACTTAGGCTAGCTTATCAAGCTAGTCTTGGTTAGCTTCTCTTTCCAGGGGGCTAGCTTAGGCTAGCTTATCCAGCTAGTCTTGGTTAGCCTTCTTTCCAGGGGGCTAGCTTAGGCTAGTTTATCCAGCTAGTCTTGGTTAGTATTCCACACATTGTATCACCTGCTTCTACAACAAGGCACTTATTTTTATCGTTAACACAGTCATAGTCAAAGAAATCCCAAATAGGACTGAGACACTTTCTAACAACTTTTGCCGCAGCCATCACTGCTGATCAGGTTGTTGTTGTACGGCGGAGCGAAGTTAATAGATTTCAAATGTTTATGAGAAAAAAAATTACAAACATGAAAACGAAGGACGTTCTTGATATTATTATAGTTAATTTTAGTTTGTTTTATAAACAGATAATACAGTTTCAGTTAGTAATCGTTTTTTAAGAAACTCTCGTTTTTATTTTATTTCAGTTAACAAAAATGTTTTTTCGATTCTAGTTTTCGTTATTTCGTTCGTTTTCGTTAACGATAATAACCTTGGTCCAGAAACAGGACGCCCCGGTTTCTTGAACCTGTGTCAGTCTCTGGTCTCTGAACCGTAGTAAAGAAACCGCTCTTTCATCTAACCTCCTTTTCATTCTGCCGTCCCCACGACACACACACTACATTACCCATAAGGCCACACCATTACCCATAAGGCCACCTTCTTAAAGGGGCCAGGCTGGCTCACAACGTGTCTTTGCTGCAAGAGAACGCGCACAACATCCTGTGATGTTTCCGTGATTTTTTCTTGATTTTTTTTTTTAATAATATATATTTCTGAAAAAAAGCAGAATAGCTCAAATTGGCGAGGGATCACTGTAAAACCCTCCTTTAAAAAAAGTGAAAGTTACATAACCAGTACGTAGCCCCAATATAACCTAAATACATCAGATAGTGACACATTTGTTTATTTTTATTTGATATGTTGCTGCATCTCCAGTGAAAACACAACTACATAACCTTTGAGTGTGAACCAGACTGAACAGTGAATTTAGTCTGACAGGTATATTACTAACTCTTGACCGTATTTCCGTCTCTCCTCTCCAAGGTGGCCAAGTGTTACTTTGCTCAAATTGTCCACGCCATCTCCTACTGCCACCGGCTGCATGTGGTGCACCGGGACCTGAAGCCCGAGAACGTGGTGTTCTTCGAGAAGCAGGGCATCGTCAAGCTCACAGATTTCGGATTTAGCAACCGCTTCCAGCCGGGGAAAAACCTGAACACCTCCTGCGGTTCGTTGGCCTACTCGGCGCCGGAAATCCTGCTGGGGGACGAGTACGACGCTCCTGCTGTGGGTAAGTGGGGAAGAACCGGGATCTGGGAATACGCCTTCGCTGATTTCACCTCGGCTGACGTCTCAGATCACCTGGTGGACGTCACCGGTGGTTGGCTCGTGTTTCCACTAGGGATGTTCCTGGCGACTAATTTCCCTGTCGACTAAACGAAAATTTTAATTAAGACTAGTCGACTAGTCTAAAAAAAAGGAAAACACTCAGAAAACAGTGAAAATTTAGCACAATTTATTGAAACATCGAAACAGAATTTGAAACATTGTCCCAAAAAATATTGTGTGTAACAAGAGTTCTTTAAGCCTTTAATCACAATGTTCAACAACCATGTCGGATTTTAAATGCCGCTGAAGTACGAGACACTTTGCACCGTGCAGTATGAATGAATGTGAACATGAAGGCAACTCAGTCAAACGTTAACCACCAAAATAAATAAATTGCCTCTGACACATTGAATCTTGCAGATTATCCGACAAAATGATAGCTTTAATTCACTTTCAAGTTAAAACAAACATCTAAATTATAATTAAATTTCAACCGAAACGAGCAGCATTTTGCACCGTGCAGTATGAATATAAACCCTGCACATCCGACAAAAACTCACTTAAAGTTAAATAATGTAACATCTAAAAAAGATAAATTGCTGCTGAATTATTAAGCTCTATGCGCAGTTCAGTATGAGTGTAAAATTAAACAAACATCTAAAATCTCTCAGACCGGACGGGAGAACACGTCTCCAGGTAAACAATGTGGCTAGCAGTGTGGCTAGCACCGCTAGCATCAGCACCGCTAGCATCAGCACCGCTAGCATCAGCAGCCGTCGTCTCGCGCAGATTAACATCCAAATGCTTGAGTTGAATGTGGTTGCTCATTGCTCCAGTCGAGTGATTGTATGCTAGTTGTTTCTGACACAGTCTACATACTACCTTGTTTTCATTTTCTAGATTAAAGTACCGCCAAACCGCGCTGGTTTAGCGAGACTATCTTCCCACCGTGCCGTTTTAAAACTCCAGTCTACTCGAGCATTGCTGTGGAGAGGAGGACTGCTGTCTGACGGCTCTGTAGCCCCGACTAGTGGCGGGCCGCTGTATGACAGTTAAGCGGCCTTGTACATGAATAAAACACAAATTGGTTTAAACGACTAATATTTCTGGTGCCGACTAGAAAGTGGGCGGACGTTTAATCGTTTAGACGACTAGTCGCGCGCATCCCTAGCTTCCACGTTCACATGCTCTCTCAGCCATTATGGCCTGATATCGCAGCACTGGCTCCAGTATATGACCTACAGAACTTTACCTGTGGACCCTGAAGACTACCTGGCGCTACATTATCAGGGAGGAACTGTGCAAAGTCCAGAACGGTTGACCCGTTACCAGCAGCCAGGAAATAAGCCGATCCACGGCGCTGCGGTCCTACGGCCACGTTTGAATGTGTCTGCAGTTCAGTTTTACTGACAGTCGCGCCCTTTCTGCGTTTAGACTAAATCTCATAATGAGTCCGGATTAAATAAACGTCCACGGCAGCAGTCACACCTGAAATAGCTGCAGAATCACTGAGTTTGCTTTTCTCTCACACATGGATGTACTTGGACACTGAATTAGGTAGTAACGGGAAGAGAAATCAAAAAAGAGGCTCGTGCACGACATACAACAGGACCCAGATGGATGGAGGAGCGGCACCAGGCGTGCTGCTGTCTACCCAGAAGCCACTGCGTCTTGTGTTCACTCGGGCGAGATGATGCCGTTTTGATTGCTGGGATTATCCGTCCAGCCGAGATGTGATGTGGCGCGATCGTGTCAGCGGTGCGCAGCAGAATAAATGGAGGGCGGCGGTACCGTACGGGCCGCGGCGCCGCCTGGCCCCGGGGTTACGGCGAGCATGCTGACAGCGTGCAGAGTGGTTTTTCTGCTGACGTGCCCGGTTGGTTGCAGAGATAAAGAGACGGTCCTTGCTCAGCTTTAACAGGACAGGTCTGTTTGGCGTCAGTTAATCCTTTAAGGAAGATAATTTGAAATGTGAGTCAGTCTTTTAAATTAATGTTGGTGTGTTTTTATGTTTTTATGTGCTTTTTGGACCTTGAGTCTGTAATCAAGTTTATCTATCTATCTATCTTATCTATCTTCAGATAGCGCACTATATTAATAATACTGTTGTATTCTTTTGAATTAAAGCTGCAGCTGGCAAGAATTTCCATTAGTGATTAAAGATGTAACGATTCACTCAACTCATGATTCAGCATTATTCACGATTTTTTGCTCACGGTACGATTCACTCACTGTTTTTTTTTAGTCAAAAGGAGCTGCAGACAAATTATGACCAAAAAAATGATCTTTTCTTCATAGAAAATAGTGCAATTGAAATGATCATCTTAAATATGGTCTATTTCCTTTAAAGAAATGCTGCACATCATCATTTATCTCCTTTTATCACAAGAAAATTATTTAATTGATGTCATTCAACATCTGAAATGACAAAAACTCAAAAAAGCTCATTTTCTTCAAAAACTAATTTTCCAGGTGGTTTGTCTCTTTGTCAGTTTGTGTCCGGGCTGTGGCCAAGTGTCTCTTTGTGGTGCCAGGTGACATCCTGCAACATGTTTTACCTGTATATGTTAGCAGTTTCTCTCAATATTTGCTTCTGTTTTGGTCTTGTCTGTCTCTTTCTCACCGTTCTTTTATTTTTTTTTGTGTGTGTGTACATCGGGAATCCAAAATGGCGCTGACTTGAAACTACTCGGAGCGTCCTTCACTCTCAGAAATAGGGGTACAGTACGAGTCCTTTTTTGTCCCCTGAGGTACAATCTACACAAATGTACCCCCTAGGGTTAATTATTGGACCTTAAGGTACCTATATGTACCTTTTTGATGGTCCAAAAGGTACATATATGTACTCAGGTGGGTACAAAAGGTACAAAAGGGTACAAAACTGTACCTTCTGAGGGTACTGCCCCAGTGACAAGCCATTGTACCTCTAAAGGTACTTTCTTTTCTGAGAGTGTTTATCTCTATGTCACTGCTCACATCATCACCATGTCGTCCCTGTACCTGTACTAGGCTACTGAGTACAGGTACAGAGGCTACGTGCTAGGCTACGTAGTGATGCTAGTTCTAGCGTTGAAACTGAATCAACTGACAACATATCCTAAAATTAATTAATAAATAAACAAGAAGATACATACTTATGACACATTTGCGATTCATTTTTCATGCCAACCGATGCAAATTCACACATTAAATACATTTGTATCGGTTTTTATTCGACTCACGATGCAACGTTACACTCTTATTATTGATTAAGGGGATGTTTATTTAGTTGAGTTATCAGTGTATAAAACTTACATAATGCTCATAAAAGATGTTAAATTTGTGTAAATATGACTCACATTTGACTCATCAGATCTGGTGAATTTATTGCTTCCGCTTTTAAAACCAGCTGTTCTCAAAATAGTTTTGGTAGACGGAACCTTCCATTAATCTGCTTCTCGTTAGTAATCCGGGTTTAAGATCCAGAAACATTTCCGGGGCATAAAAGACAAAGTCCTGACCCTGAACAGTTGGCAGATGACGTCCTGGATAAGACTGGAGGAACAATTTCATTTTTATACAAAAAAACTAAAAGAAACTCCTGAATCTCTTAACGACTGCAGGCCCGTGGCGCTCACTGCTTATATTTGGAAATCGATGCAGAAGTCTGGGATGCATTCTTTAAAAATAAATTCATCTGATGTTTTGTTTTGCTTTTTTACGTGTTTATTTTTTTATTATCCCGATATTATCCTGATAAGTCCAATATCACGACGAATAGCCCCGATAACATTTATATTTTTATCAACACAGCAGTGTCTCGCTCCCTCTGAGCCTTGAATGACCAGCAGTGAATGTTATGTTCAAGTGACGTCGGCATAATCAGAAAAATGATTACTCATTCAGGAAAATCAAGAATACCCCCTCATGCCAGAAAACAACTCGTTAACTCGGTCATAATTTTAGTAGTTGCTGACTTTAATTGATATTCGCAGTATTTTCCCACATGTTACACATAAAAAAAGAAAAAAATAGAAAAGGCTGAAAGAACGACTAGCAAACGAGGAAACGTGGGAATTTACGTTACACCTTGAATGCAGCCTGCAGCACAGCGCTGATCACAACAAACATGGCGGCGTGGAACTTCGTTAAAGTTTCAGAAGAAGATAGTTTGGTGGTTTTTTTGTGATGAATCCTCCGAGTGAATTCTACGAGGAGGGAAGCACAAGCTTTAATACGTAAAACCTGATCAGCCACCTACAACATAACAATCACTTCCATGGAGTTTTGAAATCACGCTAACGTGAGCTAACGGAAGCTAATGCTAACGGGCGCAAGCCAGCAGCAGTCTCTCCTCTCCCTCATTCCTCTCATCTAAAGCTTCCATGAGATAAAAAAATAAATAAAAACTGCTGAACCTCATTTATTTTAATTAAAGGTATTAATTTAAATGGAACCACAAGTCAAAATCCTTTAAATGTTAATCTTTTTCAGTTAGTAATTCTGATGCATGTATTTCCATCAGTTCAAAGAGCCTTTATTTTTTATATCAGTCAGTAATGAACCTTATTTAAGTTAATGTGAGATATCAAATAGATTTGTTTGATAGATTTAAGAAAATGTTTGAGAGGCTTGACAATAGTTTTTCAATGGAAAAAATAAATATCTGTTCATATAAAGAGTCCAAACTTTTTTTGATTTTGTTCATAGTATTGATGTAATGATCTTACGTATATGTGTGTGTGTTATCGGTATCAGTTTTAAAAAACAGTTATCGTGCATCCCTAAGGTGGTTGATTTGTCAAATAACTTAAACCGGCCTTCTTTTTTTAAAGAAAGCAATATTACATAAAGCTTTCTTCTTTTGCAAAAAATACGTGAAACAGATTTGTGCTTTCGTTTCATGTTGACATACTTCAGCGTGTGAGCTCCCACCTTTTGGCCTTCAATAAATAGAAACTTAAATATAGATCTGCTCTTCAAGAGGAGCAGCTGCACTGAAAAAAAAAAAAAAGAATAAATTACTTGTTATTAGCAGTTACACAGAACATATCCAAAACCTTTGATAATTCAGAGAGCATCAGCAGACAATGAACACGCACTGATGGGATCTTTACAAATATTATGATTTAAAAATAGCGTGTTGCATAACGATGAGGTGGACAGGATGCTGAGCTTGGCCCGCTCTGGCGAGACGACGCTCAAGGGACCGCTGATTTGGTTCTGTTTTTCTCAGGGAAGCAAATGTGTGAAAATGCAACTTGCTGGGCTGCAAAAAAAAAAAAGGGACGTTGGCAGTCGTGGCTGCCAGCGCTACGTAGGTGGCGTCGTCACCGCGAGGGACGTCGCCGTCCGGTGACGCCAACCGTGCTCCCGCAAAGACGTGTCAACCATCTGGTTTATAAATAAAGTTGTCAGGGAAAGGAAGTTTGGCGGACGGCTGACGCAAGTGATGAGGGAGCAGGGCCGCGGTTGCTAGGATACGCTGGCGAGGGGTGAGGTGGCGGCGGGAACCGCTAAAACGTTCGCTCCCTCCATCATTACTATGAAACGCAGCCTCACAGCTCCAGAGCAATAAATAATCACTTTACACGGTGAAGTAACACATTTACTCCACCGTAATGAATTCTTCAGCGTGGCCCTCCCCCTAACTGGAGATATATTACCTCCAGTTAGGGGGGTTAAATCCACCGAGGCTTTTCAATTTTCTGACTGATCCAATTTACAAATGCACAGGTTCTGTTGCAGTAATAAGTGGCTGCTACTCCATCTTTTTCCAGAGAAACAGGAATGATGGAGAACTTTGGTCATTATTTATCCTCCTCAGAGGGAGAAGATGATGGAAGAACTTCCGTCTTGAGCTTGATAGCGTAGATATTAGGGTTCTGATGGTTTCAGGGAGAACCTCAGATTTGCAAGCTACTGTGACATCACAGACCCTGATCAGAGCCGAATGATCTCACCACTTTGCTGTTCCTCTAAAGGTGTTGGGACAGAGCTGTGACAGTTACACCGGAGCCACATCCTTCAGGAGATGGGCAGTGGAGATCCAAACCCTACGTCACATGTGTCAAACACAAGGCCCGCGGGCCAAATGTGGCCCGTCATGTCATTTTATGTGGCCCTCGAGAGCTTGTGCATTATTAGCTTAAAATTTAAACCAATATTTTAAGACTTAAAATAAGCTTACGCCGCTTTAAAATGAATATTGACAATAAACTACATTTCCCATAATGCATTTCGTCATTACCCACAACGATAACAGTATATAACCATGAGCAAGACATCAAAACGTTTTTTTCAGAACTGACGAACTTAAGAAAAACCTCTACAAATTAACCTCAACATGTCCAAGAAAAGAAAAATGTCTACGTTTTAACACGTTTTAACACGGAGCTAAGTACGCTAAATTTAGCCTGCAAGAAAAACAAAGAATCGCTTCAGCTTCTAACCATCATCTGTGCGAGAGCAGATTTACAACCACAAACCTTGAGTTTAATATGATAATGAGTTAGATATTTGACACTTGAATACATAATAAATACAGAAATCGTTATTTAACGAGGTGTAGTTTAATTTATTTTGATTTATATTGCATTTTGTTACATTTATGCTGTCAGTCTGGCCCTTTGATGGGAACCATGATGTGGCCCTCAGTGAAAATGAGTCTGATATACATCCAGCTGGAGAAACGTGGCTGAAAAGTGTTCTTTAGCGCTTTAATCTGGGCGGTAATTTCACCCAAACATGTCACGGACATTTTATGAAGACCTCAGGAGATTGTGTTTAATTTTGAAACGGTGCATCGTGTGTGTCCTTTAAAGAAAACAGACACACTGATTAAATTGGGAAGCTGGCAAAAGAGCAGCACAAACCCCTTTAACCCCCCACCCCCCCCCCCCCCCCCGCCTGCTCTGAAGCCGCACTAATCAATATATTTCCTTCCACAATAAATCAAATGAATGCGGACTAGGAAAGTTTTCTTTCAAAGAGCCAAACTCAGGGAGCTAAATTTCACTTCTGATTCTGCAGATTTCCTCACATCCATGAAGTTATTTAGCATGTGTTTGTTCTGCTTTTATAGCTCACAGCTCGATATTTTTTTCCCTTTTTTACTGACTCACACCACTCACATAACCTCCAGCTGCAGGATGTTTTTTTTATTTAAACAAGCTGACATGATTTCTGAGGTCTTCATGAAATGTTTGTGACATCTCTCAGCCAAATATGGTATAAAAGCTCTCTCTTTAAGCGTGTCTTTACAGCTCTGGTCATAGCAGCCACTTTTAGAGGGGTGGAGTTTAGAGCTAGCATAAATGCTATTTATACAACAAACATCAGTGTGCTCGCAGGTAGCTGCTCCTTTTATCGCAGTTCAACACGTTGCAGCTTGCTAAAAAAAAAAATAAATAAAAGAAAAGAAAAAAAGAGTATCCAGATACCCAAAACTGAAAAACCAGATTTCCACCTAATGAGCTAATATTGGAATATTTGGGTCCAGCTCTACATAGAACCTCTCTGATCTGGGTCTGTGATGTCACTGCTTCCTAGACATTAGTGCTGGGCGATATGGAAAAAATCATATATCACGATATGGACTATTTTATATCCCGATAACGATATATATCACATATATTCATAATAAAGTATGTTTTCAGTTATTCTCTGAAAAGTTTGACAAAAATTTAATTGCTTACTTTTCAACTTTATTTTGAAAGGACATTTAGCTGAACTGTCACAAACATACATTTTAGTGCAGCAAAAACAGGTAGGTACAGAGGTACAGTAGCTTTCACATTTTTTTAAAGTGCACAACAGTTTCTGAGAGGAAAAACACATTTTTGCACTGAAGTTCAGCTATAAAAAATAAACACAAATTATTTTTTTAGCTTTCTGAAATCTGTAACCTTGTAGTGCAAAGTTTGCAAACCAATATAAAGTGTCTAAAGTAAACATCAGGGTTGAAGAGAACTCTGTTTAAGGCATTAACCATGAATAAAAGTGCAAACATAAAAGACTACTTTGTAGAAGTAGATATGATTCTATCAAATTTATCATTGCAGGTTATTTAATTACATATTTGCTGTAATAATTGATAAAATTAGGTTAGAAACGATAGAAACGATAGAAGAGAAATGGCACGATACACACTTTTATATCGTCCCCACGATATGTATCGTCATATTTCCCAGCACTACGATACATCCTCAGATAACAGGGTTGTGTTATGTCAAAGTTTTTGAATCAGCCGTGACTTCAAACACCCAAATAAATGGTCTTAAGGACAAAAGATGGAACAAATTTTCCTCTGTAATATGTCCTCTTTAACAGAAGCAGAATACAAAGCATCTAAAACTTTGGACACACCATCCCATAGTTACCTGGGTTAAAATATTTCTTCATTTGGAGATTCAGAAAAGGCTGAGAACATTATCGTAGGTGACGTTTGTGCAGTGGGTCGGTTTAATCTCGCTGAAGGTCTTTGTGGTAACGTGAACGATGGCTCGTACTACCAGAAAAGGACTCCTCCTGATTTGTGGCCATTGATTAGTTTAATCTATAAGGGGACGGCCATTTCATGGAACCCGTTGCTGCCTTTTGTTGGATTTGAAAGGCCAGATAATCCATAAAGCTTTGAAATCTAAATCTACACAGACACGACGCCGCTTTCCTCCCTTTTGACTCTAAAATTGAACAAACCTAAAATAAAACACTAAAAATATTCCTTTGGAAGTGGCATCATCACATCTGCTGCTCATTTAGCTGCTGGCAGCAACAGAAAAATGTGACCAAGCGTTTGATGTCACATCAATAATGCAGCTGTACTGCGTCGGTGATGGTTCTGGAAATCAATTACTGCATCTTTAGAAATGACGGGCGCGTGGCGGGTCGTGCGTCATCCAGTTCAATAAGGTGGCCCGTTTCAGAGTAAAGAGGAAAACAGAGGTGGGGGTTAATTAGAAGAGCCCCCCCCACCTCCTAATTTTTTTTATGGAGGAAGATTCACTTTCAGATAAACACATTAGGAGCTTATTGCGTCACTGATCAGTTTATTTTCAGAGCTAATTAAAGATTTGGCGCAGGATTAGCGCTGACTAATTACTGAGCACGGGGGTCGCGTGCGTCCGCGGGATGGGCTCTGTGCTCGTGTGCAGAAAGTGTGTCAGTGGAACACCCCCCCCTCGACCGGAGCAGCAGTGAAAGCCCCGAGCAAACATTTGTTCTCTTTAGAGTAACCGGACCGGAAGAACCGGACCGCTACAATCAGCATTTACATGAAGCTCTGAGGGACGAACGCGTTTAAAACCCGCTTTTGTCTCCGCCGTGCGTTTGAGTTGGGGCGCGTGCAGGCGCGTCTGGTGCGTGAGCGCGCCCGCGGGCTGCAGGCGGCCGCGCGCGCAACCTCATCCTGCGTCTGACAGATGTGTCCTCAGATGGCACGTGTTCATGGAAACGGCTCTGATCGGATGTGATTCATGCTTCGTTTGAACTCGCCCCCCCCCCCCCCTCCAGGTCACTAAGCAGTGAGGATATATATATATATATATATATATATATATATATATATATATATATATTAATGTAATATTAGGGCTGGGCAAGTTAACGCGTTATTATCGCGTTAATGCATGTTGCTCACGTGCTTTTATTTTGAAACGTCTGTTATTGGCTGCTGCGGAACCGGAAACCTACTGGCAGCTAAAACAGACATGGAGAACGGTAAAAATCTGTGAACTTTACAGTTCAGGTAGCAACTCAAGGTAGAAATATTAACAATTCTGTCTGAAAAAAACAATTCCAGGACTGTAACCAAACGTTTGTGGTCATTCCTCCATGTTCCATCAGATCTGCTCCATGTGTTCACTGTCCTGCTGTTCTCTAGCTGGTTACTGCAGTGCAGCTCCATCTAGTGGCTCAGATGTGTAATGACAACAGAAAGTCCAGTCCTCCATTATAAAACTAATTCAGTTCTGTGGCCCGTTTTTTAATTTCATATTTTTGATCCAAGTCTAAAATTTAAATATTATAAAAAAGACAGGCTTTTTTTTTGGTGTTAGATTTAAAAACGAAAAAAGTAATAAAATGTCACTTTTTAATTTTTTGTATTTTTGATTAACAATTGAAAATGGAAAGAATGAATGATACACGGATTGATAAACTTACAGAACTTTAACATGGACATTTTCATTTTAAAGTTCTCCAGACGGAGGATTCAACAGAAACAAGGTTATTTGTAACAACTGACAAGTTGAACTCCCCGTTAAAAGTTTCTGCTGTTACCTCAGAAATTACCTGTTTTAATGTTCTAATGTGCTGAGACACAATAATTTTGTTGATTTTGTTTGTAGACTATTTCTATTTTTTTATAAAAACATTAATGCCCTGGCACTGGCAATAAGTTTTATTTTATTTTACATTTTTTTAAGATGAGATTTACACTAAATATGTGTTACTGACAAGTGCTGATGTTAAAAGTGTTTGAACAACAAATGTTATGGTTCTTTAGTTCATATGGCAGCAGAACATTTAAATAAAAGTGGATTTTACACTACTTTTGAATTCATTATTTGATTTTGCGTATACAACGTGATTAAATAATGCGATTAATCGCGATTAAAAAAAAAAAAAAAAAATATCTATATATATATATATTATTATATATATTCTATATATATATATATATATATATATATTTATGTTGTGTGTGTGTTGTTAAGATGCGCGGATACCGTATATTTTAAACCCGCAACCGCTTCTTAAAAATCTCTATCCGCCCGCTATCCATTTGCAGGAAAAGTTTTTTCACCAATTTTCAAAACCGAACCGACCCGCCATCCTTTTTATAATATGTAAAATATTTTTCCTTATAGTATTATTTGAGTGCTTCAACCGCAACCCGCCCGAATTTAATAAAGTATTATTTTTTGACGAGTCATCCGCCCAATATTGCGGATTATCCGTCCGCCCGCGGGTGCGCGGTTTCAAAGCCGCCATCTCTAGTGTGTGTGTATATATATATATATATATATATATATATATATATATATATATATATATATATATATATATATATGCTTTAGTTAAACCACCATATTCATGTTTTCTTTTCTTTTTACTTTTTACATCTTTGCCCCCCCCCCCCTGCCCCCCCCCCCCCCCCCCCCCCCCCATCTTTCCATTATGAACCAATGTTTGCTGCGTGTGTCTCTGCAGATATCTGGAGTCTGGGGGTGATCCTCTTCATGCTGGTTTGCGGTCAGCCCCCCTTTCAGGAGGCCAACGACAGTGAGACGCTCACCATGATCATGGACTGTAAATACAGCCGTGCCTCCGCATATCTCCCATGCATGCAAGGAGTGAGTAATACCCAAGAGCACAAACCCACACAGATGGACGGAGTACTCTGCAGGTGCTGCATATTTCATGTTTATAGATGTGTGAAGGGAGCAGCAGGCCGGTCTTTCTCTTCTGCTGCTCGTCGTCGTCCTGCTTTCAGCCGCTGCTGCAGAGCTGCGTTAAGTGTATCTAATGTACCCTTTTAAATCAGCGCTCTATTTTTAACATTGTGAGGGTTTAAGGATGCGTCAAAGCGGAGCAGGGACAAATATTTGCTGAATATTTCCAATGCCTGCAGCCCTGCGCAGACATTGTGTTTGGACGTTACTTCATTAGATTATCTTTGCTTTCAAACGCTTCTTCAAATATTGGCACGTGTCCTGGTTCGTGGGTTGTTTATTTGAACGCAGATGCAAGTCAGTTTCCAGCGTTGCCTTCAGGGAGCAACACTTTCCTCTGTATTTTCTCTGGGCTGTTAGTGGTATTTTTGGATTTGAGGTGTTTGAGAAAGGAAATACTTTTGATAACACTACTTATCTACAATCATCAGGAAATTATCATCAGGGATCCGGAAACACGTTATAGCACTTATCTGGCTAAGTGAACTCAAAGTTAGCAAGACCTGCACTTTTGTCTCCAAAAACTACGGTGCATGTCAATCTTAACTTCAACATACCCTCTGAACATAACCTGGTTTGGTTCAGGTTATGTTGAACCTGAACCTGAACTCCCTACCTGGTTTAGTCAACTAAAGTATATGCAATAGGGCAGTGGTGCGCAAACTGTGGTACGTGTACCACCAGCGGTACGCGAGCGCTCTCTGGTGGTACGCGGGGAACGTCATGAATTTCCACATTTTTTTTTCCATATTTTCACTATTTAAAAAAAATCGGAAACATACAATTCATTATAAATGCAACATTTCAAATGAAATGTTCAGCCTGAGTTAATTAAAACTTTAAAAAAAATTGTTGCACATTCGGTTGCAGTGCAGATGTAGCAACTTTTAAGTGTTTATTTTTTCTCTGTACGAGTTTGTGAGAATTGTTTGACAGAGTAAAATTTCAAAAATAGTGACTTTTCTGTTAAAAAGCAGCTTTTTATTGGAAAATTTTGAGTTTTGAAAATCAAGACTTTTTTGTTCTGAAACTAATTTTTAAAATGACAAATTTTACAAAATTGCAAAATTTCATCTTTTCAACTTCAATTTTGTTTTAGATAAAGTTGAAACTTGCAAAATCAGAACTTTTTAGCTTTGAATTATTTAACAAAATAGCAGATTTTGTGTATTTGTAACTTGTCCTTAAATTACAAAATTTTGTTGTAAAATTTTGCAAAATCCTGACTTTTAGTCGTTAAAGTAAATTTTTGTCATGAAATCTCACAAAAGTCTTTTTATTGTAAAATTAAGATTTGTCCTAAAATCATGAATTTCAAAAATACAAATTCTTTTGGTGAAAAGGTTTTAGAACAAAAATTTACCAAGACTTAACTAAAAAACACAAATTTTGCAAGATTCAAAAAAGATTAAAACGGCTTAAAAGTTTTCTTTGGGCAACTTCTGTAAAAATTTGTAACGTTTTGATTTTATAATTACGATTTGGTCATTAAATATTTTATATAGTTGCAACCTTTTGTTACAAAATCTTGACTTTTGTGGAATTACGTGCTTGTGTTGTAAATGTCTGATTCAGTAAAATAACAATTCAGGTAACAATAAATAACCACAATAAGGAATAAACATCTCTGTGTGTTTAAAGCTAATTGAGAAAGCTTTTATGGCTTTATTTTAAAACTGGTCATCATGGTGGAACTCAGAGAGCTGAACAGTTTATCAGTACGCAGGATTAAAAGTTTGAGAACCACTGCATTATGGGGGATATATTTTGTTGAGGTTATGTTGAGTAAGTCCACATTAACCCTGGTTGGGGTTTGGAGGTCGTCACAAAATGAGATTCCTGTTTGAGAAGCGACAAAAATTATACAGAGGCTAGATTTAGCCTAATAATTGACATTGTAGTCACTGATAGCCTGAGGACACCCCCCCCCCCCCCCCCCCCCCCCCCCCCCCCCCACTGGTCATTTCATCTATAACGGTCCCGTCCTCTATCGATACTGAGACCCAGCTTCTCCAGGGGACTGAAGGGGGCTGGTGATGGCCCCCCACCTGTCTCACAGATCTTTTAAAATGAATGAACGAGGCTGCATCCTGTAACAACACAGAGTTGATTGAACTAATTCTATCCGTGTCTGGCCAGGATATTAATAAATTCCCTTTTTTTAACCGTTTCCTGACCTGTGCTGGATGTATCCTCTCATTGTCCTGGAGGCTCTGCTGCTTCCTAACGAAATATATATATATATTTTTCCCCTCGTAAAGTCCAAGGATCACCTGGGATCCAAGGAAGGCCATTGTGGTTATTTTCTTTAATTTTGTCACAAACTAAAATGAAAATAGACAGACAGGTCTCCACTTCACAAACACACACTTAAAATAAAACCGTTTGTCCTTTATTCTCTGGCTTAATGAGATAAAAAAAAGAGGACAGCATTTGATTCTGAAAAAAAAACATCAGGTAGTCTGCTGAAAACTGGACCTTCCAGATGAATAAAGACCCAGAACATGAAGCCAAACTGTTCAGTAAATAGTTACCAGAAACTAGCGGTGCACGATAACTATCAGGCCAAAAACAGGAAATTATGACGTCATCCCGATAACTCCGATATCATGACGAATAGCCCCGGTAACATTTATATTTCTGTCAACACAGCAGTACCTCGCTCCCTCTGAGCCTTGAATGACCAGCAGTGAATGTTATGTTCAAGTGACGTCGGCATAATCAGAAAAACGATTACTCAATCAGGAAAATCAAGAATACCCCCTCATGACAGAAAACAACTCGTTAACTCGGTCATAATTTTAGTAGTTGTTAACTTGAATTGATATTTGCAGTATTCTCCCTTTATGTTACACATAAAAAAAGAAAAAAATAGAAAAGGATGAAAGAACGACTAACAAACGAGGAAACGTTGAAATTTACGTTACACCTTGAATGCAGCCTGCAGCACAACGCTGATCACAACAAACATGGCGGCGTGGAACTTGGTTAAAGTTTCAGAAAAAGATAGTTTGGTGGTTATTTGTGACGAATCCTCCGAGTGAATTCTACGAGGAGGGAAGCACAAGCTTTAATACGTAAAACCTGATCAGCCACCTACAACATAACAATCGCTTCCATGGAGTTTTGAAATCACGCTAATGGAAGCTAATGCTAACGGAAGCTAATGCTAACGGGCGCAAGCTAGCAGCAGTCTCTCCTCTCCCTCATTCCTCTCATCTAAACCTTCCATGAGATTAAAAAAATAAATAAAAACTACTGAACCTCATTTATTTTAATTAAAGGTATTAATTTAAATGGAACCACAAGCCAAAATCCTTTAAATGTTAATCTTTTTCAGTTAGTAATTCTGATGCATGTATTTCCATCAGTTCAAGGAGCCTTTATTTTTTATATCAGTCAGTAATGAACCTTATTTAAGTTAATGTGAGATATCAAATAGGTTTGTTTGATAGCTTTATGAAAATGTTTGAGAGGCTTGACAATAGTTTTTCTTTGGAAAAAATAAATATCTGTTCATTTAAAAAGTCAAAACAATTTTTGGTTTTGTTCATAGTATTGATGTAATGATCTTAGGTATATGTGTGTGTTATCGGTTATCAGTATCGGTTTTAAAAAACAGTTATCGTGCATCCCTTCCAGAAACATTATCAACACTTTTGAGGGGTCCAGTAAGAGTCCAGATGTGAATCCTAAACAGAATCTATGGAGGGAACTGAACTCAGAAACAGCATGAAGAGATGGTTACTAAAGAACTGTGGTCCAAAATCCCAGTTCCAGACACACAAGAAGTTGGTCACATGGTTTCTGAGTTTCCCAGCTCATACGGATGATACGAACGTCACGTACGATTGGGATGTAGATCTCACTCTTCCTCAAGCACAGAGCAGATGTTTGTTAACATGCATCCATGATGCTACATCTCCCCTCTCACCTCCTCCAGCCTGATAGGCCGCATGCTGCAGAGAGACCCCAAGAAACGAGCGACCCTGGAGCAGATCGAGGGCCACCAGTGGCTCCGGGGGGTCGACCCCTCCCCAGCCACCAAGCTGTCCACCCCCCTGGTGTCCCACCGCAGCTTATCTGAGGACGAGCACGGCTCCATCATCCAACGCATGGTGCTGGGGGGCATCGCAGACAGAGACGCCATATCTGAGTACGTGTCCCCC
The DNA here is from genome assembly GCA_018398805.1 of Hirundichthys speculiger. NCBI lineage: Eukaryota > Metazoa > Chordata > Actinopteri > Beloniformes > Exocoetidae > Hirundichthys > Hirundichthys speculiger. The sequence continues at coordinate 81,373 of JAGFBZ010000951.1, forward strand.
CCCCCACCACCACCACTACTACACGCAGACATGCAGCCATCTTCTCCTCACGGTTCAGTAACGCTACTGAAGCTTAATTGGCTGTAATCAAGAGTTTAATTGCTGTTATCAGCCAGACGGCTGTCCAATCTGAACGAGTAAAATGCTAAAGTCAGTCTCTCTGGTTCACGGTGGATTTGGCGCCGGTGGTGGGATGTTGACGTGTCCGCTCGTTTCAGGGCTCTGGAGTCGAACCAGTACAACCACATCACGGCCACCTACTTCCTGCTGGCGGAGAGGATGCTGAGGGAGCGGCAGGAGAAGGAGCAGCACAGTCAGATGCGATCCCCCAGCCCCAGCAAGGCTCAGTTCAGGTACGGATACACCTGAGTACGCTCTGCAGGTGCACGAGCAGCTCTTAAAATACACACCCAACGTTCTCCCCGCAGGTTCTGTACAGTACGACCTTGTTCCGAACAAGGTCGTACTGTAAATCAGGTTTATAACAGGTGCAAAAATTCATTAGGCACAGATTTCAGATAAATGTGTCATTTTTAACTGTACTTTTTAATTCCAAATTAAAGATGAATGTGTAAGAATGTTAGTAAATTAGAGACTAGCCAAACTTGTAATGAACTACATACACATTATTTAGCCTCTTGTAACTTCAAGGCCCGTTCTAATGTAGAATCAGATTAATATCAAGGACGTTAATGTTATCATTAACCAAGCAAACATGGAGTTATAAAATAACCAGTTTATTTTCATTTGATTTGTTATTAAATACATGTATCACACTTTGCTCTTTCAAACTTGCAATTACTTTCCTTACTCTTGTTTAACAAAAGACATGCAACGTTATGGCTAGGGTTATTTTAATTAAAAAAAAGGTATCTGAACATCCCATTTTGCGTCTCAAGATGCTGGAAAATGCGTCTCAGAGAGTCTAGAATTTCAAAATTTGCTGGGGGAGCATGCCCCCAGACCCCCCTGGGGGGGCCCTTTGGGCCTTGCAACTCCTACTTCACTCAATGCAACTTCTACTTTCAAAAGTTGTGAAAACACTGCTCCAGAAAATAAACCTGACGGGTGACGGACAGACGTCTGTTGTGCAGCGAGCTGAGGAGAAACTGAACATCAGTACGTCTGTCAAACACGTTCAGCCTAAAATATCCTGAAATAAAGGACAAAACAGTTTATTTAATCTGTGATTTCAGTTGAGAAAAATCCCACCAATCCCTCACAGTGAAGCACTGATCTGAAATTAACCGCTCAAGCTGGTTTATGAAGAATTTAAAGGTATGTTGTGTAGGGCTGCGCGTTGGGACGAGAGCGCCATCTGGTGGGGACTTGTTCTGGTTTAGTTTGGCTAAAAATGGATCAAAAGGTAAAAAATAGAGAAAGAGAGAAAAACTGAAACGTGCTGCCAAGGAAGCGACATGGATCCGTACTGGGAGTGTAGTGGTGTTATAGTGGAGCGTAAACTGGTGTGTTTACGCCGTCACACTGGGAATCAGAGGCGTAATTCCAGCGTCAGTGTTCGACCACGTTCAGCACATCTGCACCGATAGAGATGAGACGAGACGAACAAATGAGCAAAATTATAATAAAATGTGAATTAAACATTCGATGCTTCACTCGGATGAATCTAAGATACGGCTGGAGAAAAGGACCCAGAGCTGACCAGCATTTTACTGGTACGAGTGATAAATACATGAATGAATATTCATTTTGTGTCCAGTGACTTCGAGTGTCATTAATTAAGTAGTAAATCTGGACTTAGAAATTCGGTCTTAAATTTGATGTTCACTAAACATTTTGGGACTGTGTGGTCACGGAGCGATGCCTAAACATCTTTAATGGAAATATTACGGTAAAACTGAACAAACGCTGCCATCAGACTCAGAGGGACAAATAAACTTCAGTGTTTAAAAATATAAAAACACTCAAGAGTCTGTGTATCTTGTAATATTATCATTTAATGAGGACGCGACAAAAACGTGCCATTAATGGATTCCAGCAAATGAACAGAACAAAAATAAAAAGAGGAAAAGCAGACGTCTCTCACTGTTACAAATATGGAAATGCAAATTTAGGTGATTTTATGAATCCAGTTTCAAATTCTGCTTCTCTGAGAGGCAGAATGGATTTAATTCGTGATGTTAACCCATTTATTATTATTTTTTTTTTAATGCATTGTCACAGCCAGTGGCGTAATAACTACTACATATGGTTAATTATTCTAACTGGCCTCTGCTCTGTGACCATTTTGGCTCTGATGAAAATACAAAAGTGTGTAAATGTTAGTCAGTTTGCATAATTTAATCTAATGAGTGAGTCTCAGACTGCATATGAAACTGGAGGGATCCTCTCAATGTGGCACTTAAACAGAAACAATTATTTAAAATTCAGCACTAAAATATGTCAGTTTGTTTGTTTGTTTTTTTTTAACTCTGGCAAACTTTTTTATTTTCTCGCTGAGTTTCCACTTTTGAGCCGTAAATACGGAACGACAGCCAGTTGGCTCAGCTCGTTGGAACGAATGAAAGTTGTTTTCATCACTAAGTATAAATCAGGTTTGTTTAAAAGGGTGCAAATCTTTTCGTTATAAACAAAAACATTAACGTTAAACTCTGAAAGCCCTTACTTTGATCCTGTTAAACGTGATAAATATTTGATCCAAACCTCTGAACGTTGTTGCTCTTCACAGGCAGTCGTGGCCGACCAGAGTCGATGTCCACCAGGACGTCGGGGACGGGTTGGGGGGTCCGGCCATGTCCCACCCCGGGGGGCCCCAGTCCCCCGCCCGCAGCGCTGAGAGCCTCCACAAAGGTCCCAGACCCAAAACGGCCCTTCTGGACCTCAGCCAGCGGCAGGAGAAGCCCCCCCCAGCGTCCCCCCAGCAGCAGAGCCAGGAGAGGGGTCCCAGGCCTCTGGGGAAGCCCCACTCCACCCCCCTCAGGCTGGGCCCTCTGGGCTCAGTGGGCCCCAGCAAACCACGCAGCCCCAGTCTGTTCAGCGTGGAGGAAGATGAGGAAGAAGAAGGGGTCCTAGACAAATGTTTGCCCCCCTCCACGCTGCCCTCCCAGGTGGTGCTTCGCTGCAAAGCCTCCGCCTCCTCCTCGTCGTCGTCTGCGTCCAGTAACCGGATGACGTCTCGCATGAGCGCCCCGGTTCTTAACCAGATACACGAAGAAGACAAAGAGGAGGAGGAGGAGGAGGAGGAGGAGAGAAAAGAGCTGCATGGACTCGGCCCCCCCAAACCGAGTCTGAGCCTAAACCTGAACTCTAGGATCCCCTCACCTTCATCACAGATGTTCTCACCTGGAACTGTCGTCTGTTTCTCCCCCAGCTCAGAGACTAGCGACGATGAGACAGGAAGTCACTTTAAACCAGAGACGTTTCATCAAGGCGGACAAGAGGATGAGCGAGAAGGGAGGAAAGAGGACACGGAGAAAGGGGGGACGGGACACGGCGGTCCCCCCAGTTGTCCCAGTCCAGGAGCAGGACATGTGAAGACTCCGGCCAGAGCAGCCAGCGGCCTGGTGGAGAGCCTGAAGCTGATGAGCCTCTGCTTGAGCTCGCAGTTCCAGAACCTCACCGGAGGAGGGGGGGGCAGCGGGGGTGTGGCTGGGGGGGAGTCCCAGGACCGGCCCGTGTGGAGGATGTGCATGGGGGGCTCCACCGGCAGCCTGGATAAGGTGTCCCTCCTGGGCGCCCCCTCGCCCCGGGGTAACCTTTACCGCCAGCCGCCGCTGGGAGACGCGCTGGCGGACCCGCTGCTGGAGGGGCCCTGCGGGGGGGGGCCCTGCGGGGGGGGGCTGAGGCTCCGGGAGCTGGACCTGGCCCGGGACAACCACCGGAGCGTGAAGAACCACGTCCTCCAGATGCCTCTGACGGAGAAGACTCTGTCTGTCAACATCCACCGAAGCCCCAAGGAGGGTCTGCTGTGCACCCCGACCCCCCACAGCTGCTGCCAGGTCATATAAAGCTCAGCTGCAACTCTTATTTTAATGTTTTAATGTTTTAGTTCGGTTAAATCTGCACCAACTCATCACTGCACACTCTTTATGTGTGTGTGTTGTTGTTTTTAACTATTTTCTTTTAACACTTAACGGTGGAAAAGCTGGGAGAAAATCCAAATGCCAAAATTGCACATTTAAATACACAAAAAGTCTCTCTGGAGGAGGCTGGGTGTAAATATACGAAGCACTTTCAGTAAATTAAACTGAACACTAAGGAGACATTTTAATTTTAACCTGCATTTGTGTTTTAAATAAGGCTCATTAAGAAAGGAAGCAGATACACACATTTATATAAACAACCTGCAGCACTCAGATAAGCTGGTAACATCTTATCATGTTACATATCATCCTTTAGGTCTGCTTTGTTTTTATTTTTTTTATTTTTAGAATTATTTTCAAGACGATTTTAACTTTAAAAAAGAAATATTTAAGTGATGACTGTTTTTGTTCAGCAGGGAACAAATAACAGAACGAAAGCATGCAGGTGGGACACTATATTTTGTAGTCTATCACTGCTTTTTTTTTTTTTTAAAGATTATTTATTCATTTTGAACATGCTCGGCAGGAAAAAAAAAACATGCACAGTTGCATCAGAGTTTGTACATATGTGAATATCTCAGTGGAACTCTGTACATGTAGTATTAACGGTGACGTGTTGCCGTAGAGACCTGAATGCTAGCATGCTAGCTCCTTGAACACCGTTATTCTTCATCCCTCCTGGATATCCGAGACTTTGGTTGGACCCAGAGCTCAGAAGGTGTTTGGTGGTTGCAGAATAAAACTGATTTAAAAATCTCAAAAGGGCAACTGTTTAAATTTAAAGTAGCGCTTGAGTCACGTCACTGGGTTTAACGTGGAGCGGCGGGTTTAACGTGAACCGTGTCCATCCTGTAGCTGTCCAGGATCACAGTAGCCACTGTTGTAGCACATTCCAAGATAACAACCGGGGGGGTTTAACAGAAAACAACAGCATCCCCGCCCCCCCCAGGTGTTGATCTGTGTACCTGGATGTGTCACCCATCCCTAGTGGAATATATATAGCTTAACAGTGCATGAGTTTTGCTGTAGCAACTTTATTCTTCACCCACCGAGGTGGAACCACCTGTTGTATCTAGTAAAGTTCGGACGGTCACGTTACTGTAACCTCACAGCAATACCAGCGCGTGCAAAACGTTCAACAATGGATGTGCCATAAAACCTGTCTTGAGGATATTGTACTGTATGTATATGATAGAGATCTATTACAATAAAATTATGTGGCTGAAATCTGAAGTCTGTTGATGTTTCAGTGGATCTTTGAGCAGGTCTGGAGATGAGAGTTAAAAAGTAGCAACTTCACGGATCAGCAGTTGATACAAATGTGAAATTAGACTTCAGAGAACAATCTATGATGCCTCCAAGAGGGATGGAGAATGAAAGGAAGCAGAGATCCAAAGCCGGACAGCTGAGAGTGGTGACGTTTAACCAACCAGACGACGTGGAGGTCGGCAGACTCCAGGAGACTGCAGCAGTGGTAGATACAGGTGTCCCAGGAGACAGCAACATCTAGAAGGAACATGAGAAGGTGGGAAAATGCCAAGGGTTGAAGGAAGAAGTGGAGAAGGTGTGGAAGATGAAGGAAACGATGGCGCCAGTGGAAACGGGAGGAATCAGAGCTGTGGAGAAACACCTGAGATCTCTAGGAACATCTAGCTCCGCCCACAAAGACTCCAGCTGGCTCTTTCTATCCCTTATATTTAAAACACTATTTTATAGGGGTTTGAAAAAACAACTGATTTGGCGATATAGCGCGATATTCAGCCGCCCGATATAATATCGATTTTTTAGGAAAATTCATTCATTCACTTAAATGTGCAAAAACATTAATAATAAACAATAAATTGGTTGTTTTGAAGCAAATAGTTTTGTCTCAATTTGTCCTCTGAATGATCAATATCATCTGATGAACATATACAGCAACTTGACTTTTCATCTCTACTTTTAATTTTAATATTAACTGGGTAGAATATCACAATATATCGTGATGATATCGTATCATGACCCAAGTATCACGATACATATCGTATTGTGAGGTCCTTGTCGATACTCACCCCCCTATTTTATGATATTTTCTTCTACTAAGCCCTGGTTCCAGAGCACATGACTGCATACATCATACAATGGCTGCGGTTACATGATGTTTTTTAATTCGGAATTAATAATTAGGAATTAAATAATTCCGAATTAAACTATTTTCCTTCGAGTTTACATGGAAATAGTCATTCCGAATTAAGGTTTACATGGAAAACACGTTTGTTCGGCTTTATCCAACTCCGCTTTAGGTCTGGGGGTTGGGAAGGGTTCTGATTGGATGGGGGGGGCGGACGTCTTTACATCTACTGGAAGAAAACAAACTTAGCAACAACTCGGTTAGCAACAACATTCCACTTATTTTTGACCTGGGTGGCGTCTCTATCTGTGAAACCTCCTTCATTTAACCTGGCCGCTTTGAAAAGCTCACAATTTTTATGTTTCCTGCCATCTGTTCTTTTAATTATTTCCAGTTCCTCCAAGCTATTTATTAAATAAATCGTCTCTGCTCTTGAACACCGTATACTGCGTGCTGCCATTTTAAAACTTTGTTTTGAAAACAAGCCCAGCGCGGAATATAAGCGTCATCGCGACAGACGAGCAAGAGAACTAGCATGCGCAGAAAGACGGGAATTAATTTAAACAGGAATGAGTGTAAACATGACCGCGGAATTATTTAATTCGGAATTAAAATGGGAATAAACCAGCCACTTACTTCGGAATTAAGTTTAATTCGGAATTGACATTTTCATATGGAATTAGGTGTTTACATGGTAACTTTTATTTGGCTTTAACTTTAATTCTGAATTAAAGAGGAATTAAACTTCCCATCTATAAGGTAACGTTTTACCAAACAAGGATCTATCCTTTAAAGTTGTGATGTACATCTGAGATAAGAAAATGAGGACAAACGATTATCAACAGAAGGGTTGAGCTGCAGAGACACAATCGATTCTTCCCACGAACGGATACCTGAAACAGAAATATTACGAAAAGACCAGTAAAGAGCCCAACAGACACATGAGCAGAATCATCCGAGAGGTGAAAAAAAAAAAAAAAAACAAAACAAACATTGCCTCTGTGTGTTTTTCTTTTTCCTGAATGATGTCGATGCTTCCACCTCAAACACAGCAGGGAGTTGTAATCTCTCCAACATCTGGGCTGCTCTTCCACATCTGCCAGCTGGGAGGAAATCAGATCAGACCAGATGAGCTCTGGAGTTGTCATGTGACCCCGTGTGACCCACATGCTGGTACGCACACACACACATGCACACACACACACACACATGCACACATGCTCAGGAGCAGACATCACAGATTCACACAAATAAGCACAAATAAGCACAGACGCCACATGGGCTGAAAGACATAAATCTACAAATGTCAGATTTGTCATGTGGGTTTTTGAACACTGAATGGATTACTGGGGGATTGTGGGTAACATGTGTGCACCGGGACACGTGCTGGAATCAGGTCCTGCCATACGCTTGAAACCAGTTCACGGCACCAACAGCTGCCCCAGTTCAAGCCCTGCCAGATGCCTGGAAACAGAAGACCATAAATGGAAAGCAAACAAACAAGACATCCTACTATTACTTTTATTTTTATTTTATTTTATTTTTTTAAACAAATTTCCAGGAGCAACTTTGGCAAAGGAAGTGAAATGATCAAAGCTGTTACATACAGTCATGGAAAAAATGATTAGACCACCTTGTTTTCTTCAGTTTCTTGTTCATTTTAATGCCTGGTACAACTAAAGGTACATTTGTTTGGACAAACATAACGATAACCACAAAGATTGCTCATAAGAGTTTTATTTAAGAGCTGATATCTTACCATTTTCCATGGTTTTCTTGATTATAACCTAAATCACTTCAGTTTTTACATCAATAGCTATGGCGTTGTACTGCCAAAAACACTGCTTTTATGCATTCAGTGTTTTCTTTTCTGTCTGTTTTAGTCACATGATGACGTTTAGTGGTACCAGGTATTAAAATGAACAAGAAACTGAAGAAAAAATGGTGGTCTAATCATTTTTTTCCATGACTGTATTGTAGCAGCCGTGTGGTAAAGGAATAACTTTTCTTTCTCCTCCTTGTGATGTCACAACCCTGTTAAAGCCCGAAAATAAAGAAGTCAGTTCTGGAAACCAATATAATTTAATTTCTAAAAGGTGTCAAACAGGAGGGTTGATTTACACGCTGTACAGCTTAAAACTGACCAGGCAGACAACGGGGTTACAGTGATCCCTCGCCAATTTGCGGTTTAAGTTCCGCGGTTTTGGTTATTCGCGGATTTTTCAGAAATATATAATATAATTTAAAAAAAATTTTAAAAAATCGCAGAAACATCGCAGGATGTTGTGCGCGTTCTCTCACAGTGAAGAAATGCTGTGAGCCAGCCTGGACCCTTTAAGAAGGTGGCCTTATGGGTAATGGTGTGGCCTTATGGGTAATGGTGTGGCATTATGGGTAATGATGTGGCCTTATGGGTAATGGTGTGGCATTATGGGTAATGATGTGGCCTTATGGTTAATGGTGTGGCCTTATGGTTAATGGTATGGCCTTATGGGTAATGTAGTGTGGCCTTATGGGTAATGATGTGGCCTTATGGGTAATGGTGTGGCCTTATGGGTAATGGTGTGGCCTTATGGGTAATGATGTGGCCTTATAGGTAATGGTGTGGCCTTATAGGTAATGGTGTGGCATTATGGGTAATAATGTGGCCTTATGGGTAGTGGTGTGGCATTATGGGTAATGATGTGGCATTATGGGTAATGGTATGGCCTTATGGGTAATGTAGTGTTGCATTATGGGTAATGATGTGGCCTTATGGGTAATGGTGTGGCCTTATGGGTAATGGTGTGGCCTTATGGGTAATGGTGTGGGATTATGGGTAATGATGTGGCCTTATGGTTAATGGTGTGGCCTTATGGGTAATGGTGTGGCATTATGGGTAATGATGTGGCCTTATGGTTAATGGTATGGCCTTATGGGTAATGTAGTGTGGCATTATGGGTAATGATGTGGCCTTATGGGTAATGGTGTGGCCTTATGGGTAATGGTGTGGCCTTATGGGTAATGTAGTGTGTGTGTCGTGGGACGGCAGAATGAAAACGGGGTTAGATGAAAAGTGTAGTGAGCATCAACAGCAGCCCAGCGTGTATAGATTTACATTCTCTGTTAACCAACAGGAGCCCAACAATACAACCTGTGTGATGTTACAAGTTCCTGCAGTGACACAATAAAGTTCCCGTTCCATGCAGAGAAAACCAGACTTTTTCTTTTGTTGTTGTTAGCGTGTTAGCTGCTAATTACGAACCAAAAATAGCACAATAGCAGCGGTTTGTTTACTACGGTTCAGAGACCAGAGGCTGTGAAGGAAACAGAAAGACCACAGTTGAGCCTTTGTCTTGTTTCGCTACTTTTTGTGGTTTTTAAATATTTTAAACACATTATTGAGGCTCGGGGGCTCCGGCTCCAGGTCGTGGATTTTGATTGTCGCGGGGGGGCGCCAGTCCCCATTAACCACGAAAAATAAGGGATCACTGTAGTATTAAAATGATTGCAGGTGTAACTCTGAAACAAATCACCTGCAATAAAACCATAATAGAAATACACCATGCAACAGTCGTACACCTGGACCTGCAGTTCACACACACAAAATAAAACCCGGTCACACCGATCAACCAGTCCAGACTTGTCACTGCGTCTCTCCAGCTTCTTCCACAGCTGCCAGGACTCACACCTGTCCAGGTAAGAGCCAGCAGACCCTCCCCAGCTACCTGTCAGCTACCTGTCCTTACGCCTGCTAACGTTGGACCAAAAAAAACGCAGCTGCACCTGATGGGCTAGACCAGTGGTGCGCAAACTGTGGTACGCGTACCACCGGTGGTACGCTAGCGCTCTCTGGTGGTACGCTAGTGCTCTCTGGTGGTACGCTAGCGCTCTCTGGTGGTACGCTAGTGCTCTCTGGTGGTACGCTAGCCCTCTCTGGTGGTACGCTAGCGCTCTCTGGTGGTACGCTAGCGCTCTCTGGTGGTACGCTAGTGCTCTCTGGTGGTACGCTAGCGCTCTCTGGTGGTACGCTAGTGCTCTCTGGTGGTACGCCAGCGCTCTCTGGTGGTACGCTAGCGCTCTCTTGTGGTACGCTAGCGCTCTCTGGTGGTACGCTAGTGCTCTCTGGTGGTACGCTAGCGCTCTCTGGTGGTAAGCTAGGGCTCTCTGGTGGTACGCTAGCGCTCTCTGGTGGTACGCGGCGGAACGTCATGACTTGTCAATGCATGACAATGCATTATAAATACAACGTTTCAAATGAAATTCAGGTAACAATAAATAACCACAATAAGGAATAAACATCTCTGTGTGTTTAAAGCTAAGCTAAGAAGGAATATATGGCTATATTTTAAAATTGGTCATCTACTCGGAGAGCTGAACAGTTTCTCAGGTGGTACGCCGCATTAAAAGTTTGAGAACCGCTGGTCTGGAGAAAGCAGGTGATTGTGGATTTCAGGAAGAGTGGGAGCAGGACAGGAAGTAGAGGACTACAGACACCTGGACAACAAACTGGACCGGAAATGTAGCAGTGACGCTGCTTTAGAGTTTACAACAAGAATTTACAACCTGAATTTCCCCCTGGGGGGGGATCAATAAAGTATATTTGAATTTGAATTGTAAACCTACATCAGTCTGTGGCGTTGACATGTTCACACCTGAACAGGTATAAGCCGTATGTTGCGTGATTATGAAGCCATGTTATGAGTGTTTTATTGCTGATATATAACGTCTGTCAGGTTTACCTGCAGCTCTAAATACAGGTGTGTCAGCGGGACATTAAACCTGACCGTCAGATTTTTCCCGCCACCTGGCGGTGAAACAGAAACCTCTGTAACCTGGCGAGATGCTGGACTCCTTCGTTTTTCTTGTTTGTTCAGGTGACCACACAGACGTTTGATCTCCAGGTACACAGGTGATATTTGATATTTGATACTTTTCTGTTTATTTAATCTTTATCTAAAATCCCAGTGAAGCTGTGCTTCTGTACATTTAAGTAAATTTGCTTTCACTGCAGGTTTATTCAGGTTTATTTGCTCACGTCACACAATGAGAGATGAAGGTCTGGGAGAGAGGACGAGCAAGAGAGACGGACAGAGAGACAGACAGAGAGATGGACAGAGAGGACGAGCAAGAGAGACGGACAGAGAGACGGACAGAGAGACGGACAGAGAGACAGAGAGGACAGAGAGACGGACAGAGAGGACGAGAGAGACACAGAGAGACGGACAGAGAGGACGAGCAAGAGAGACGGACAAGAGATGGACAGAGAGACGACAGAGAGGACAGAGAGACGAGAGAGGAGAGACAGAGAGACGGACAGAGAGACGGACAGAGAGGACGAGCAAGAGAGACGGACAGAGAGACGGACAGAGAGGACGGGCAAGAGAGACGGACAGAGAGACGGACAGAGAGGACGAGCAAGAGAGACGACGGACAGAGAGATGGACAGAGAGGACGAGCAAGAGAGACACGAGAGAGAGACGAGAGACGACAGAGAGCGGACAGAGAGAGGACAGAGAGAGACGAGCAGAGAGACGGACAGAGAGACGGACAGAGAGACGGACAGAGAGACGAGACAAGAGAGACGGACAGAGAGACGGACAGAGAGGACGAGCAAGAGAGACGGACAGAGAGATGGACAGAGAGGACGAGCAAGAGAGACGAGACGGACAGAGAGATGGACAGAGAGGACGAGCAAGAGAGACGGACGAGAGAGACGGACAGAGAGGACGAGCAAGAGAGACGGACAGAGAGATGGACAGAGAGACCGACAGAGAGACGAGAGACAGAGAGACAGAGACAGAGGAGGGACGAGCAAGAGAGACGGACAGAGAGATGGACGAGAGGACGAGCAAGAGAGACGGAGAGACGGACAGAGAGGACGAGCAAGAGAGACAGACAGAGAGACGGACAGAGAGGACGAGCAAGAGAGACGGACAGAGAGATGGACAGAGAGACGGACAGAGAGACGGACAGAGAGACAGACAGAGAGATGGACAGAGAGACAGACAGAGAGACGGACAGAGAGACAGACAGAGAGGACGAGCAAGAGAGACGGACAGAGAGACGGACAGAGAGGACGAGCAAGAGAGACGGACAGAGAGACGGACAGAGAGGACGAGCACGATAGACGGACAGAGAGATGCACAGAGAGACGGACAGAGAGATGGACAGAGAGACAGACAGAGAGACAGACAGAGAGATGGACAGAGAGACGGACAGAGAGATGGACAGTGAGACAGACAGAGAGACAGACAGAGAGATGGACAGAGAGACGGACAGAGAGATGGACAGAGAGACGATCAGAGAGACGGAAAGAGACGGACAGAGAGACGGACAGAGAGACAAACAGAGAGATGGACAGAGAGACAGACAGAGAGACAAACAGAGAGACGGACAGAGAGATGGACAGAGACTTGGACAGAGAGATGGACAGAGAGTTGGACGAGAGATTGGACAGAGACAGACAGAGAGATGGACAGAGAGACGGACAGAGAGATGGACAGAGAGACGATCAGAGAGAGACGGAAAGAGACGGACAGAGAGACGGACAGAGAGACAAACAGAGAGACGGAGACAGAGAGACGGACAGAGAGATGGACAGAGAGTTGGACAGAGAGGTGGACAGAGAGTTGGACAGAGAGATGGACAGAGAGACAGACAGAGAGACGGACAGAGAGACGGACAGAGAGATGGACAGAGAGTTGGACAGAGAGATGGACAGAGAGTTGGACAGAGAGATGGACAGAGAGACAGACAGAGAGACGGACAGAGAGACGGACAGAGAGATGACAGTGAGACAGACAGAGAGACAGACAGAGAGATGGACAGAGAGATGGACAGAGAGTTGGACAGAGAGATGGACAGAGAGACAGACAGAGAGATGGACAGAGAGATGGACAGAGAGACGATCAGAGAGACGGAAAGAGACGGACAGAGAGACGGACAGAGAGACAAACAGAGAGATGGACAGAGAGACAGACAGAGAGACGGACAGAGAGACGGACAGAGAGATGGACAGAGAGTTGGACAGAGAGATGGACAGAGAGTTGGACAGAGAGATGGACAGAGAGACAGACAGAGAGATGGACAGAGAGATGGACAGAGAGTTGGACAGAGAGATGGACAGAGAGACGGAAAGAGACGGACAGAGAGACGGACAGAGAGACAAACAGAGAGATGGACAGAGAGACAGACAGAGAGACAAACAGAGAGACGGACAGAGAGATGGACAGAGACTTGGACAGAGAGATGGACAGAGAGTTGGACAGAGAGATGGACAGAGAGACAGACAGAGAGATGGACAGAGAGACGGACAGAGAGATGGACAGAGAGACGATCAGAGAGACGGAAAGAGACGGACAGAGAGACGGACAGAGAGACAAACAGAGAGACGGACAGAAAGACGGACAGAGAGATGGACAGAGAGTTGGACAGAGAGATGGACAGAGAGTTGGACAGAGAGATGGACAGAGAGACAGACAGAGAGACGGACAGAGAGATGGACAGAGAGTTGGACAGAGAGATGGACAGAGAGTTGGACAGAGAGATGGACAGAGAGACAGACAGAGAGACGGACAGAGAGACGGACAGTGAGACAGACAGAGAGACAGACAGAGAGATGGACAGAGAGATGGACAGAGAGTTGGACAGAGAGATGGACAGAGAGACAGACAGAGAGATGGACAGAGAGATGGACAGAGAGACGATCAGAGAGACGGAAAGAGACGGACAGAGAGACGGACAGAGAGACAAACAGAGAGACGGACAGAGAGACAGACAGAGAGACGGACAGAGAGACGGACAGAGAGATGGACAGAGAGTTGGACAGAGAGATGGACAGAGAGTTGGACAGAGAGATGGACAGAGAGACAACAGAGAGTTGGACAGAGAGTGGACAGAGAGAAGATGGACAGAGAGACAGACAGAGAGATGGACAGAGAGATGGACAGAGAGACGATCAGAGAGACGGAAAGAGACGGACAGAGACGGACAGAGAGACAAACAGAGAGACGGACAGAGAGGACAGACAGAGAGACGGACAGAGAGACGGACAGAGAGATGGACAGAGAGATGGACAGAGAGTTGGACAGAGAGATGGACAGAGAGTGGACAGAGAGACAGAGACGACAGAGAGATGGACAGAGAGACGACAGAGAGATGGACAGAGAGACGGACAGAGAGATGGACAGAGAGACGACCAGAGAGAGAAGACGATCAGAGACGGACAGAGAGACGGACAGAGAGACGGAACAGAGAGACAAACAGAGAGATGGACAGAGAGACAGACAGACAGAGAGACGGACAGAGAGATGGACAGAGAGACAGACAGAGAGACGGACAGAGAGACGGACAGAGAGACGGACAGAGAGACAGACAGAGAGACTGACAGAGAGACGGACAGAGAGACGAACAGAGAGACGAACAGAGAGACAGACAGAGAGACGGACAGAGAAACAGACAGAGAGACGGACAGAGAAACAGACAGAGAGACGGACAGAGAGACGGACAGAGAAACAGACAGAGAGACAGACAGACAGACAGAGAGACAGACAGAGAGATGGACAGAGAGTTGGACAGAGACGGACAGAGAGATGGACAGAGAGACGATCAGAGAGACGGAAAGAGACAGATAGAGAGATGGACAGAGAGACAGACAGAGAGACGGACAGAGAGACAGACAGAGAGACGGACAGAGAGACGGACAGAGAGACAGACAGAGAGACGGACAGAGAGACAGACAGAGAGACTGACAGAGAGACAGACAGAGAGACGGACAGAGAGACAGAGAGACGAACAGAGAGACGGACAGAGAGACGGACAGAGAGATGGACAGAGAGACAGACAGAGAGACGAACAGAGAGACGAACAGAGAGACGGACAGAGAGACAGACAGAGAGACGGACAGAGAGACAGAGAGAGAGACGAACAGAGAGAAGAGAGACAGAGAAACAGACAGAGAAACAGACAGAGAGACGGACAGAGAGACGGACAGAGAGACAGACAGAGAGATGGACAGAGAGTTGGACAGAGACGGACAGAGAGATGGACAGAGAGACGATCAGAGAGACGGAAAGAGACAGACAGAGAGATGGACAGAGAGACAGACAGAGAGACGGACAGAGATGGACAGAGAGACGGACAGAGAGACGGACAGAGAGACGGACAGAGAGACGGACAGAGAGACGAACAGAGAGACGAACAAAGAAACAGACAGAGAGACGGACAGAGAAACAGACAGAGAAACAGACAGAGAGACGGACAGAGAGACGGACAGAGAGACAGACAGAGAGATGGACAGAGAGTTGGACAGAGACGGACAGAGAGATGGACAGAGAGACGATCAGAGAGACGGAAAGAGACAGACAGAGAGATGGACAGAGAGACAGACAGAGAGACGGACAGAGAGATGGACAGAGAGACGGACAGAGAGACGGACAGAGACATATGCAGGCGCATAGACAGGGATGGTAATTCAGTTAAAGACACAACTCATGAGCTGCGACAGTCTGCCAAAATAAAACAGGAGAAGAAGAGGAGCTGAAAAGGAACAGTTTTAGTGACATTAAAGAGGATGTATTAAGAAAAGAAAGAAAAAGCATACTGTATATTTGAGCATTTGAAATCAAGAACTCAGACACAACGCGACCCGGTCACTTTGTTTGGAGCCATTTAAGTCTTAATTTGTCACTGGGGTTGTGATTTACAAGATTCTGTCCCATAAACCAGATCAGAGCATCCAGCTCTTCCACCTTTATGTCAGCCGGACTTCACATCGTGATGCATTTGTTGCATCTTGGAAGTGGACAAAGCTGTAGGACAGATCTAAAAGGAGGCACACCTTTGAGCAAACGTTGTCACGGCAGTTTAAAGAGATCAGTGCTGATGGTTGTTACCAGGTGACCGTTTCTATTACCCAGAACCACACAGAGCAGCTGCTCAGGTTACATTTGTATCATTTGTGATCATGGTGTTAAATTTTGGATGCCTTGACGATACATAGTAAAAAGAAAATGTTATTTTTTTTTTTCACTCATTTAAGAACCTTTTCTTGGTAAAATCGTGGCTCATGTCACAGCCAATAACTGTTTTTTAGGAAGCTTAATTAGCTTTTCCTACATGTAAACAACTTTCTTTCATGGAAAGTCACTGTAACAAACGTTAAAAAGTGTACCGGTCATCCATGAAGCAGAAGAGCGTTTAAAAACATGGTAGAAACACGTACAAACTGTAGTTTCAACATGAAAACTCAGCAGATAAACACCATAAAGATTGAAGACACAGTTTGACCAGAGCTGCTGAAACAATTCTATTGTAGAATTAAATGTCATTCATTCATAATGTTTTTTTTTTTATCATTTATAAATAATAAATGTTATTTATTATATTATAGAATGAAAGTGGAAATTTAATTAAACTTGGATATGCAGTTTAAACCCCTTCAGGATTTGTGTGTTAAAATTTAATTCTCACATCAATGCTCAGTTTATTTGAGTTATTTTATTAAATTCATGTTTAGGGGTGCACGATAACTATACAATAACAATAACTAATAACTAATAACAGGAAATTATGACGTCATCCCGATAACTCCGATATCACGACAAATAGCCCCAATAACATATATTTCTGTCAACACAGCAGTGTCTCGCTCCCTCTGAGCCTTGAATGACCAGCAGTGAATGTTATGTTCAAGTAACGTCGGCATAATCAGAAAAACGATTACTCAATAAGGAAAATCAAGAATACCCCCTCATGCCAGAAAACAACTCGTTAACTCGGTCATAATTTTAGTAGTTGCTGACTTTAATTGATATTCGCAGTATTTTCCCACATGTTACACATAAAAAAAGAAAAAAATAGAAAAGGCTGAAACAACGACTAGCAAACGAGGGAACGTAGGAATTTACGGTACACCTTGAATGCAGCCTGCAGCACAGCGCTGATCACAACAAACATGGCGGCGTGGAACTTCGTTAAAGTTTCAGAAGAAGATAGTTTGGTGGTTATTTGTGACGAATCCTCCGAGTGAATTCTACGAGGAGGGAAGCACAAGCTTTAATA